>JAJPUD010002258.1:214127-336992 GCA_023553655.1 Myrmecobius fasciatus
GTGTGTGTGTGTGTGTGTGTGTGTGTGTGTGTGTGTGTGTGTGTGTGAATGATATGGTCACTTTAACTCCTTGGGTCTCAGTTTTAGGCTATAAAATCATAGATTTAGACTACATGAACTCTGATGCCCATCCCAGCTCTAAGCCAACAATATGAATTTATCTTTTCTTAAGGATTATCAATCATTATGCTCTTTGATCATTATGAACAGAGCCTCAGAATCTTAGAATTAGAAGTAGTCTTAGGAGTCTATCTTATTTTAACTTTCAATGATTAAAGGTATTCCAAAATATTTTTGATGATACTTATCTAACTTCTACATAAATAATTTGCATGTTGGCTAACTCAGTACTTAGCCAGACTAATAACAATACTTTTAGAGAGAACTTCACTGGAAAGTTCTTCATTATACTAAACTGCAATCTTCCTCTGTGTGCTTCTTATTTTTTACCCAGTAGTCCTAGTTCTTCTCACTGAAATTACAAAAAATAAATCGAATCTATCTTTTATTTATTTTTTTAATATATCTCTCCAGTCTCTTATAAGTCTTCTTTTCTTCTGCTATCTTGGTGGTAAAATGATTTGATCTTGAGCATGAAATCAAGAAGACTAAAATGTGAATCTTGCCTTAGATATATTTTTAACAGTGTGATCTGGGCAAATTATTTAAATTCTCTTCATCTTAGTTTCCTCATTGGTAAAAAAGAAATACTAAGAGTACCTATGTACCAGGGTTGCTGTGAAACTTAATTGAGGATTATTATCATAATAATTATTTTAATTTAATAATTTAACAATAATTACTATCTCATTTCTTTGAATTATTTTCATTTAACAAGGTTTCCAAACATTTTAGTTCTTCTGTCATTTTCCTATGAATGCTCTTCAGTTGTGTGTCTCTCTTAAAATTTGGCTTCTATAATGGTCCATCACAACAGAACACAGCTTCACAATTGTGATCATTTTCAGGATATAAGTCAGAGCTCTATAAGAAAATGTCATTGGTAACTGATACCATAGTCAGTAAAAGCTTTTTCTCTAAAAGAAGAGGAGAACCAGGCAATGTGGATCAGGAAATGTAGAACAAAACATAAAAGAAATCTTCATGATAACTTTATTATATATTTAGAAGGAATTGCAAGTTGTATGTAATAGATTTGAATTTTCATGTGCAATTATCTTTTTATTATACTATGTTATGGAAATGCTTGTTTTTTCTTCCATCAGTGAAAAATAAAATAAATTTTTAAAAAAGAAGGAAAAAAACCAAAGAGTAAGTAGATACAACACATTCTTTACTGGTACTACCTATGACACCCTGGGAGGACAAAAGGGCTTTGGGGGTTAAGGTCAAAAGATCATGACTCAGTCTGTATAGAAAGCAAGTACAACAAATGCAAGCAGGAGCAAACAGTAGAATAGAAGGTCCTTGGGGGCAACAATTGTTTAATTTTTGCCTTTGTATGCTAATCACCTGGAATTGCTTATAATTATTTAGTAAAAACTTGAATTAATGGATGGCTGAATTAAATGAATAAATAAAAGATAAGACAGTATTACCATCTATAAGGAATCTCTCTTTGACTTGGTCTCTGATGTTCTGACAATGACAAATACCTTTTGCAAGCATATATGTCCTTTCCTCCCCTGGCACCTGCCTCACTTGATTATTAATAATCAGACAGTTGGTGACCAAAGCTATCTTTGTAGTTACATTTTTGTAACTATATTTTGTAACTAACAATGTAAAATTGCATAATTTTGACATTGATATGGGAGACAATTTCTTGGAGGAGAATTTTCAGAGTGATGTTTTGCTCAAGTCCATCAAGTTCTTTTTATAGAAGAAAAAACAATAAGCACAGAGGGATTTAGTGTTCTCTACACTATTCAGGAGATTTTGTGATTATAAAGATTTTATCTACTATAATATGTCACTTGTGAAAGACCAGGTATTTCTTTCAAATAATCTCAAGGGTATTAGAAATACCTCTGGAAGGCAAATATATGCCTCTATATGTATAGATTATTCTCATTAAAATAATGTTTACATGTTCTTACAGATTAATAAAATAAGAAAACTAGAAGGGACATGAGAGATCACCTAGTAAAATCTCTTCATTTTGAACTTAAGGAAAATCATATTAAGTGTTTTCCCAAGTTCATATACTGACTTAGTGGTAAATCTGAGACTCAAACCTTCATGCCCAAATTTCTATTTCAATGTCCTATTCTCTGGTACTTCTGTACTACTTTATAGTCATGCCCTCAGGATCTATTCAATTATTTAGGGTTATTTATCCTTATATTAAATAGACTTAGAATGTTCTTTTTTAAAAAGGTTATATAAATTATTTAGTTTTTTTTCTTTCTCTTTATTGTCAAGTTATCAAATATTACATTTTGCTATTGTCATCATGCTTCCTTGTCCCATCCCATGAATCTATATGGGGAAATGAAAGCTGGGTTTTTTTTTGTTTGCTTTTGTTTGTTTGGGTTTTTGTTGTTGTTGTTAGTTTTTGTTTTTGTTTTCCTGAGGCATTAGTGGGTGATTAGCAGGTACAAATGTCATTTGGAGATATGAAAATACCAACAACCTCAGGCCACAAAGAACATATCATTGCAAATAGATTAGTTGGGCAAGGAGTCATACTGTTTAAGGATCCATATTGGATATATGTCAATAACCAAGGATGCCTGATCTATGGTCTAAGAGGGGAGAAGGGAGATGATCAGAATTCAGCAGCACTTAAATCTAAAACCAAGGAGGAAATTAAGCCACACAAATCTAGGTCAGAACAATACAGAATAAGGAACCTAGTGATTTGTGTAGCAAAGAGTTGAATTCTGGATAAGAAAGGTATTACTTTGGGAATGAATAAATAATGTGTTATCATCATTTAAGAAGCATTATCAACTGAAAAGGGATTTTTGTTGTTTTCTGTAGTTGCCACAATTGGAAATCATTGTTAAGCATGAGCATTTCCTTATATAGGTCAGAAAATAGAAATATGTCTGAAATTATGTATCTGTTACATATAACTTGCATTTTAAAAGATTATAATATGCTCAGTATCTTAGTTTCAAAGCTGTTCTGCTTGACTGAACTTACTATTGAACTATATTGTTTTTTTCCATGAAGTTCTTTAAGAAGTATAATGAGTTTTTTTACCCCAATATATCTCCCTCTCCCTTTTAACTGCCCCCCAAGTTAAAAAAAAATCTTTCCCCTGTAACAAGTATAAAAAATGACATTCACTATGTCCACAAATATATATTTCAGTCGGCCTATTAAAACTCCTATCCCTTGAGCAAATGATTTGCTTTTTCATTGGTTCTTCAGTGAAGACATTTCCATGCCTCATAAATTAATTGTACAAATGCATAGTATATGCCTTGCTTAGAAATTACACTATAACAATTAAAGTTAGGGATAACATCCTGTTTGGATATTATTCTAACCCAAACAGTGGTTTAAAGGCTTTTAGACATTTGGAAGCCAACTCACTGGCTCATAGCAGGCAATGGATGTAATTTTTCTTGACTTTAGCAAGGCTTTTGATTCTGTCCTTCATGATACAGTCATCAATAAGCTTTGAAAATATGATTCAATACATATTTGCTTTCCCTGGGCTTGCAAGTGAAAGGAGGCTTATATTCTTAAGAGCTTCTATGAATAGATTAGCGTCAACCTAAAGGGATATTATAAGTGGCTTTCCATAGGGGTTAGTTCTAGTTCTGGTATTTGTGAATGACTAGGTGATGAACAGAGAATGCAATCAATAAGTTTGTAGTTGACATAGAGCTAGGAGGTTCACAATAATCTTTTAAGGTAGGATTAGAATACAACCTGACCTTGACGAGTTAGGAAAGTAGGCACAATGAATTATGATCAATAATGAAAAATGTTATGAAGAACAAGCAGGATGAAACACAGGATAGCTATTTACTGTGGGAAATAAATGAAGGGAAAGTCAATGAGTAAATGGTCACTCAGCTAGAGTCAGTAACATATTACTACTAGTATATATATTTTTAATAAAAACCATAATACTATGCAGTGACATATGAACTGGTCAATGTAATGTAAAAGTTAATTTTCCTATTTGGCAAGCATGAATTAATCAGTAGAATTCTGATATTTTATTCAGCCAGAATAGCTGGCTATTACACTAGAATGATGAGGTCAGACATTTAAATCAATTAATGGAGGAGCCAGATCCATGGTCCAAAGGGAAAGACAATGATGTCAACACACAGGATATGAAAGTCAAGCTCAGGAGTTAAGTCAAGACCATGGCATTCAGAGTTGCAAGGGATCTTTTGGCCAAAGCTTTTCATTTTACACATTAGGAAACTAGAACACAGAGAAGGAATGCAATTTTCCTGAAATCACATTAGTAAGAGACAATACTAAAATAAAGTATCAGAAAGTAGTTAAATGAGAGATTTTATGTTCACAAGTACCTAGTATTTTTTATGGCATGTGCTATGTAGATTCACTTTCTGTGCCTGAATGTTTTGTCAAGCTCTCAGGATTGTACAATCTGGCATGGTTGTGGTGTGAGATATTGTGATTAATAGAGAGTTACTATGTGTAGCAGAGGTAAAGAATCGACTTGCTAAGATATCAAATGAAATAGATTTAATACTAGGCCTTTGGTGTCCTAAGTCATTGTGATGAACAATATTTCTAATTATTCTGTGAACAATAATATTAAAGAGATTTTCAACAGACAGACTAAAGGGGACTGGCAGAATTTATTGTTAATGGTAGAAGTCAGAACTCACCTCATGTACTGTATTTTATTCTGACTTATATTGAAATAACAAGTACAATGCCATATAGTTTGGGAGGAATATAAAATGTAGATTATAGTTATCCTTTCCACATCAACCAAGGGCATAGTGTTCCCATGATCTGGAAAATCCATTAAAAAATTGTGGCCCTCTCTTTATACCAGAGAAGAAGTCTGAATTATTATCATATGAAAAGATAAAATATATTGATTTTAAATAATACTATACATATATTTATATGTTTCTAAGTTTCTAAATTTTTTGTGTGTCTTCTGCTGGTCTTTTGCCAGCTGGCCTATCTATGGCTTTTGAAAAATTTCCAAAACATTCCATTTAATTTCTTATGTGCTCCATAGTATATTGAAACCACAATGGGGAAAGTCATGCTGTGGAATAGATGGTTGTAATTGGTTTTTGGTTTTTTTTTTAAGTTTGAATTGGCATTATTTATTAAAGAAGACAGATTAAATTAAAGTCTACGCTGCTGTCCACTTGTGACCTGGTTACCCCAGGTTTTCAGTGGGCTAGGTCAATCAAATACAATTGGGGGCAAGTCTTACTAAGTTGGAAAGCTCTTAAGTCTATTATGTAGCATAATATAAATGATATAATAGATCAAACATCTTGCTTCTGAGCATAATCAATAAATATTTATTAAGTGACTATTATTTTCCAGGTACTATGCTAATTGCTAGGGATATAAAAAAGAGACAAAAAACAGTGTTTGCCCTCAAGGACCTTTCAATGGAGTAGATTACATGCAAACAAATTATACAAGACAAGAATAAACAGTAAATGATTAAAATAGAGAAAATATTTTCATTAAGAAATGGTTGAGGGAGGTTTCCTATAGGAGGTGGGATTTTAGTTGGCATCTAGAGAAGTTCTTTACTAATTTGACTGCAGAAACACAACTCTCTAAGACCTTCAGAAGCAGGGAAGTGGGGTATAAAGAGAACTGAACATGGAGTAAGAAGAATCTAGATTCAAGTTCTACCATTATGAATATCAGAAAGTTTGTATAACTTCTGTATACCTCAGTTTCCTCACTTATGAAATGGGGACAGTGGTACTGTTCTCAAAAAAAATCACTGAAGACTTCTAATGGATCTAAGTTAAGGAAGCTTTTACATTCTTCTTTCTTTTCATCATATTCTAATACCTCAGCATATTTTGGTGGTAGGGATGAGTTTTTCAGTAACTGAATGTCAGTTCTATCTGCATGAGCTTCAGTTGGAAATGAACTGATAGCCTAAATGGGAATGGAAAAACTAAGTAGTTATTTGCTTTTCATGTAAATATTTATGAGCAAAGTGTCTACCAAACCTTGGATAATCTACAGAAGCCACAGGTGCAATTGGCTGTGTGGCTAATATCCAGCTGAAACAAAAGGAACAAATGAAATAAACCTAAAAGTAAAAAGAATTAGGTTATTTTAGCTAAAGAGATATATTTACTGTGAAGGGTAGTAAGTATTAAAGTAAGGTTGTTTTTTTTGTTTGTTTGTTTTTTAAAGAAAAGCGATAGTTGGTGTAGTGAATAGAGCACCAGCCCTGAACTCAGGAAGACCTGAGTTCAAATGTGGCCTCAGACTTTTAACACTTCCTAGCTGTGTGACCCTGGGCAAGTCATTTAGCCCCAGTTGCCTAAGGAAAAAAAAAACAATGACATTTGACTTTGAAGTTCTTTGAAAACGGGACAGACTGTTTTTAGAATCCTTTGAAAACAAGACAGGATGTAGTGGATCATATCTGTATTTTCTGCTACTGGAAGAAGAGAGAAAAGGAAAGGAAAAAAAGGAAACAGGACAAAGCTAGAGTTTTGGAGTGGGAAATGTCAGGATTCAAATAAGTTGATGCAGGTGGGCAACCCCAAGTAAATGTCAAGATAAAAGTCACTTATCACACTAATCCCTAGGTATTACCCTTCTCTTTTTGTCAAAGTCTAGGCTATTTTCAATTACTCATTACTTCCTTTGACCAGTTTCCAGTAAGATGATGGGCCATTACTAACACAGATTTGCCATCACTGCCACCCTAACATGAATTTCTCTCCCTTTTTTCCCCTCCCAGGTCTTCCACATACCATAACAAAATTCACAGTACCAAATTTTTTTTAAGATTGGTTTACTTTGTTTCTTTTCCTCTGATGCTCATGTAATCCTCTAATCATATGTTTATTATTATATTCAAATGAAAAAATACTGACATGTGGCTCTACTTTTCATTCTTTTTGTCATGTTCTAATACCTCAGCATATTTTTTTTGGGGGGGGGAGATGAGTTTTCAGTAACTGAATGTCAATTCTATCCACCTGCGCTTCAGTTGGAAATGAAAAACTCACAGCATAAGTGGGGTATAGACAAACTAAGTGGTTATTTGCTTTTCATGTAAATGTTTATGAGCAGAGTGTCTACCTAACTTTGGCTAGTCTACAGAAGCCACAGGTGCTATTGGCATAACCAATTACCAACTCATCTCCCTTGGTTGTTCAAAACACCATCATATCTAGTGTCCTGTCCAGAATCTTAGATCTTTGCACACAAACTTTGGCTGAAGGTGCCTCCACTTCCAACACTAACATATCTGCTGCCAATATCACAGCTGCTGGTGCAGTCTACTTCTGCCAAGGCCTTAGCAATAGGCATAGCAATCAATCAGCAGGATCTACAGTTTCCTGCAGTTCCAGAAGCTCTAGTCATGATTGTTTTCCTCACGGCCAAATCTGACAGAAGCAGATTCAAAACTATTTCAGTCCCTGTCTCTCATTTAACAACACTGAATAAAGGGGTACAGGCAGTTCAGATAATTCACAAGGTGCTTGGCAGTCAATTATCAAATAATAGCATGCTGATAGTTTGGGACTATGTTTTCTGGCAGCAATGGTAGATAGTGCCAATAATGGTAGAAGTCACTCCCAGAACCAACAAAAACATGGGACTCCTTCTCCTAAAGCATAACTGTGTCAGTATTTAGTGCTCTTAAAAGTGAATATCTGAATCAAAAATGAAAAAAGAGAAGTTTAACTTTTCCCCCTCTTTTAAGCCAGAATAGTTATGCCAATCTCTTTCTATGACATTAACCAAGCTGACACAAAACAAGAAGTATCCGTTTCTTCAAAATAAGTTTTCATTAGGAAAAAAGCATAGTATGTCAAATGCTGACTTTTATTCAGAAATTTGTTCAGAAAGACATTGACAATTTCAACTCATAAAGCAAATACAAATAGATCAAATCCTGCACACACACACACACACACACACACACACACACACACACACGCACACACATATCGACAGCCAAAATATGGCACCCTGGTCAGACAGCAAGTGGTTTTCCTGGTACATGGTTTTAGTGTCCTAATTTAGGAAAGACACTACTGAAAGATTCTGGCTATTGTAGAAAAAAATGACGCATAGTATATCACTGCAAGAAAACTACTGGGGTTTCCAGTATGATTTCTCCTGAAGATTTTAAGGGCATTGGACAATGAATTTCAATTCACTCTAGCAGCATGGATTTTCTAGATATTCTCTGGAGGGACTGATGTGACTTTATGGCTTTTTTCCTAATATTATTTGTACAGGTCCCCATAGCTTAATACATTACAGGAATGATTACTGAACAAACCAAAATTGCTTTTGCTGTGAATTAAGGAAGATTATTCAGACTTGATCCTGATAACTGGAAGTAGGATCTCATAAAAAGCAAGGGATGAAATGGAAATAAATGGGTTGTTGCCAATAAATGGTTTGAGACAGTCACTAATTTGAAAATAAGAGGTTATGAATGAGAGCTGAGTAAAGGATCAGCTTTTCAGTAATTTAAAAGACTGCTTTAAGTAAAGGTTGGTTGGAAACCAAATTGAGTAATTCAAATAATATGTATAAATGCAAAAGGGAGCAAAGCAGATTTTGAGAGCCAAAAGTAATTCTAGGCACCCTCAATGATCTGGAAATTAGGGATAATATTGTGATTTGAGGGGGTGACATAAATGGTTTATAATGCATGATGTCTTATTTTCATTCTCAAAGTTGTGATTTCCTAAACACAGTTCACAAATCTAAAGAAATTCAAGGGCAACTGGAATACCCTTGGTGGTGGCAATTAGTGTTGTTTTTATATTAAAAAAAAATTTATTTAACGTGGGTTACATCTAAATAACATTATGTAGTTAGTTGGAAAGTGAAAAGCCCAGTCAATCTATTGGGTCCACATGAGAATTCATTATTGTTTTGATTTATTTTCTCAGAAACTTGGTTGGTACTTTTTGAATAAACTAGCTTAGTTTTCTTAGCATTTATTTATTCAAGTCTTCTCAGGTTATTCTGATACTGTCCTTTCATCATTTCTTATGGGACAATTGTACTTCTTCACAGTGATATGTTATATTTTGTTCTCCAGTTCTCCTGTTTATGGGTATCTACCTAATTTCTACTATAGAAATTGCTGTTATAAAGATTTTTGTACTTAAGTTTTTTTTTTCTTTGTTATTTGTTCTCTTTGGGGGATGGACTTAGTATTCATATCACTCACTGAGTCAAAGGACACATTTTGGCTTATGTGCATAATCCTCTACCAGGATATCTTGAACTGTTTCAGTTAAATATTAGGAACATTTTAATAAAGTGGCCATTCCTTTTTTCCTCTTTTAAAAATATACTTTTTACTTCATGAAATGTATTTTTATATTTGAAACTATATATAAAATGTAGTAGTTATTAGATTTAACTTTTAAATGAATTTTATTGACATCTTTTGTTGTTACATCACCTAAATTTTTCCCAAAATCTCATCTCTTCCCACATCCCAGAGAGCAGACTTTACAACAAAGAACATTTTTAATATAAAAGAAGAAGGAAAAGAGGAAGAATATAAAAGTCAGCAAAAATGACCCATACAATATAGACAGTATCCTACTCTGTGGGCCTCCTACCTCTAAAAAGGATTGAGTATGAAAAAATAGCTATCTTTTTAAAAAAAATTAATTTGAACTTAAATACATAAAGACAAAAAGAACATTTCCATGTAAAAAGCACAACCTAAAAAAGAGCATTCACTATAAAACCATTAATTTACATTTCAAAATGTATTTAAAAAAAAAACTATGTAAGTACTACTTCATTTTCAAAACCTCTTCTACTTCTATCTTTCCTTCTACATTTTCTTTTATTCTCTGCTATGCACTTTTTATATGTTTGCTCCCTTCAGCCACTGCAATCCTACAGGTGGCTATCATTAGACAATATTTGTGTGTGTGTGTGTGCATGTGCAACACCATATTATATGTACCTTTATTTATCAATTCTTTCCCTGGAGGCAGATAACATCATCCTTTATAGATCCTTCAGAGTTAATTTGGGTATTTATGATATTCAAAATGACTTAGTCACTCAGTTTTTTTTTTTAAAACAAGATTGTTGTTATTTAAAGAATATTTTCTTAATTCTGCTTATTTCACTCTTCATTATTTCATGCAGGTATTTCCATGTTTTTCTAAAGTTGTTGAGCTCATCATTTCTTGTAGCACAGTAGTATTCCACTACAATCATATACCACTACTTGCTTAGCCATTCCTCAAATGATAGGCTTCCAATTCTTTGTCACCACAAAGAGAGATACTCTAAAAATTTTAAAACATGTAAGTTCTTTAACTTTTTTTCATAATCATCTTGGGAGTGGGGGGGGAATCTAATAGTTTCATTGCTGGCTGAAGGGATAAAAATAATTTATTAACTTTTGGGGTATAATTCCAGATTATACTATAAAATGGTTGAATCAGTTCACAATTCCTCCTATAGTAAATTAGCATCCCAACTTTTCCAAATAGCCTCCAAATTTGTCATTTTCCCTTCAATCATTTTAGCCCATCTGATAGGTATAAAATAATATCTCAAGATTGTTTTAATTTTCATTTCTCCAATCATAATGATGTAGAGCATTTTGTATGAATAAATTATTTTTATTTCTTCATCAAAAAGCTACATATTCATACCCTTTGACTATTAATTGGGGAATGACTTGTATTCTTATAGATTTGGTAAAGGTCTTTATATATTTCAGATATGTGAGAAATGGTCTATTAAAAAATCTTGCCAATTTTCTGCTTTCCTTCTGATCTTGGCTACACTGATTATATTTGTTAAAAAAAAACTTTCATAATTTAATATAATCAAAATTATCCATTTTATACTCTTTGGTTTATTCATAAATTGTTCACCTATTCCTAAGTCTAATAAATATGTTCCATATTCTTCTAATTTTCTTGTAATATCTCCTTTTATATCTCAGTCATGTATTTATTTTGATCTTACCTTGGTAAATGGTATAAGATACTGGTTTATGCTCAATTTCTGCCAGAATGTTTTCTAGCATTCCCAAAAACTTTTACCAAATAATGAAATCTTATCCCAAAATTTGTCACACACAAGGTTTGCTAGCATATAATGTGGGTCTACTCTATTTCATTGATTAATCATTCTATTTCCTAGACAGTACCAGATAATTTTGATAATTACCATCTTGGTTTAAGATCTGTTATTGCCAAACATCCCTACTTTAGAATTTTTTCCCCAATGGTTTCTTTGATATTCTAGAACTTTTGTTCTTCCCAATTAATTTGTTTTACTTTTTCTCAGTCAAAACTTTTTTAGTAATTTGATTGGATAGGCATTGAATAAATACATTTGAATAAAATTGTCATTTTTATGTTGGCCTTGTCTACCCTTGAACAATTAATATTTCTCTAGTTAGTTAAAACTGATTTTACCTGTATAATTTTTTTTTATATAATTTTGTTGACATAGTCCCTGAGTTTGTTTTGGCAGGTGGACTATAGTTACTTTAAATGGGATATCTCTTACTATCTCTTCTTCCAAGATTTTGTTAGTAATACATATAGGAATGCTGATGGTTGTATGGGTTTATTTTATATATTGCTATGTTGCTAAAATTATTCATTATTTCAACTAACTTTTTGATTGTCTTTAGAATTTTCCAATTATATTATCATATAATCTGCAAAAAGAGAGTTTTGTTACCATATTTCTCATTCTGATTCCTTCTATTTCTTTTTCTTTTCTTATTGTTATTGTTAAGATTTCCAAAATAATGCTGAATAATATTAATGACAATGTACATCCTTGTTTCACACCCAGTCTTACTGGCAGAGTGTCTAGCTTATCTCCATTGCAAATAATGTGTTGATGGTTTTAGCAAATGATTCTTAGCAAGAAGGAAAAATTCATTTATACTCATAATTTCAAGTTTTTTTTTAAATAGGAATGAGTATATACTTTATCAAAAAGCTTTTACTGCATCTATTGATATAAACATATGATTTTTGATATCTTTATTATTGATAAATTTTCCTTATGCTAAACCATCCCCTCATTCCTAAGATAAATCCCTCTTGATCACAATGTGCAATATCTGTCATATAATGTTGTAATTTCCTAGCTACTATTTTATTAGGATTTTTGTGTCCATATTCATTAATGAGATGTCTTTTAATAATTCTTTTTGGTATCATGCTTTTTTTCTAATTTCCCAATCTTTGTTTTAATTTTTTTTGAACTTATTGTTCTTTCCATTTACATTATTGTGGTTGTTTTGTACTGTTTTCTAGACTGCTTGCTTCAGTCTGTATCAGTTTATTGCTTCTCTGTATTGACTATATTCACAATTACTTAAAACGCAATAATATAACAATACATTCTGGTACTACTATTAGTTTAGTAATTCCCTAATTGACATCTACTTTACTTATAGTTCCTTGCTACCAAGAAAAAAAAATGTTGCTATAAATATTTTTATGCATATGCTGACTTTCTTCCTGTTAATTACTCCTTGCCGCATATTTCTCAGTGGAATCTTTGAGTTAAACAGAGTATAGAAATCATAATTATTTAATTTGCATGATTTTGAATTACTTTCTAAATTAGTTTTGCTGATTCATAAGCTCCACCAATAATGTACTAGTATGTCCATCTTTCCCAGGTCCTGCAACATTGACTATTGTGCCAATTTATTATAAAACCTTAAAGTTGTTTTGTTTTGCATTTATCTTATTATTGGTGATTCAGAGCATCTTTTCATATAATTGTTAATGATTTGCAATTCCTATTTATACCATTTGACCACTTATCTATTGAGGAATGGTTATTCTTTTCAATAAGTTTATGAATTAGGTTATTATTATTATCTTCCATGAAGTAAAGAAGAAGATCAACCTAGAAAGTTAGTGGTGGATTCTGAACAAACTAAATTCCTTTGTATATTGCCCCAGTTAGGTAGTAAGTCACTATCAGATATATCTACAAGTGTTTAGAAGGAGTTGAATAACATGAAAAATAGCTCATTTTCTAAATGTTTTGATACATGCCATTCACAGGCTCCTATACATTCTCATTTGCATTGAAACAATGTGTGTGTGTGTGTGCAACATATAAAAGGCAGTCTGCACAGATTAGAAATTTCTGAATTCTGAATAAGGCTTCCCATGGTTATAAAAGAAAGAGATGGGATATGATTTCAATAATTTTAGAAACTCTTGGTAAGGAAAAGGCATCTAACAGAGTTTGGACTTAGTGTTTTCCAAAGTCCCTTCCAGAACTCAAACTATTATCCTAGGAGTCAATTCATAACCTCAGAGAATTGCCTACAGTAGAAAAAAATATTAAATAATCCTCATTCCCAAACTACCTCATATGAATTTTTATTAACTTTACTTGCATTCATTTAGCTGCATTTATACTGCATATATTTTTATAAGTACTTGTTTCCCCCATGTGAGTGTGTGAGCTTATTGTGAGTGGAGTATGATAGTATTGTATTTGTGTCTTCAGCAATTTAGCATGATGCCTAGCACATATATAGATGTTTAGTAAATATTTTTTGATTGATTAATTATGTTATTTAAAGGGCAGGTAGGTAGTGTAATGGATAGAGTACTGTACTTGGAGTCAGGAGGTCCTGAGTTTAAATCCAGCTTCAGATACTTACTACATTTGTGATCCTGGACAAGTCATTTAAATTCAAGTATTTGCCACAGTTTCTCATCTATAAAATGAGCTAGAGAAGGAAATGGCCAAACACACCAAAGAAATCTTTGCCAAGAAAACCTCAAATGGCATCACGAGTAGTTAGGCATGACTGAAATGACTTAACAACAATAACAAATGTGTTTTAATCTTACTATAGGATACAAGAAGTTGGCCTTACTTATTCTCAATGAATTGAAGATTTGAACAATTTTTTGAATATCACGGAGACCCTGGCCCAAGATTGGTTAAATATATTAGCTGTATAGTAAATCAAAGATTTACAGTGTAAGTTGGCAATCACAGTACAATCACATGGTTGATACTAGGACAGTTGCCAAATAAGCCAATTCTTACTATGATGTGGTTAATCACCCAATGCTTCTGGAATTTTTCAGTAAAGCTGCAAAGCCATGGTTGCCAAGCTGATTTGGCATTGCCTAATATATATTCCCTGGAACTTAAGATAATTAGGGTGATTGTTTAATTGAGGTCCATTTTCAGCTGCACCAGTTAAAGAGCAACCTCTGAACCATGTATCCATATATGAGCATGCTATAATTTAATTTCAGGTGTGATGATGATCATACAAAAACAAAAATAATAAAGTAGTCAAATTCCCCACACATGTATACACCATTCTGGGAAATGGTCTAGGAACTTTGTTCTTCAGATAAAAAAGGCAATCCTTTGAAGTAGCATGCTTCAGCAAGACATCATTTTATTTGGAGATGACTAGATTTATCATTGTACTATTCTTATAATTATTATTCAATGACTACTCTTGAGATTTCTATAGTAGTTTGTATAGCCAGTTTATAAATATGATTATTTTGTTATTCATAATAATGAAATTTCTGTCAACTAGGTCTGAACCAAAAACTTTTATTCTTATATTAGGGAAATTAAATAATTGTTATTTTTTAAAAGGATATATTTAGTCATAAATATCAATAATGTTCAGGTATAAATTTTCAAATACTTTTCATTTATTTCTATTAGATAATTTGAGACAGAAATGCATCATAGTAGGGATTTTTCAGGTTCAGAGTTCTTTAAAAATCCACCTTTTCATAATTCTCAGGCTGTAATCATATGCTTTTAATAACTATTAACAATACAGGAAAACAAAATCTCTATCCTCATTGGTGAGAGTATGATTTGGCACTAAACTTTAAACAAAAGCCTTCTTTGCAATTATACTGGGGGTATTGTAATTTTAATTAGGATGTAGTCTCTAGAATTATGGGAAGTCTTGCATGTAGTAGGTAATAAGTGTTTGTTGAATTGAATTGAGTCAAATTGTAGCATATGTAAAGTGCTATAAATAATATAATAAAATAAATAAAAATAAAAAATAATTTAAAATATAATAAAATAAAGTGCTATAAAAATAAACTCTTCCTGGAAGAGTTGGTATTGGAATGTGCAGGGCAAAAGCAAGGAGAGCTGTTCTTGAAGAGCAACACTGTAACCTAGGAATAGCAGCCATGGATCCTGGGTACAGGAGTAAACAGAAGAGTTGTGTAGCTAGATGCCAATTTCATTGTCCCCAATAGGCAGACCTGTAGCCCTGATATTCCTCAAAGCTAATCTAAGCTCAAATTTATAGAGAATTTTAAGCAAAGAATTTCAATGGCACTAATAGGAAACTTCCATCATCTAAGAAGCAAAGCAATGGGGTAGTTTTGACCAGAGGTATTAAAAATTTGCTTATGATCTATAACAAGTTGGAGTTTAAACCAGATTAAAATTTAATTGAAGAATATGTGATAAAATGAAGACACAATAGAGCCTAGATAATGTTGGTATATCATTTTCTATGTCAATATGTGGTCTTAAGAAATCCTAATGCAGTACATAGTGACCCTTATTTCCATCTGAGTTTCACATTAGTGGGGTATTTTCTGAGTTGTCTGGAAAAGGAATGATGATCAGACATTAAAAGAAATGGAACTATCACAGTAAACCAGAGGCTAGAGAATAGGGCAATGCCTAACATCTTGTTCAGTTAAGTCTCAACCTGCATGTATTTTAGAGGTTAAGGATATGCTAGTCAAATCCACTTTCCTCTGCTCACAGAATGATGAGGATGTAGGAAAGTGAAAGAGGAAATATCGAGATGGCAGATGAATTGTGGGGAAGGCAGATTTCAGGCACAAAAAAAAAAGAGCAAGAGCAAAGAAGTGGAGAAAATGCAGTATATAGAACATTCCAAGTTAGCTGGAGTATAGTGTATATATAAGGGATAGTTTGAAATGAAGTTGAAGAGTCAGAGTGACCACAGATTGTAGAGGACCTTGAATACCAAGCACTGGAGTTTGGACTTGATCCTGCAGGTTACAGTGAGATACTAAATCATCTTGAATAGAGAATCATAGGATTATAACTCTAGAGCTGTAAGGGAACCTACAGGCCAGTAATCCTGTCTGCTCATTTTACCAGTGAGGAAACTGATGTCCAAAAAGGTTATATGTCTTGCCATAATGTTAGGTAGGGAGTGTCAGAGATACAATTTGAAACTCTTAATCCATAGTGCTATAGCACCTACTCCACAATACATACAAGTCTGGAATGGAAGCCAGAGAGACTGATAGAAGAAACCCATGGAATCTTTTCTTTCTTTATCTCCTTTGAATTGTTGGAATTGTGAAATGAGAGAAGGAGAAAAATCAGGTATATTTTAAGTTCTGTTTTTTTACTGTGTAAAACAAAATGTTTTTGCTTAACTTCACACCATTTTATCATGTTTTATCTTCTGTCTGACTATACTGGATATGTAGTAAATATCTTCTTTATAATCTAGGTCCCCAAGTATGGTACTGAATTTTCTATGAAGTCCTCTTGACTTTTTAGCTCTATATATCCTTTTAATGATAAATTCTTTCAATATTTTGTGTTGACTACGTTAGTTTGAGTCTTTCATTGGAAGTGCTGTCTAAATCTGTGCACTATTTCTCAAAGTAAAGGAATGAAGGAATGAATTTTTAAATAAATGAATGAATTGTATTAAGGCTTACCAAAAAAAACCCTTCATAATCATTAATTTTTATATCTTTATCATAGCCTAGTGAAGATGGTAGTGCAAGAAGCATTATTTCATTTCAGAGATGAAGATGCCAAAAAGTAAAATGATATACATAGTTCAAATGTCATAGGCAGGACTTGAATCCAACTTCTCCGAGAACAATTATAGCACTATTTCTTCTATGCCATGATAATATATAGATTAAAAGGAAAAACTTGAAGTAAAAAAAAATCTCTGCAGTTAAATTTCCCTAATAAAAATATAATTTCTAAGACATATGAGGAACAGATTCAAATTTATAAGATTAAGAACACTTACCAGTTGGTAAAAGATTTAAAAATTGAACAGGCAATTGTGAGATTGAACAAAGGCTATCTGTGATAATATGAAAACTTGTTCCAAATTACTACTAATTAGAGAAATATAAATTAAAGCAATTTTGAGATTCCACCTCATATATCCATAAGATTGACTGAGATGATTAAAAAAGAAAAATGACAAGTGTTCTAAGGGCAAATATTGTTTTTCTTTTTTTGTTCCCCTAATGAGATGGGGTAAGGAGGGAGAGAAAATAGATTTTTGTTAATTAAAAAAAACACTTTAAATTCCTCCCCCCCAAAAAAAGAAGCTAGAAGTCCATCCACCTGATTTTAGTCTTAGTTTATTGAATATTAGGATTAATCTTTGTTAAGATAAAATTAATTTATTATCCCAAGTTCAAGCACAGAATATCAGCTTAATATTTCATTTAATAAGACAACTTTTAGTCTTATCTATAAGGCCTTTGTTACAAGTTGGAATATTTCTTGTATCCCACACCATAATCTCAATTTTTCCCTATATAGCAGTATTGCCAAGATCATTTGAATTCAAATGTATGCTGTGGATTGTGTCCCCTGAAGTATGGTTCCCAAAATGATTAATGAGCATTTAAGTGTAAAACTCATACTATGAAGGGTTCAACAACCATTCTACTGTTGTACAGGATGTTACAGGATGGTTGTTGAACCCTTCATATTATGAGTTTGAGCTAGCAGCATTCCACAAAGACAGAGAGACCCCAAGTGTCAGTACAAGATGGTCTTTTGCAATAGGGTTGCAAAATATATATATAGATATAGAAAAAAAGGAGAAAAAATGTTCAAAGATTCCTTTTATTATCAAGAGAAAATTGTCCTTCCTTCATGACTTTAAAACAAAGAAATGGAACTGATACAATCAGCAAAAACTGAAAGGACAATTCTACCTATTTTGTCATTACCAATGGTGCAAAATCTCCTTACAAACTGAGTAACTCAGTTGTTTTGATGGAGTCAGCATGAGAGAGTCTTTGTCTTGAGAAAACATTTACTTCTGTATCTCATTTTGTAATTTAAAATTCAGGGACAAAATGTTTTTTTTTATCCTATCCTTACTTGCATTCTCATCCTAGAAATAGTGAATTGCCTCTACAATTTTGCAACTATTTACACAAACATGGTGGTTTTCACTGATATTTTTTTAATTGCTCAATCAGTTGGCCTGTGATATAGATAAGTATTGCTATACTCACTTTACAAACAAGATAACCAAAAAAATAGGAGGTGTGGTCTCAATTTGCAGAAAACCACATCCCTGTCTTTGTTTGTAAAGTCTGTATTGAAGATAATTTAACTGTATCTGTATTTAATCCCAATCAATATGTAAGCACTGATTAGCTCACAGCTGTTTCTGAGGTTATAAAATAAAGTTAGGAATCCTAAATCCCAGATATGTCCCAAGAATAATGATTTGTTGAATTATGCTTTCTCCATAAAAGTCCATTTTTAAGAGACAAACTTCTTTAAAAACATTGATGTTGGGGCAGTTAGGTGGCACAATGGATAAAGTACCACCCCTGAAGTGAGGAGTTCAAATCTGGCCTCAGACACAACACTTTCCTAGCTGTGTGACCCTGGACAAGTCACTTGACCCCAATTGCCTCAGCAAAAAAATAAAGACATTGATGTTAGGCTATTTTTAAAATAAAAGTGTGCCCATTGCTAGCAACTAAAGATGGTGTTCCTAATAACTTTCTTTTTTTTTTTTTTTTTGCTTTTTGCTGAGGCAATTGGGGTTAAGTGACTTGCCCAAGGTCACACAGCTAGGAAATATTAAGTGTCTGAGACCAGATTTGAACTCAGGTCCTCCTGACTTCAGGGCTGGTGCTCTATCCACTGCACAACCTAGCTGCCCCTACAACTTTCTTTTACAACCATTAGCCAGTGTAGCAACTGTGTATATCTGTTTTTGTGTTTGCCACATTTTTTATTTCATTGCTACAATTAACTTTCTCTCTACCAATGAAGATTCTTCTACCTTCCATCTTTTTCTCTTCCTCCCTCTTCTCCTCTTTGTTACTCTCCCATCTTCTCCCCAATGTGTGTCTCTCTCCCTTTCCTTTATCCTTTTCTCTGTCAATAATATATCAATGTATAAGCAATGTATAATATATCAATGTATGATCAGTATGTATGTTATTTGACTCAAGTTTCCAAGTGTTATAAATTCATGAGAGACCAGTATTTTACCATAGACACATATGTAAAATCCATTTCCTCAACAGAATGCCTAGATCTCCAGTATTTCCCAACCAGATGCTTCCATGAGTCAAACACTTCTATAAATCCTTTACATAAATGAAGACAAATACATTAGGCTCTTGATTGGCCAGTTGACAAAAAGAATTTTTTAAAGATTCAGCATTTTTTTGATGCTTCCATGTGCAAGGTACTGTGCTTGGCCATAAGAAAACTAGGAAGACATTGATTAGATTTATGGTTAGTCTTAGAGATTATCTATCAAACCATTTCATTTAACAATGAATTAAGAGAAGTCTAAAGAAATGAAGTTAATTATCAAAGGTCACATGAGTAGGGAATGTCAGAAATTGGGAAGTATTCCCATTCTAGTGCTTGTTCCACTATATAGTTGTTTCCTGTTGTGCTTTTTTTCCCAGGGATTCTCTATAGATTTTCCACAATTGTGTGCTTCCATCTATAACGAAAATTGAGAACAGTGCCTAGAAAATTGAGTGGGGACTTAGAGGTGTCATCAGAATGAATCTTGTGCTTTCTTGACAGTACTTGGTCTCCTAGGCTCAATGACATCCCATGAAGCTGTAGAAATATTTCCTAGAAACAGGAGTTTAGAATGATGAACTGAACAGAAACATGTGCTGCTCTGAATAAATGAAAATCCTTTTTCATATAAGGGCTCAGAGAATATATGGAGGTCTCTGAAGCAGAGAAATCCTGATGGGGGATCTTACAGCATGATCTCTCTGCTTCATTAGAACAGTAGTTCTTCATCTTTTGGGACTCAATAAAACTTTATCCATATTCTGCAATTTCTGCAATCTTCTTTTGATGAAAGAAATTTCTTTTGTCAAAGAAAGAGCATGAAAGGTTTTAATCTTAGCTTAGCAACCACTCAGATAAAGTTTGCTAGTGAGATGTTTTCTTCAAGGACTCATCCTATAAGTGTACCTAATTCCTCCCATTTAATTGAACATAAAGAACTTAAATGGTTTGAATTATTGATACCCAGAGTTATATATATATATATGTATGTATGTACATGTATACATATATATACACACATATGCATATATATATCTATATCTATATGTGCATATGTATATATATATATATATATATATATACCCAAGCTCCATATATATACATTTTTACATTTCTCTGCTTCTCTGGAAACTATATGCCTCTTATTTGTATTTTGTTTTTCATGCTGTTTTCTCTTGCTTTTTGTCTTCCTTGCATAGTTAGTCAAGAAAGTGATTTTTTTTTTGTATGTAGAAGCTTTGTTTACTCTACCAAGAAAATCAATGGAGCAATGATTTTAAGGTATCTACCAGGTAGATCACATAATATACCTCAGTAAAAGTGATCTAGGAAGATAATGTCTATGACACCTAGAAACATCAACTGGGATAGAAAGTGCCTACCTATGTCATTAAAATAAAAAAAGAAAACATGGGGGCAACTAGGTATAATTTTTATCCTTATTTTACATATTTTATCCTATATTTTATGTATATATCTATAGGATATTTATGTATATATATGATAAATATATACATATTTATCTTATATTTTACAGGAAACTAAGATAAAGGTTTAATGACTTGTCTATAACTCGTAAGATATCTGATAGAATTTGAACTCCAGTCTCCTTGACTACAAGTCCAATTTTTTACCCACTACATCAGTCATTACTGCCACTGATCAGTTTTCTAATTAACTAAATCAAGAGTCCTTAATCTTTTGTCAGTGTCTTTGACACCTTTACCATCTTTGTCAGTGAAACTCTCTGGACCCTGTTAAGAAGAATTGTCTGTTACCTACAATCATTATGGAAGAAAGTGATAAGTTTTCAGTTAAAATATTATTTTCCTCCACTCTCATTTTCCACTCAGAGATCTCTTGAAATCCTTATATCATCCATGGATCCAAGATTAAGAACCCTTGGGCAATATGATCTCTAAGATGCTATAATTAAATTTGCTATCCTTCATAGTTAGATATAATTAGAGGTATAAGGAAAAAATAAAATATGGTGGTTTCCTGCCTTCAAAAGGTTACAATCTAGTTTGGAAGAAAATGTTAACATGTACAAAATAATTAGATATCAATGGAAGACACTATATACTTTTGATTATATTATTAATTGGAGTGGGTATCTACCGAAGGTTTAAAATGGAAGACTAAGAGTGAATGAAATATTTCAAAGATCTCTTCCATATCTTACATTATGATCCTATGATTTTATTATTGGAGTAGAAAAATCCCATTGTGGAAGCTCCTCCCTATGTTAAAGAAAAAGATCAAACCCAAATCTTTTTGGTACTAAATCCAGCCATTTATTTTCCACAGTGAATGCTTAAAGAATTGTAAGATCACTAAATACATAAAATGTGAATATTGAATATTGGATCAGGTGATTTCTTTTTTTAAAAAAAAATATTTTTATTTTCCCCAGTGGCATGTAAAACATTTTTGCTACACATATACATTCACTTTTTTTAATATATTTCCATATGAATCATGTTGAGAGAAAAAAATCAGAACAAAACAGAAAAACCACGAGAGAAAAAAGAAGAAGAAAAAGTGAACATAGCATGTATTGATTTACATTCGGTCTCCATAGTTTTCTTTCTGGAAGCAGATGACATTTTCTATATGCAGTTTATTTGGATTGCCTTGGATCACTGAACTGATGAGAAGAACTGAGTCTGTCATATTGATCATCACACAATCTTGCTATTGTTGTGTGCAATGTTTTTCTGGTTCTATTTGCTTCATTAAGCATCAGTTCATATAAATCTTTCTAGGGCTTTCTAAAATTAGTCCATTCATTTTTTATAGAATACTAATATTTCATTACTTTTTTATATCATAACTTATTCAGCCACCTCCAATTGATGGCCAGCTATTTATTTTCCAATTCTTTGCCACCATAAAAAGAGTTGTTTCCCCCTCTTTTATGATTTCTTTGGGATACAAACCCAATTCTGACATTGCTGGATGAAGTGGTATGCACAGTTTTGTGGCCCTTTAGCCATAGTTCCAAAATCCTCTCCAGAATAGTTGAGCCATTTCACAATTCCACCAATAATGCATTAGTATCCCAGTTTTCCCACATCCCCTCAAACATTTGTCATTATCTTTTCCTGTCACTTTAACCAATCTGAGGTGCTGCCTCAGAGTTGTTTTAAATTGCATTTAATTTGCACTAATTTGCATTAATTTGCTATTTAAATTGCATTAATCAATAGTGATTTAGAACATTTTTTTCATATGACTATTAGATGGCTTTAATTTCTTCATTTGGAAATTGCCTGTTCATATTCTTTGACCATTTATCAATAGTAGAATGCTTTGTATCCTTATAAATTTGAGTCAATTTCCTCTATATTTTAGAAATGAGGCCTTTATCAGAAACACTGGCTGTAAACATTTTTTCCCAGATTTCTGCTTTTCTTCTAATCTTGGGTGCATTGGTTTTGTTTGCGCAATTTTTAAAACAATTTAATATAATCAAAGTTATGCATTTTGCATTTCAAAATGTTCTCTGGTTCTTATTTGGTCATAAATTCCTCCCTTCTCCAAAGATCTGATAGGTAAACTATCTCTTGCTCTTCTAATATGCTTATAGTATCACCTTTTATGCCCAAATCGAACAAGTGATTTGTAATACCCTCTCTTCCTGTCCTAACATTTTTTGGATAGGAAAGGCTTCTTAAAGAATGTGGGAAACTGTTTCCATTGTTCTTCAGAGTGAAAAAAAAATTATGATATTGATGAAGATGCCTTTATTAAGCATCAACTAAATGCCTGATACTGTGCTCACTGTTAGGTATACAAAGAAAGGCAAAAAAAAAAAAATGCAGCACAGAGAATGCATCAACTATGTTCTAACAAGGTATATACAGCTTTAACTGAAGATTATCTCAATAATCACTGTAAGGAGGACAAGCAAGTCTTCTTGAAAAAGGTAGATAGAATGTATCAGTTCTTAGAAATTACCAGTTTGCAAACTGCAAGGACTTTCAGCCCAGAATGTGTTCAAAGATAAACCTTTCCCTGATGGTTTCAGCATCTTTCTGCGGGTACTGCTTCTGGTTCTGTTTACCAGCTTTGCTCAGAGACCCAGTAGCTTTTCTCCTCACTACCCAACTGGTTATTCTAACTAATGCTGCTACTTCTCAGCAGGCAACAGCCACAGTGTATGATTTGAAATTGAGCCTTTGCAATCACAAAGCAGCTGGTATTAAGACACACTTTTCCTTATGATTATAAATCTGCAAGTCTAAAATATTGCTTAAAATGAACTCAGCTTAAAATGAGAGAAGAGAAAGAATTTCCTGGTCACTGAAAGAACAATAACAACAATGACAATATGGTTCCCAGTCCCTTTGAGATTATCTCCAGTTTATTTTACATATATCTTGATATGTACACTTGTTTGCTTGTTATCTTTCTCTTGAAGTATTAGCTTCCTGAAGCAAGATTGTTTTTGACTTTCTTTATATACCTTGCACTCATCACAGTACCTGGTACATAGGAAGTGTATAATAAATACTTACTGACTTGATTGATTTGACAGTTGTTTTCAAGTCTGCAAAGCAATTTCTGCAGAACTACTGTTTAGGAAATCATAAATTTACTGTAATTCCTCTTGTAAAATGAAGAAACTGAGATGCAAGGGTCACGTACTTTCACCTTGTGACATATAGTAAATAACATGCAAAATTCAAATGAGGTTTCATTCTTAGCCTAGCATTTTTCCTTCTATATTATCTTGCTTTTAATTTGAAATTAAATTGTAATTCATAAATTCAAATTTACATTTTGTCACAGCACAGTTTTGGAATAACTTACTGAAGGTTCTCCCAAAGAGGACCTGAAAACATAGAGATTACACTCTAAAAAGTGATCTTGAGGACACTGCATCACCACAGCAATATGATATATGTATGTAATGCATCTGTTTTCCATCCTTGGCAAGTAGGCAAAGTAAGGCATGAGTGCAGCATTTGGTCTAAAGAGTTGGCTGAAAATCTCTGGAGCAGTCTGGTTGGTTGGTTGTTGTCTCTTTTCAAAGAGGACCATACTGACATTACTATATTAGAGTCAAGTTACAGTGTGCTGTTGGTGGATCATTAGTGCAATATGAGCTCAGAATGCTCTGCCACAGGTCAGATATAAATAGTCCATGGGAATAATTTAGGTGGATTCTCTAAATCTACATATTTCACATATGTGGCCAACAAGTGTGAAAGGTGGGATTTTTTTTTCAAAGCCCAGCAAAAATAATAGTTCATATATGAGATTTTACCTAGTCTCTCCAAAAATTACTTTAAATTTTTTTCTTCTGAATTTGTGTGAATGTGCATGTTCATAAATATATCCTATATATGTGTGGGCATGTTTGTATAGTATGTAGACATAGAAGATATATGCACTGTATATTTATACATAAATGTGCACATAAAGATAGCATATATACTTATGTGCTCTGTGTGAGTTCAAAGTCATGTGTGTGTTGTGTGTATGTATATATTATATACTTATATGTATACATATTATCTCCTCTTCCAGAGGATCAAATTTTCTCAAAGGCAAAGGGTGTCAAATTTGTTGCTGTTTTTTAACACTAGCAGAGTATCTGTCACATAGTTGGTACTTAATAAATATTTGCTTGATTACTAACTAAAAATATAGTACTCTTTGCACTATTCCATGTGACCTGTAATCACTGTTACTTAAAGATATATCTAAGTGCCCTCATTATCTCTGATCAGGATACAGTCTTCAGTCAATATTTATTTAGTGTTTTAAGAATACTTTCCTAACATTGTAGAACCATGGGAAATAATTAGAAATCTAAATGTAAAGACACATGGAAAGGACATAGGAAATATACAAATAAATCTCTGAACAAGTGCAAAACTGAAAAGTTACTAGATTTCAGCAGAATTAGTAAGAGACAGTTTTGTGAAGGAGATAAATACTAAATATGTTTTTGAAAGATAGTTTTAAGATAAGCATTCCTCTTGAGGTCATTTTCCTTTACTTTATGCTCCTTCCTAGTTTCTCTTACAGTCAATTTACATTATTTGCTGTTCCCTAAACTCCTCATGCTTTCTCCCACCTTTCTCCCTTCTGCAGATATATCTTAGAATGAGGAAACTCCATGTTCTACTAGATTGCTTAATCCAAGGCTCAGTTCATGTGTCTTCATGTCCCTTCAGTTCATGAAAGCCTTTCCTTTCCCTTACTCCATTTCTTAGTGCATTTTCTCCTCAAAGTAACTGGTATATTTATCTATGTGTGTGATGTATACTTATCTACTACAACCTGCAGGAGAATGTAAGGTTCTTGAGGCAGATTCATTTTTTTTTCATTTTTTTTCTTTTTAGCTTCCTGTGATATCTTTCTCATAGTAGATGTTCTTTTTCCAATTCACCAATTTTGTTTTTCAGTGAACTGTTTTCTTTTTCCAATTCACCAGTCCTATTTTCCAGTTTTTGATATTTCTGTTGCCCTGATCTCAATTTATTTCCCCATTCTTCTTCTAGCTCTCTTTTGAGATTCTTAATGCAATCATCCAGGTAAGCCTTCTGAAAGGGAGACCAACTTAAGTCTGCCTTTGTGGCTTCATCTGGGATTGTTTTCATAATGTTAGGATCTGGGGACTGTTCTATTTTTTCTCCGTAAAAGCTTTCTATGGTGAGAGCTCTCTTCTGCTTCTTGCTCCTGATTTAAAGTTGGGATATTGGTCAAAAGCAGGGAAAACTGCAACAATTTGTATTTGCCCTGGGGCAGTTTGCCGAGTTGACTTCCGGTCTGAGGCTGGTCGGGCTAGATTCGCACTAGGACCACGTTTTCAGCTGCTCTTGGTCCACCCTTTACCAAAGGCAGATCTGCCAAAGCACCTGCCCGCAAGTAGAGCAAAGTGGCTCAGGTGTCTCCCAGGTGCTTTCTGGGTGCCTAAAATCCGCCCCTCTATCGCAGCCCTGACTTCCGCCCCAGCTGAAGTCTAAGGGTGACCAGTGGCCGATTTCCCCTGAGGCTAACTTTCTCCAAAGTTTTTTCAAAATAGATTGTTGATAGAAGTGCGTTGTAGTCCAAGTGTTTGATGGAGCCCTCACTCCAAAACCAGTTCAGAGGCTCAATTTGTCTGGGTCTGAGAGAAGTTTTCAGGCGCTCACAGAGAATGCTGTCTGCAGTTCGCCATCCTGGCTCCGCCCCTCTCTCATAGAAGATGTTATTAAATGTTTGTTGATATACATGGAATTTCACTGCTTTACAGATCTGACAAGAGCCTTTTACATTTTGATTTTCCTGGGTGTGGTCACTGGGCAAGTTGTTAACACCATTTTTATCCTCCTGAGTTTGTTACAGCATCTTAACATATGTGCCACATATGTACTTATACATAATACATGTAAATATATATTATGAACATATAATATGGTACATATGTATATCCATGCACGCACACACACACATACAGCATGGGAAATGTCAAGAGAGTAAATGTCCCAACTTCTTTTTTCTGCTTTACTGGTTGTGTCATTTGGCTTACAACTCAACCTGGGGAAAATAGTCAAGGAGATTCACAACCTACATTTCTTATAATTTTATGGCAGTTTTGTTTTATTTAATTTGAGATACTATAGACACAGCAGATAAAGAGTGTCTTGTAAAAGAAGAACTTACACATTAAAGAGAAATAGGTTTGTACAACTTTTTCTTATCCTGGAAATTTTAATGGAAAAATCATTAATTAAAAATAGTTTTTGTAAATATTTAATGATCTATTATTTATGTCATAAACATATAGTTTGTGACAATAGAAGCAATAGATTTGCTACCTGAAACTTCTGACTGAATGATAATAGGGAAGTCATTTAATCTTTATGAGCCTCACCTTTCTCATTTAGATAATGGGAATGGTAATGCCCCAAATTCTTTTACCTGCTTCTGTAGTTTGTGGCACCTGGCTTACAAATAAGATTTGTAATAATAATGACTAACAATTGCATAGCAGTTTGGGGTTTGCAAAACACCTTACAATGACTATCTTTTGATGACCCATTTAAGGTAAGTCTTATTATTGTGTGAGACAATGACCCTTACCCAAATTAAAAATCAGAGACTCTAGAGGTAACAAAAAGAAAAAGAAAAAGGAATTTATCATGTTCTTACAAGAAAGGGCAACTTCTAACAAACAAGATATCAATACAGGAGTGCAAAGCACAAAATGCAAAATACAAGATCAAAAGCCCCCACTTTATCCTATCCCCCACCTTTTCTCCCATTTTCTGGGGAAGTCCAGGCTTACTCTATCCCAGAAACAAAAGAATAGTATATAACTAATTACAGAAAATAACAAACTCAATTTAAATTTCCTTAGAGAACTGCTTTATGATCAGATATTCTTAAATGACAGAATTCCCAACCCATCATCCAAAGCCATCATTCCCTTTAAAAGAAGTACTTAAATGCTAATTAAGAGGTGGGGAAAAAAAGGAGGGGAAATGTTCATCTAAGATAATGAAACATCTGCAGCTTTTTAGCTATAGCTCAACTTGTTATTGTAATCAGTCATGATCAAACCTGAATTCAAAACTCCAAATAATGCCAGCTACAGTCACAGGAGAGTTTATCTCAAATAACAACTCTCATTAATCAAAGCTTTATGCGAATTCAGCTCTTAGGGATCACATTTCCTAAATAAGTTTTTACTATAATCTTACATTGCTAACAGTAAGAAATTCATTCTATAAAGTTCACAGCTATCTTCATATCTAAGTAGATGGGTTTTAAATTCCACATTACATAAATCATTTTACTTTAAGATGCCCAATAACCAATCTCTATCAAAATATGTTCAGTTTTCACCATGTTCAAAAGGACAAAGACATAGACGACTGTTCTCAGAATCTCCCTAAACAATAGGAACTGCTTTATAATGACTCAAGACAACCAATTAAAATTCACGTAGAATGTAGAATATATTGTGTCCTAATTTCACATT
Organism: Myrmecobius fasciatus; assembly: GCA_023553655.1. NCBI lineage: Eukaryota > Metazoa > Chordata > Mammalia > Dasyuromorphia > Myrmecobiidae > Myrmecobius > Myrmecobius fasciatus. The sequence continues at coordinate 242,578 of JAJPUD010002258.1, forward strand.
AAAGGACCCTATCAGAATTAACAATAATTTCTTCATCCTAAAAAAATGTTAATTCAACTTTATCCAATTGAGGGGTCTCTATAAACTTTTCTGGAAATACAAATAACAGGTACAACATCAATATTAAAAATTCCTCTCAGCACAATTAATCTCCCTTCCCACCAAAACATTCCTAATTGCAAAATAAATTTTAGAAGCTATAAATTGTCCTTAATAGTCCATTTTTGAAGTTTTTACACAGGTACTTTAGCCCTGGTGTTCTCAGCTTCCAGACTGCAGTCTGAGTCTTCTGTAATGTCTGGTAAAGTCCTTTCCACTTTGCTTCTTCCAGGACTTATTAAATACTCACTCTTCTGGAACTGCAAATTCCAAAGGTGGTGTCTGTATAGCAATCCCTGCTTCCTAAGGGCTAAAAGAAATAAGGACAAAGTCAACATATAATTTCTTAAAAAACTTATCCTTTGTTTCAAAAGAGAGTGTTTCCTTTTTTCCTCCCAAATAAAATAAACCAATAGCATATGGGGAATATTCCATATCATTTCTGTGGACATTTCTATTGCTTTAACAAAGCAATAGGCAAACATTTGGTCCAAAGCAATTTAATCTTTAACATCAATTTAATAATCCTTTTCTTAAGAATCTAATTCATTCTTTCCACTTTCCCTGATGAAGCAGAGGCCCAGATATATAGAATTGCCAATCAATTTGTAATCCCTTCCCATTATTTGTTATAAAACCTTGGAAGAAAAATATGTTCCTTTATCAGAATCAATAGTCTCTACCAATCAATACTTAGGTACAATGTGTTCCAATGTTGTTCCACTAACCCTTCTTAAAGCAGCAGAGCTCAGGGGAAAGCTATTTCAGTTTCCCCACTGGTGTCATTTCATTAAAATCTAATTTGAATATTTTGGAGCCAGCCTCTCTCCCTCTGGAGAGAAATACCTTCTTATTTAGCTTTAGACATATTACAAACTTTTTCAGATACAATTTGTTCGACAATTGCACATACTGTACACCAAATTTTCTTTTTTATATATATAAAGCTTTTTATTTACAAAACATATGAGTGATTTTTCAACATTGACCTTTGCAAAAACTTTTTTTCCCAAGCTTTTCCCCTCCTTGCCCGCACCCCCCACCCCTAGATGACAGGTAATCTAATACATGCTAAATAGGATAAATTATATGACAAATACAATACATGTATACATATCTATACAGTTATCTTACTGCACAAGAAACATCAGATCTAGAAAGAGAAGAATAAAAAACAACCTAAGAAGGAAAACAAAATGCATGGAAATATTCACAGAAAGCATTAAAATGCTGTGTTGTGGTTCACACTCAGTTCCCACAGGCCTCTCTCTGGATGTATATGACTATCTTCATCGCCGAACAACTGGTTTGAATCACATCTTGTTGAAGAGAATCGTGTCCATCAAAATTGATCATTGTATAGTCTTGTTGCTGTGTATAATGTTCTCCTGGTTCTGCTGATTTCACTCAGCATCAGTTCATGCAAGTCTCTCCAGGCCTCTCTGAAATCGTCCTGCTGGTCTTTTCTTACAGAACAATAATATTCCATAACATTCATATACCATAATTTATTCAGCCATTCTCCAATTGATGGGCATCCTTTCAATTTCCAGTTTCTTGCCACTACAAAAAGGGCTGCCACAAACATTTTTGCACATGTGGGTCCCTTTCCCTCCTTTAAAACCTCTTTGGGATATAGGCCCAGTAGAAACACTGCTGGGTCAAAGGGTATGCACTGTTTGATAACTTTTTGAGCATAGCTCCAAATTGCTCTCCAGAATGGTTGGATCCGTTCACAGTACCACCAACAATGTATCAGTGTCCCAGTTTTCCCACATCCCCTCCAACAGTTATCATTATCATTTCCTGTCATTTTAGCCAATCTGACAGGTGTGTAGTGGTATCTCAGAGTTGTCTTAATTTGCATTTCTCTGATCAATAGTGACTTGGAGCACCTTTTCATGTGACCGGAAATAGTTTCAATTTCTTCATCTGAAAATTGTCTGTTCATATCTTTTGACCATTTATCCATTGGAGAATGGCTTGAATTCTTATATATTTGAGTCAATTCTCGATATATTTTAGAAATGAGGCCTTTATCAGAACCTTTGGATGTAAAAATATTTTCCCAGTTTACTGCTACCCTTCTAATCTTGTCTGCATTCATTTTGTTTGTACAAAAACTTTTTAACTTGATATAGTCAAACTTATCTATTTTGTGATTAATGATGACCTCTAGTTCTTCTTTGGTCACAAATTCCTTCCCCCTCCGCAGGTCTGAGAGGTAAACCATCCTACATTGTTCTAATTTGTTTATAATATCATTCTTTATGCCTAGATCATGAATCCATTTTGACCTTATCTTGTACACCGAATTTTCTTGCTTTTACTTCTTTGTTAAAAGGAGAAAACAAGACAAACCTTAAGATTCAGAATACAGGTGAAATCTAAATAACTTTGGACCAAATTTCACAAAATTCATTTTACATATCCAATGCAATGGCAAAATGTTAAAGCACAGTTTATATTTTTTTTTACAAATTACCCAATATACAATTTAGCAAGCAATATAGTAGCATAAATATATTTCATCTAATTAGGAGATAGAAATATGTGACCTCTTTAGGTAAGTTACCAGAGAACCAAAAAATATTTTTTTATCTTAAAATCAAATCAGATACAGATTTAAATTTCTACTAGCAATACTTCAATATTAATGCAAACACATTTCTAAAATCTTATACCACAATAAACAAGTTCATAACTTTAGCACACACTAGTTAATAGTGATTATTTTATACAATTTCAGAATTAGAATTCCAATTTAAAAACACACAGCCCCCAAATTTAAGGTGGCAGAAAACTGATCTTTTCATGTCTTGTCTACAAGGCTTTTAGAAATTGGCAGACTTTAGTACCCTAGGAGAGAGGATTGGAGAAATTTTGACCCAGGGATCTGTCTGCCTATCTGTGACCCAGTTATTAGCCCACCTTCCATGCCAGAAATGCTGGGGATCATGCCAAAGATGTTGGGGCAACAGTGCAAACCCCAGAAGAGTCCAGGCCAGCCTGGGACACCAGTCTTCCCAGGACAGATTCTATAAGCCTTTCCAAGAGAGAGAAGCTTAGAAAATCCCAGAAAGGTGTTTTTTTTTTTTCTCTTGCAGTTTTTCTGTAAACTTCAAATTTAGGTTCTTAAAAGGCTTTTAGTCATATAAATTAGGCCTACTTAAAAATACAATAGACTAGCAACTTAGCTGATAGAGAGTGCTAGGTGACTTAAAACTCAGAATCTGGTAAAATGTTTTAGCAATTCTATAACTTTAATTATTTCTTCAGACTCAAATTGGACAGTTCTAGGTCCACAGAAAAATCTTAGTTTATTTCCTTTTCTTTTTGGTGTGGCAGTTAAAAACTTTTCACATCTCAGAACTAGTCCTTCCTCTCTCTAGCTAAAAGCTATTTGCATAAGTCCAATTATGTCCAACAAGCTTTTTTAAATCCCAAATAACCAGATTTTTTCCTTTGTAATTCAGCTGACTGAAAGAAATATAGAAGACAAAACACAGGCTCACACACACAAACACAAACTGCTTTTCTAAATCAATAAAACTCGACTTGTTCTAGGCCCCACATAGGAGTAGAAGTGAAAAGGAGAGTTCTGGAGCAGAAATCTTTGGAGCTAGTCAGCTGTATATTGAAGGCTCCTTTGAATTTATACCCTGCCCTCTGGGGATACAGTTTTTCAATGTTAGCAGGGCACCTGTCCAAACAAAACAATGGTTTTCAATCCCTATACATTTTGTACTTCATCCCAATTCTTTCTAAAGAGCTATCTTCCTGAGACACTAGATAGATTTTTAGAGCCAGCTACTTTAGATAGTTCCTTTCCCAAGGAGCACAGTATCGTATCCTTTCTGATGGAGGACTTACTCAATCTTACTAAAGAAAAATGGGAGAATTCTTAGGAACTTGAACTGCTTAAAATTTCCTGATACCAAAAGGAAATAGGAACTTTTTGTGGCCTTTAACCACTTGAATTTTACCAATCCCAATGCCAGTCACTCAGGTGGTTCATTAGTTCTTGGCAAAGAAAAAGTCCTCTTATGGATCTAACCACTCACAGTCTCTCCTCTCCTCACCAGTTGCTTGCTCTACCTGGCTGTGCACTTACCTTACTGATTTCAAACTTTTCTCAACTGACATCTCCTGGGTCAAATTAATTCTCTATCTGTGCTAACTCACTTCCATTTTTGCTTTTTCTGAGTGTCTCTCTTCAGGAGTTTACCTGATCAGGGTGGGAGTTCCCAAGCCAAGTCCAAGGACCAACAGAGAACCCTCCAGAGGGTGCTTATTCAAGGATTCAGTACAGAAGACTCCTCACAAACAGGAAATATTTCAGACAAGCCCCCAAACTATGTGGGGCAGTGACCCTTATCCAAATTAAAAATCAGAAACTTTCAAGATTGTTTTAAAAAAAAAAGTAAAAAGGGACTTATTAAGAGAAAGGGCAATTCCTAACAGACAAAGTGTCAGTAGAGGAGTGCAAAGCACAACATAAACTGCAAAACACAATACTTATAGACCAGAAGCCCCAGCCCCTCTGATCTTTTCTCCCATTGTCTGAAGGGAGTCAAGGCTTACACTCTAAACACAGAAGTCTATCCCAGAAGCAAAAGAGTATTAATAAATAACAAATTCTTAATTTAAATTTTCCCAGAGAATTGCTATACAAGCAGATATTATTAGATGAGAGAATTCTCTTACCTGAATTTCCAAAGCCATCATCCCCTTTAAAAGAAATAATAGGGGCAGCTGGGTGGTGCAGTGGATAGAGTATCAGCTCTGAAGTCAAGAAGACCTGAGTTCAAATCTAGCCTCAGACACTTAACATTTCCTAGATGTGTGACCCTAGGCAAGTCACTTAACCCCAATTGCCTGGGTGGGGGAGAGATATTTAAATTCTAATTTAGAGGTGGGCAGAAACAGGAGGGGAAATATACATCCAAGACAAATACCTGCAGCTATAGCTCAACTTGTTATTGTAAAGTCTCAAGTCACAATTAGAGCATAGTTCAGGGTGACTTTCTTCACTCATTCATCATCATCCCCATTTTACCAATGAAGAAACTGAGTCCACCAGAGGTTGAGTGACTTGCCCCTGGTCACATAGCTAGTAAGTGTCTGAGACAAGATTTAAATGTCACCTTTCCTATTCAGTTCAGTACCTTCTCCACTGTACTACCCAGCTGACTTAATTGAATTTTCATTACCTACTTGACAGGATTCTAATAAGGAAAGAATTATGTAAATGTTTTATTTTTTTTTCAAAATTTTATTTAAAGTTTTGAGTTTCAAATTCTAGTTTTCCCACCTTCCTCTCTTTTCCCTCTCCTTCCTTATGATGACAAGCAATCAGATATAGGTTATACATGTGGAATTAGGTAAAACATTTCTATGTAAGTCATTTTGTATAAGACATGAATAAAAGAAAAAAAAGAGAGATAAATAGAATGTTTTGGTCTATATTAAATCAATATCACTTGTTTCCCTGGAGGCAGATAGTATGCTTTATCATGAGTCCTTAGGGATTGGATCATTGTATTTCTGAGAATAGCTAAATAATTCACAGTTCTTTAGCAAACACTATCGCTGTTACTGTGTACAATGTTCTCCTGCTTCTATTTACATCATTATGTATCAGTTCATGTAAGTCCAGATTTTTCTGAAATCATTCCATTTTCCTATTTATCCTTTCTTACAGCATAATAATATTCCAATACAACCATATATTCAGCTTGTTTAGCCATCCCCCAATTGATAGGCATTTCTTTGATTTTCAATTATTAGCTGTCTCCCCCCCTTCTCCCAAGAAAAAAACTGACAAATATTTTTGTACAAATAGGTCCTTTTTCCTTTTTCGTTTTTGGATGTCTTTGGTATATAACCTAGCTCAGATATTACTGGATCAAAGATTATATACAGTTTTATAGCTCTTTGCACATAGTTCCAAATTGCTCTCCAAAATGGTTGGATCAGTTCACAACTTCACCAATAGTGTATTAATTTCCAAATTTTCCCACATCCCTTCAAATATCTAACATTTTACTTTTTTGTCACATTAACTACTCTGATAGTAGTACCTCAGAGTTTTTTTAATTTGCATTTCTCTGATCAATAGTGATTTAGAACATTTTTATATGACTATAGATAGTTTTGATTTGTTTGAAAACTGCCTGTTTAAATCCTCAATTTGTCAACTGAAAAATTGTGAATTTTTGTAAATCTGACTCAATTCTCTATATATTTGAGAAATTAGGCCTTTATCAGAGATATATGTTGCAAACTTTCCCCTCAGGTTTCTTCTGCTTTCCTTATAAGTTTGGTTGTATTGGCTTTCTTTGTACAAAAAAAAATATAATTTAAATTATCTGTTTTATATTTTGTAATATTCTCTATATCTTCTTTGATCCTAAATTCTTCTCTTATCCATAAATCTGACAGATAAACTATTCTATGATCTCTTAACCTTTTAGGTATAAATCATGTACCCATTTTGACAATATCTTGATATGGTGTGAAATGTTGGTCTACACCTAGTTTCTGCCATATTATTTTCTAGTTTTCACAAGTTTTTGTCAAATAATGAAACTCTGTAAATCTTAAGTTGTTTTACATTGTTATTTAAAAAAAACTATGGATTATATACATTCCAACTTAGAAAATGTATTTTAAAAAGCTAATGACAATGGAAACACTATTTACTTTTTTTGCAGCAGTTAAATATTGTAACTGATGTACCACAGGAATCAGTTTATAACAAAGAATCTTTGAAATGTCCAAACAGCTTTGTCCATTTTGAAGTAATATACTAATCATTCAGCAAGTATTTAAGTACTTACTGTTCTAGGTACTGTGTACTGAGATGATAAAGCCAGTTTTATGGCTTTCCAACATTAACTCTCCAGTCATGTCATAGATAAGATACTCTGTTCAGAAATCAAAAGTGTGAAGGTGAAAGATATTTGAACAAAGAGTTCCTCAATTAAAAAAAAATACATTTTTTGGACTGTTCTTAGGTTTCAAAATGAGGAAAAGTGCCCAATGATGTGGTTTTTATTGGAATCTAAAAATGATGGTGACAAAAACATGATTCTCGATCAGTGGCCTGGCAGCCTAGAGTAATATATAAGGATGCACAGATGCCATTGTTTCATTGATCACTGAAATGCCACCTGCTAAAATGCCAGTGGGAAGACATAATTAAAATTATATAATCTGAAGCAGAGCCCTCTTTCCCTTAAAACTTTGAGATGAAGTATTAACTTGGTCTTAAACAATGACAATTTCTAATATGTTTTCAAGGACCCATAGGAATAAAAGTTCTTTCAAACTATATTTAAATTGTGGCAAGTCTATAAATATTGGGACCTCTAGAATCCCCTACTCATTTTTCCCTGCACCTGTCAGGAAGGATGAATAGTTTGGCAAAAGCTTTTTCCATACCTTCTAGCCAAAGGCATGCTGACAAGAGAGGCTGTGGACTTACTGCAGTAACAGAAGGCTACATTACATCTTATTTCCTGCAACAAACAGCAGTGAATTTGAAAGTACTCTGTTTTTACTATGTGCCTTGTGGGTAGGAGGTGGGCAAAGGAGGGAGAGGATTTTTTTCCCCTTTAGCTTTAGAGCCAATATTGTATCTGAAACAAAATATTCACCTATATGCCTGTACTTTTTCCAGATGCTTCTCCAATTTAAATTGTTTACTTCATATACTTCATATACTTGTGGTATATCTTGCTACTTGTTTTGTATCAGTCTTACCTGATACTATAAATCTGCCCTATTACCTAATGTGTCACAGTGAATAACTTGCATTTGTGATTTTAAGCATTGTTGGCAACTTGTTTAGATGATAGGCAGTTGACAAAGCATTGTGAAAAGTTTCCATTTGTTTCTGGCAGATGAAACCTTGCAGTTTGTGGCATGAGGGAGGTGCAAATCCAAACACTCAAACCTTATGTCCTCATTTCACTTTGTAGCTTCCTGTATTGAAATGATTCTAAAAGGTAAAATGATCTTTTATTTTGCACATGTAACACCCTATTGCCAAATTCAATTCCTAAGAATCACTTGAATTGACTTTATCTAAACGCTGCTTGCAAGCTCCTCCGAACGTCCCCTGACCAGCCAGAATTAATCTGATTGCAATGGAAAAGGATAGTTTAACAAAATGTAAATGGTGTTTTGTTTTGGTTTGGTTTTTAAGTTAAAATGAAAGCAGCAACAATTCAATCACCTAATTATTTTCCAAAAAACAATCTGCCATATTTCTAGGAAATGTAGAATAAATTCCCTAGGATTAATTTCCCAGGCTAGTTTGTAAGCTGTATACCACAAGTTAGAACAGGGGAAAGAGATTTCTGCATATTCTCTTGGTATTCCCCATGCTGCTATATTTGGATACTTTAATAAAATAAAGTAAGGTAAAACAAGTTAGTAATTTGCACAGACAGCCAGACAAACAGCTAACCATCCCAGGGGCTTCAGAGTCTGAAGTATATAGTACATTTCAGCACCAGATTCTGTAAACCAGTGAAATCTTGCAACTTTGGTTTCTCAGAATAAGAGAAAATGACTGCAGTTATTTCTTCTTGGGACAGAGAATAGAAGTCTACTGTTAGAGTTTAGAGATAAATACACTTCTGGGTCATTTTCCTGACTCTACATTCATCTCTTCTTTTTTCTTCTCCACTTACTTATTAGAAGCCTCCCATGTCCTATATTTTGCATCAAAGTTTGCACTCATTCTCTCCACCAGGTATACTATAAATATTCATCTCCAATCAAAGCCTATATTAGCATAGTATCATCATCTGCTGTGCTCCACACATGCTGGTGGGGGATATAGTTCTTAAGGAGGCCATCTCTCTTCCCATACATGTTTATAAGACCCACACATGCACATAATAAAAGAGAAAATATGTAGAACTTTTTTTTGAAATGTTATATAGAAATGAAATATCCATTCTGATGTTGTAAATTAAGTTACCAAAAATATTGTCTTAAAAGGAGCATTTAGTCTGTATTAATGTCCCTTTAAAGAGATTGCAAACAGTGCAATAATATATTGGAGAAAATTATTTTACCCTATACTTAGAGAAAATGTACAATTCTCCAAGCATGCTGGGTAGAAAACTTCCAGATTTTGATTCTAAGAATTATCTCCTCAGGCAAACTAGTAGGAAAGCAAAAGACTATTATGCTTAACTGTCTTTTGAGGTGATAATGGGGACTGTATTTACTCAGTCTTTTTCTTTCCATCATTTTGTGCACAAATGTACATATATCTCTAAGTACAGTTATAATAATTCCATATCTTTTAAAATGATTCATGAACAAGTATTCTCATTGCATGCAAAAATAAAAGGTCTCTAGAAAGTCTTATAATGGAATTTGAAGTGAATAAATTCCTATTTAAATAATGATACTGATTAAATATTACTTTGACATCAAGCTTTAAAATGCAGTTCTTTCCTACTAGGTGATACTTTTTCAGTATCTGGACAATGATATAAGTGAAAATCAAAGACATAGCTTTGTAACCTTATTCCAAGCTATAATACAGTATGTTTTTTCTAAGACATAGAGGTTAGAGAACATTCTATCTATATTGAAGGTCAAATGTAGATCTTAGTGAGTGAAGATGAGTGCTTGATTGTCTGGTATGTTCTGTAATCATTGTAATGATATGCTACATTCCATCACTGCTAAGGTAGGATTCTGGCTTCTTGACAATCTTATTTTTGGTCCAATTGAGGGGATAATAAAATGTTGGAATTTGAAGGGATTTTAGTGATTCAGACAACCAACTAATGGCAGAATCAGGACCTGAATACAAGTCTCAAATTCTGAATTCTATGTTTCCTTCACCTTACTATATTGCCTCCAACTCTCCCTTCCTGTTTGGATCTTTTGTCTAGAGGGTCAAATTCCTTTCCTCTTGCTTCCTGCTTTGCAAAGCCAATGGTGACTCTAAAGTGATTGCAAGTTCACCAATCATGAATAGCAAGTGTTCCCTGAAAAGTGACTGTTACTGAAGTCTTACCTCTTTGAAAAATCTGAATAACCAACACCCAGTAGAATGTTTTGTGTTATTAAGATAGTGCTAATTGAAAAATCTCCCATCAATGAAGTTTATTTTTCCAGTGAAACTTGCCTCCTGTATGTTCCATGAAGGAGACACCCCATCTTTCCAGTATGGGCAATTTCTTGGTTGTTCTCCAAACTTGGAATGCTCTCTCTTTAACTGTCTGACTACTGACCTCCCTGAATTCATTTAATCCCAACTAAAGTGCCACTTTCCATTGCAAGTCTTCCCTAACCCTCTTAATTCTAGTGCCTTCCTTCTGATAATTATTTCTTATCTATCCTGTATATAGTTTATTTTGTCTAAATTTGTTTGCTTTTTTTCCTCCATTATATTGTAAGGTCCTCAAGGGCAGACATTGTCTTTTGACTCTTTTGGTATCCTCAGCACTTAGTACAGTGTGTAGCACATAATCAGTTCTTAGTTAATGTTAAATGATTGATTGGAAAGACTTGTGAACTTAGTGAACCAAATCTCCTACAGAAAGCATAAATCTCTTTTGAACCAAAAAAGGCTCTTTTTTGTAAAAATTCCACAAAATAGAGAATTCACTAACCTCCTAAGGCAAACCATTATTATTTTGGAAAGCACAATTTCTTGGGAAATTTTTCTCTATGTTTAGTTTTATACCCTTTAGTTTTAACCCATTAGTCTCAACTCTATTTTCCAAGACCAAATTTTTTTTTAAATTTAATCATTCTTCCGCATGACTATTTAGATTATTCAAGAAATCCTTCCAGTTTCTATTAATTCTTATTTCTCAGGCTCATCCTCAGATCCTTCAAATAATTCTCTTGGCATGGTTTTAAACTGCCTCTACAAATGATTGCTCTCTTGTGGATACATTCCAGCTTATCTATGCTCAGTCCAAAATATAAATATAAATTTGAGGAATGATTGCATAAAACCAGGTAACTGAAAGCAGATTTAAGATAAATTTGCAAAAGTAATAATGAAATGTCAAAAGGGATGCAATCGTCAAAGGATAAAGTTGAAAGAGAAAATCTAAGAGATAAGAGCATAATTTCACAGAATATTCACGTTAGAGGGCTGGAAATAGGAACATGAGACAATGAAGAAAATAAAAAGGAGCTATCAGAGAAGTGGGAGGAGAACAAGGAAAGTATGATGTCACAAACTAAGGAAAAAAGGGAAAATAAAAGAGGACAAGAAAGTCAATTAACTGAATAGCAATGTAACAATTTTTCATTAAGTTCTTACTATGCACAAGAAATTATAGCAGATGCTGAAGAAAAAAAAATCTTATTTTGAATGAAAAAAACTGTGTTGTCCTTTCCCTCGATGATCTTACTTATTAATACTTATAATGTGTAGTTTACTATTTACTGCATGTAAAAGGCCAGAGTGGCATGAGAGAATTAAGGAATAAGGGATCATATCTAGGGGGAGAAAGCATGATTAAAGAGGTATCATGGGAATGAAATACCTAAATCAGAACTTGAAGGAAAAGAAACAGTTTAATGAGTAGAATAAAAAGAAGAGAGCAAAATGTAAGTCATTCCTATTATGTGAGATAGCATGCACAAATATAGTGAGATAGGAAAGAGTAGAGCAAGATTAAGGAAAACAAAGTAGTTTTATTTGAGTGTACAGTACATACTATAAAGTATAGTAATGTACAAATTATTGGGGACAAACAATTTTTATATTGTTTCATTTTGTGATAGCAAATGTCATGTGTGTGACTCTAGTCTAACTTAGAATATTTAACTTTGACCACATGAAACTATACTGAGCTGGTTTACCCAAATTTGGATAGTTTTCTGTTTATTGAGTGCTGCATTTTATATGCATAATATTATTCTTTTGTGTTTTTAATTTGGTGCATTATAAGAATGGATATTACTACAAGCAAATATGATACCTTTTAAAGAGCACACTGCAATAAAGTGATCCTTGGTGTGGGGACATTAAACATTTAAAAATTTGTTTAAGCTCATAGCGAAACCAGATCAGCCACAGCAAAGCATAAAAGAAAGAAAAAAAAATCAAAAAAAGTCCAAAACCAAAACATTACTACTTTGAAAGAGTCCTTAGGAAACAGTAACTTCAGAGGGACCTGAAGGGGACAGAGTTGTTATTGATTCCAGTGTAGTTACTTTTTTTTTTTTGAAATTGCAAGAACAATGAGAAGACCAGTAAAAACAAACAACTGACAACTCTTGGTATGAAAAAATAAATAACTTGTTATAAGCAAGACAAAAAATAAGACTGAAATATTAAAGAGTATAATGGGATAATTTTTAAGGATGAAATTTACTTTTCTAACTTTGTGTGTGTGTGTGTGTGTGTGCGTGTAATTTTCTCAGATATTTTGTGTACCATTATAAGGCTGTAAATGTTGGTTGGAACAAGACTATCAAAGGCTTGAAGACCAGGCTGAGAAATGTATTTTATTTGATAGGAAGCCCCTGAACATCCTTGAAAGATTTTTGGAAAATTTATTTGTATTTAACCTGTATGGAAGATGGATGAAAGAGAAGAAACTGGATACAGGGAGTTCAGGTAGAAGTCTATTAAAATTCTCTAATTTAGAGGTGATGTGTCTGGAGTAGAAAATGGTAATAGGAATGGAGGGGGAAATGAATGATGAAAGAGATAATTCAAAATTGAGTAATTGGGAGTAAAATGTTATAAGCAATACAAAAAATAAGACTGAAATATTAAAGAGTATAATGGGATAATTTTTAAGGATGAAATTTACTTTTCTAACTTTGTGTGTGTGTGTGTGTGCGTGTAATTTTCTCAGATATTTTGTGTACCATTATAAGGCTGTAAATGTTGGTTGGAACAAGACTATCAAAGGCTTGAGTAGACTGAGGGATTTCTTTTTCATTGCTAAAGCTTTGTTCTGGAGTCCTATTTTGATTTCATTCTTTAAATCCCTTCCCATTTCAAGCAATAATCTACCCAGCAGCCAAGAGATTTTTTTTTATTAATTTTAGCTCTAACCACATAACTCCTCTACTCAGAAAATACCAGTGGTTCTCTTTTGCTTCTAGGATACTTTAACTACTCTGCCTTTAAACTCCCTTCAAACTTGACCTCAATCTATCCTTTTAGCTTCATTATACATTATTTCCCCTTTCCATACTTTACAATTCAGTGAAATTGGCTTTTCTGTTCCTCAAGCAAAGCACTCCATCTCCTGTTTCCATACCTTAACAATGGATGTTCTTCTATAATGCACTCTGTTCTCAACTTTACCTCATAGAATTCTCCTTTTCCTCCAAAAAGTATCACCTTCTATACAAACCCATTCCTGATCCCCTCCCCCACGGCTACTAGTGCCTTCATTTTTTAACTACCTTGGACTTATTTTCTTTTTTTTAATTTTAATTTTTTTTATTTTATTAAAGCTTTTTATTTGCAAAACATATGTATGGGTAATTTTTCAACACTGACCCTTGCAAAGCTTTCTGTTACAAATTCCCCCCTCCAACTCCCACCCCTCCCCTAGATGGCAGGAAATCTACTACATGTTAATTATGTTAAAATACTTGACAGATCGAATATGTGTATACATATTTTTACAGTTATCTTGCTGTGCAAGAAAAATCGGATCTACCAAAAAAAAAAAAAAATCGGAGAAGGGAAACATAATGCAAGCAAACATCAATAGAGAGCATGAAAATGTTATGTTGTGGTCCACATTTCATAACCCTCTCAGTGGGTGTATGTGGCTTTCTTCATCACTGAACAATTGGAACTGGTTTGAAACATTTCATTGTTGAAGAGAGCCACATCCTTCAGAACTGATCATCATACAGTCTTCTTGTTGCCGCGTGTAATGATCTCCTGGTTCTGCTCATTTCACTCAGCTTCACTTCATGAAAGTCTCTCCAGGCCTCTCTGAAATCATCCTGCTGGTCCTTTCTTACAGAACAATAATATTCTATGACATTCATATACCATAATTTATTCAGCCATTCTCCAATTGTTGGGCATCCATTTAGTTTCCAGTTTCTAACCACTACTAATAGGGCTGTCACAAACATTTTCTCACATGTAGGTACCTTTCCTTCCTTTAAGATCTCTTTGGGATATAAGCCCTTGGATTTATTTTCACAAATTAATTACAACTACATGAATCTTTTCCCTTCTATCTTAGCATATAAATTCCTTGAAAGCAGAGATTATTTCATTTTGCATATTTGTATCCCCAGCACCCACTGCAATCCCTGGCCCAGTCATTTAATAAATACTTCTTCACTGATTGATTGTTAGATGATCAAAGTATATGGGTGTGTGTGTATATATATATATATGTACATATACATATGTGTATATATATATGTATATAATTCACATATATTATAAAGTTTTCAAAAGTACATACTGTTGACACTAACCTATAGGATTTCTCCAAATAAGTATATATAAGAGAATATAAAATAAAACAAGTATAAGATTTTACCACACACTCAGGATATTGGAAAACATGACCAAAGATTGAAGTTATCAATTTTGGAAAGGATAGAAGAAGATCAATTTGGGCAATATATTGTTGATGAAAGTGTGAAATGATTTAATAATTCTGGAAATAAATTAGGTATTTCACCAAAATTTAAAAAAAAACTATATTAATACCCTTGGACCCAGAAATTCTTTTTCTAGGCTTACATACCAAAAAAGTCAAAGAAAGGGAGGTAGGTCCCAATTATACTAAAAAATTCTTGGCAATGCACTTTCCCCCCTTTTTTTTCTGGCAATAGTGAAATTTATTTGTTTTTTAAAAAGCTTTTTATTTTCAAAACATATGCATAGATTTTTTTTTAATATTCATCCTTGCAAAACCTTGTTCCAATTTTTTTTCTCATTCCTTTCCCCTCAGCCCCTCCACTAGACAGCAATTAATCCAATATATGTTAGACACATGCAATTCTTCTATATGTATTTCCACAATCATCATGCTTCACAAGAAAAGTCAGATCAAAAAAGAAAAAAAAAAGAAAACAAAATGCAAGCAAACAATAACAAAAAAGTGAAAATATTCAGTCCCCACGTCCTCTCTCTGGGTCCAGATGGCGCTCTCCATCACAAGACCATTGGAACTGGCCTGAATCACCGCGCACATCAGAACTGATCATTGTATAATCTTGTTGTTGCTGTGTACAATATTATCTTGGTTCTATTCACTTTGCTTAGCATTAGTTCAGGCAAGTCTCTTCAAGCCTCTCTGAAACAGTCATGTTGCTCATTTCTTATAGAACAATAATATTCTATAACATCCATATACCATAATTTATTCAGCCATTCTCCAATTGATGGGTATCCACTCAATATCCAGTTCCTTACCACTACAAAAAGGGCTGCCAGAAACATTTTTGTACATCATACTTTTTTCAGTAAAGAACTTTTAAGTGGGAGTGCATTCATTAACTGAAGAACAACTAAACAAATTGTGGAATAAGAATGTGGTGGAATATTATTGTGCAGCAAGAAAAAAACAACATGAGAAAGAAATTCAAAGAAGGAGAAGTTTTCACAAATTTTAAGAATTGGAAGAATGCATGGAAGGTTATATAATCCAACATGTAATTGAGGAAAAAATCCCTTCTTTTTTCTATAAAGATGTATTGATGTGTTTTGTTTTATATTACATTTCTACATTACTTCCACTTCATGATAGGACTCTTGTAACAAAGTAAAATATTTAAGTAAAACTTACAATAGAGTAATTTCACCTAAAAATGTACATAGCATTTCATATACATATTCCCATATCTCCTGTTCTCTATTAAAAAAATCAGAGAAATCTATTTTCTCTTCCTCTCACTTCCACCCCGTTGGAAACAAGAAAAGTAAAAGTAATTTCTTGTAACAATATGCACAATTGGGGCAGCTAGGTGGCGCAGTGGATAGAGCACCAGCCCAGAAGTCAGGAAGAACTGAGTTCAAATCTGATCTCAGAGACTTAACATTTCCTAGCTGTGTGACTTTGGGCAAGTCACTTAATCCCAATTGCCTCAGCAAAAAAACAAAACAAAACAACAACAACAAAAAAAAAAAAAAACCAAATATGCGCAATGAAATGAAACAAATTCCCATAATGTCCACACTGAAAAACATATAGAATCTTTATAAATCTAATATGCACATATCTGTGGTATAAATATATATGTGTGCATCACTCTGTACCCTAAATTATAAATGGTCTTTGTATTGATCATAATTCTAATAGCTTTCAAAGTTGTCCATACATGTTATTGTATAAATTCTTCTTCTAGCAAAGGATTACAGCTTTTTTGAATTTTTTTCTTTATATGAATACAAAAATCAGTGGCATCCATATGAATTTAATATGGTGGAATTTTATTTAATATATAGGGAAGTGGAAACTTTCCCCATTTCAGATAAGTTCACTTATCTTTTTGCTTCAGTTTCCTCATCTATAAAATAAGTATAATAATAGCATGTATCCCCAGGATTGTTGAAAGGATCAAATGAGATAATAATTATAAAATGAGATAAAAATTATAAAGCTTAACACAGTGCCTGCCACATAGTAAGTTCTATATAAATGTTAGTTTATTTATTTATCTTAGTTTGTTTATTATTCCTCAAATGGTGAGGTGAGTCTTGCTATTTAGGAACATTCAAAACCAAAATGTTAACATATTTTCAAAGAGTGGTATTCATTTATGGTTTTATACAAATAACATAAACCAATACAAATCATTAGATGATGCTTAGGAAACTTGGAAGTGCTTTGAACCTTGCTTGAATTAGAAAACTTAGATGACTTAGAAAAATAAAAGAAAAACATTTCCAATATATAAATATTATCTAAACATATGAAGAAAAGGAGAAGACTGGAGGAAGAAGAAGGGGGGGGAGAAGGAAGAAGAGGAGGGATTTCTTACATTGCTTAACTCATTATTCCTAACCTGACCATTTTAAATGAGCCTAGTTTTCTCATCTTGAAAAGGAAGCCTCTTGGGAAAGTTAGAAGGGGGGAAAGGAATCACAGATTAATAAAATAATACATTTATGCACATGGGCCATAATGTACCCAATAGAAGAAATTGTTTCATTGTGATTTTTGATCTAGATATTTATAAGGCTTACTTGCATTAATGGAATAGGAGTAGCTCACATGGTAAAGAATAGTACACTGTGGTATTTGTGACTTAGCATTGTAATATTTCTCAACTTTTATTGAGAGATGCCATTACAACACCTTTAGAAGAAAGGATCCTCAAGAACTGTAGCATCTGTTTTGTCATTAATTCTTGAAGTTTTAGTTTGAAATACTCAAACTGATCCTCCTATAGCAGTAAAGGATATTTTTAAAAGGGAAATATGTTGCTCTGCATTTCAAATACCCATTAGGAAAAGATAGTACTATTCCCTCTTCATATCTGGATCACACAGTTAATTTTAATGGGGCAAACTTTTGACATGTAATCAGAAGGCAAACACAGGACATGTTAATATGCTACAGAACAGTCCTTTTGGTGTATTCCTATCCCTATAGGTGTTGAAATCAATGTGTTCTTAGGATTACTGGGTAATCAATAGATGAGCAAAAATTTGAAAAGTTTATTAAATAAGTGGTATAATGTAGTTACAGTAGAATACAGGAAATAAAAGAGAAGATAATCAAGAAATAATTCAAGCTTCAAAGTAAGAAATTAAAAAATAACGGGGGGTGGGAGGTTAGGTTGGATAACAAGTTCAGGAACAATTGGTTTAAAGCTTGGATAACTAAATGCAGTGGGAAAATGCAAAACATTAAGAGAGGAAAACAAAACTTCAAAAAGAATTACCCATTGTAGCATCAGGTTTTCCCTTCCCCTACTCAGCTAAAAGCAGCATAGTGATTGGTTCCATTATTCATCCTCCTCAAATATTTCTCTATATCTCCAAGTTGTCCCTTGGTGGTTACCTTTAGACCATTTCTACCACTTCAAAGATGAATAAGTTGTATATCAATTTCCTTTTTCTTCATTTCTATGGTCTCCACAATCTATGAGCTCCTAAAGTCAACCATGTTGTCCATTTAAATATAATATTATTTGGACTATAGGAATCTTTGTCCCAAGGGTTGAGTAAGTATTCAGTGGCTAAAGTTTTAGTCAGAAAAAGAGATGGATAACAAGATAGATAATCTTATCTAACTCTATAACTCTTGCACCTATTACTCAACATTACTAATCAGGGTTAACATTGGTGAAGTACTTGGAAGAAATATTGATATACAATCAATAAACATCAACAAAGTGTTTATTAATTAGCAGGCATGATAGGTATTGAACATACAAAGACAAACATGAAGGCTCCTACCTTCAGGAACTTGTATTCTATTAGGGGCTGCAAAATATTCAGATATATGCAGAATATATGCAAAATAAATACAAAGTAATCAGTGTCTGAGGAATGGCATAATAACTAGGGGAATTAGGCAAGGTCTCTTTAAGAAGATTATATTTGAATTTATTTAGAGATTCCAGGAGACAAAGGTATGGAGTTAGACTACTGAAAGAAAGTTGAGGAAGATTATGTAAAAGGTGAGATATAGAATTCCATGTATAAGATGTATCTTTTTTTCTTTCAGTGTTTGAGGAGTAACACAAAATCAGCCTAGAACACAAAGCAGAGTTTTACCTGTGACAGAGAGGAGTTTATATTTTATCCTAGAAACAATGGGAATCCACTGGAAATTTTTGAGCAGGAGAGTATGATAAGAATTGTACTTTAGGATTATAACTTTGGTAACTGTGTAGATATTTGTTTTGAGAAAGAAGAGCCTAGATGTAAAGTGACTAATTAAGAAGGTATTATTTTGACTATACATATTCATAATAGGTTTTGTTTTTCTTGCCTTCTTAGTGGACAGAAGGGAAGAGCAAGGGGAAAAAATTGAAAATAGGAAACAAAATAAATTTGAAACAAAATAGGAAAAAAATAGGAAACAAAAAAATTGCTTTAGAAGTGAATTAGGAATGAGGGGAAATAAGGGGATATGAGAGATGTCAAGAATGTCAAATCAACAAGATTTAGGAACTATTGTATATAGCAGAAAAGGGACAATGAAGAGACAATTGTGACTCCATGGTTATGAACCTGGGTAATTTAAAGAACGGTGCTGCTTTTCACAAAGATATATATGTTAAGAGATTTAGAGTAAAATATAATAAAGTTAAGGTTGCTGTTTTTAAATTTTCTTTTTCAAATATTGTGGGACATACAAAATTATATCTAGTATACAATTAGAGATTAAAAATTTCCATTAGGACAAGAAATGAGAGCTATATATGTTTATTTGTATGTTTTCTTTATAGAAATAATAGTGAAATTCAAAGTAGTTGATGAGATACCCATGAAAGGAAATATAGAGGAAAAAAAAAGAAGGAAAGACCGAGGTTAGAGGACTGAATTACACTCATACATAGGGGGTAGAATATAGATTTTTGATAATAAAACAAAGATGGATGGTTCTGGGAACTACAAAAACAATATAATCAGAACAGTATCTGTAAGGGAGGAAAGTTTCGAGGAAGGAGTAGTCGATATTACCAAATACTTCAAAGGGATAAAGAAGGATAGGGTCTTTAAAATAAAAAGTCACTAGATTTTTCAGTATCAGTGATTTTGGAGAGGTCAGTTTCAGTTGAGTGGCTCTAGGGAAGTCAGTTTGCAAGAGGGTAATATGTGAGTGGGAGATGAGGAAATGGAGGTAACTAGCAGTAGGCAACTTTTTCAGGTGATAAGTCACATCTGATTGCTAGTATTTCACTGCAAATGGGTTGGGGGTAAAATGGGGGGCCAAAGTTATCATTTGACTGACTAGTTAAGCAGAATTGGACTGTTGGTATGGAGATGTTACATATTTTCCTAAGTAGCCCCTAACTCCTGTAGATGGCTCTCAGTGACTAAAATTGTACTGTGAGGCATGAATGCTCCTGAGAATGAAAATTATAGTTTGCATAAAAGGTCAAGTTTGAGGTTGAAACATAAAATTTTACACAGAATTTCACTGTGGGAAGGAACATAAACCATTAAATGGGACCTGTGAAACTTTTCAGGAATCTGGTGTCTTCTCTCTTTCGATTAAATTGGAATTGATAAACCATGTAAAGTGGATTTTTTACCTTTTAAAAGAGGTTTTAATAGTATAACTCGTAAGTGTGAGACACTAAGGACTTCAGATAGTGGTAAGTCAAAAAGAAAGACTGTAGGACTAGAAAATTACTTTAAGAAAAAGGAAAGCATCTCTCCTGTAAAGTGGAAAGCCTTACACAGGGGGAAAAGTACTATCAGGACACCATTTTATAACTTTGGGATGGAGGTTAGTTGGTATCACCATACCCAACAAACTTATCGACTTCCCTATGGCATCCTTTGCCTGGTTACATATCTTGCAGGATTAGTCATAAGGGCAAATATCTAATTTTATACATGGCTATCAACTTTCAAGGATGATTAAATTAAAAATTATTAAGAATCTTTTTAATAGCCCTTTGTGGTTAAAAAAATACTTTTCCCTCAGCAACCCTGAGAAATAGCTCATTCAAACATAATTATCACAGTTTTATAGGAAATTGAGGCTCAGAAAAATTTAGTCAGTTTGCCTAAGATCATATAACTTACTGAGTGGAAGGACTAAGGTTTGAACTCAGGTCTTCTGACTTCAGATTCAGTGTTGTTTCCACTATGTAAGTAGATCTGAGTGAGTGGCAACCTGCCTGGTATGACAGCCTGAGCATTGACTCTCCTAGGGATAGGCAGACATAAGCATACATAAAGACATCCCTCTGAGTTGCAACCTAGTTTGGTTGCAACTAGATGGATCTTGGCCATTGAGGCCTGGTTATATAGGCATCCAGTCCCTGCAGCACATAGGTTAGATTTAGTAGGCTTGTCTCAAGCAGAATAACTATAAAGTACATGGTCAATAAGAGTGACTGCTGTGTATATTTCCATTAACAATGCATCTGCCTTGGAATGATAGGATTTTGAGCTGGAACAGATTGTAGAAATTACCTCATTCAACTTTCTTATTTTGCACATCTTCAAACTGGACTCCACAAAAGAAAATGGGGAAAAGAAAAAAAAAAGAAGCTCAATGTTATATAAATATAATGAAGAAATTTGATCCAAGAAGGGGAAAAATTAAGAAAATGAGCTTTCATCCTTTCTTTGAAGAGATGGAGGATGATGGTGATTACAAAATATTGCATGCTCTGCCAGGCATGATTGCTGTGTCAGTTAGTTTTGCTTAAATCTTTGTTCTAAAGAGGTTTGTAAGGTGTATTGAGATGAACTACGTTCAGAAATGACTTTGTTGCAAAAAGTAGAAAGCGTTAATGGACTCCTCTGTTAATCAGGAACAAAAAAAGGTAAGAACTTTGCCAAGAAAACCTGGACATAACTGAAATGATTGAAGAAGAACAAAAGATCTTTTAATAGTTCTGAAATCCACACTATAAGGACTAAATTCAGTTTTCTTCACATTAAATCCATAGTGAAGAATTAATAAAGCTAAATCTGCTGAAACCAAAGCCCCCAAAATTGTCTTACAGATTTGATCATTGATGTTCATGGTTTGGGAGAAGGTAGAAAAATTTTTGATACTGCATGAATAGATGTTCACTATAAATTGGACATAGGTTCATAGATTGAAGTAGATCAAGATTAGAATCAAGTCTCTTTTCAACAGCAAGATGATTCAGGTCAATTCCAATGGTCTTGTGATGGAGAGAGCCATCTGCATGCACTCAAGAAAGAGGCCTAGGGGGACTGAATGTGGATCGCAACATTTGATCTTCAAATCAAAACATTTTTTATTGTTGTTTGCTTGCACTTTGTTTTCTTTCTTATTTTTTCTTTTTGATTTGATTTTTTTGTGCAACATGATAATTGTGGAAATGTGTATAGAAGAATTGCACATGTTTAACATATATTGAATTACTTGCTATCTAGGGGAGAGGATGGAAGGGAGACAGAAAAAATTTTGAAACAAGATTTTTCAAGGGTGAATGTTGAAAACTATGCATATGTTTTGAAAATAAAAAGCTTTAATTAACAAAAAAGATGCACAAGGTTCTCCTTGCTCTCCTGATAAGCTAGAAGTGAGATCTGTAGAGTTTTGCTATTCTTGTGAATAGTTCCCCTGAGAATCCCTGTTTTTATGTAACAAGATATATTGTTGACATCTAATTCAGTAGAAACAGTATGGCATCAATCTTATAAGAAACAGAAGTTATTGAAGAAGAGCAAAAGGATTTCCTAGGGAAAATAAAAGAGAATTTGAGCTCTAAAAAAGATTAATGTCCAACAGAATGCTTTTGACTATTTAAGCAGATTGGTGAGAGGTGCTATCAGAGCACTGAGGGGAGGAAATCATGGTAGTATCCTATACAATTAGGACATTATTGCAAGTCTTTCAGTGATATTGAGTTCCTCATTATAGTATAGTTTTTCCTCACGTCATTTGTACTCTCTCTGAAAGCCTGTTATGTGTCCCAGTTGTTCCATCACCTTCCTGTCACATTCTCACATCTCCAGCTTAGCAAATAGCTAGGACCAGGTAGCAATTTTTGAGTAGATGAGAATGTCATCAAGATAAGCCATGTTATGATGCAGCAGGTCTTGGAAGATGAAATCTAGGAACATTTGAAAGACTCCACAGTGTCAATGCACAATTTTATATTCACTATGATCAAAAGGTTCTTTTCCATCTTCATTTTCCCTTATCCAGTTCAACTTTGATCTTCATCTGCCTTCCACCTGACTGATATCACTTCCCCAAGTCAGCAGACCTAAGAAGTCTTTTGTCTGGAGCAGAGGATTTTCTAGTAGAGAATTATTTTTAACATTCAGGGCTGGGTAATCCCAACAGATGCACAACTCTTTACTCATCCTACCAAATTAAAGTGGGGCCTTAACAAGTTGACCTAGCAAGGTTTAACCCCTATAACTCAACATAAGCAGTACAACATATTGAGCAGGGTCAAGGAAACATTGATGGAGATGGGTAGGATTTCCACTAATGAATGACAAGTTGTTTTAGTGGAAGGACTGATACAAACTTCTACCTTGAATTTTGTGGTAATGGAAGTATGGCCTTCTTTCTATCCAAGCTTTATTCTCAGAGTGAAGGAAATAGGTATGGGCACAAACAAGAACAACTCATGGAAAAGTTATTGTCAAATTCCAGTTCTTTTCTGTTATTGTCTTTATTCACATAGAAAAAAGCAGAGACTCCTGCAAATACCTGACTTTTCTTTGCTGATGGTGTAAAATATATTTGGCAGGAGAAAAAGCTACCATTGAAAGGGTTCGTTCTCCACCTTTTAGATAAGAAAATGCTTAAATGGTTTTCTGTGTGTAAAGGAGAAAATAAGTTGAATGTGTGCTAGGATTTTTTGGTAGAGAGCATGATTTTACCAGGTCATATTCTGCTCTTCTTTGGAATATTTGATTGATAAACAAATAAAGGTTAAGTAGCAATAATGTTTTTAAATATGATGTAAGTTGAATAGTGAAAATCATTCCAAAAGCACTTTCATTCAAGTGAGTGTTCCCTGGCTCAATCACACAGTATTTAGAATAGCTATGGCAGAATTGCCATACCTGTGTGCCTTAGCCACAATTCAGTATGAATATGTTAGATGGTTTAGGTTACATGGAATATTGTCTGCCAGCCATATGAATAACCATAATATTCTGACAAATTTTAAAAAATATAAAATCATTTTTCACAATTTTCACTATAACTTTTTATTGCATTGGCCTTTATGACTATGATAGATTTTGATTGGCTGAATTGTATAATCTAGATCTATAAAAGAGTAAACCACAATTCATCAGGAGCTTAATCCATCCACAAACCGTGATCATTAAATTCAATTTTTAAATTTTATCAATCCACAAACAGGCATTTATTAAGTATCTACTGTTTCCCCAGCACTATTTTAGGTACCAAAAATTCATGGTCAAAAAAAAAGTATCCATAGGGATCTTGCATTCTATAGAGAGACAAGTACAGATAATATAAATTTATATGCTTAATATTTATGTTTATATTTATAGATAACATAAAATGAAATTATCTACAAAATAAATGTAGGGTATGGCTTTTGGGGGGGGTTCTTTGCTGATAGAAAAAGAAAAGTCTCATATGAAAGATGATTTAATATTTGTGATTCTAAGATGCAAAGTTAAAGAAGGCATTCCTTCCAGGCTTGGAGCGTAGGCTATGAAAAGACACAGACACAAGAGAGGCAAAGTTGATGTGTTAAGACAAGCAAGAAGGCCAGTTTGGCTGGATCAAAGAGGGAGTAAAGTGAAGTAATGAAAAATAAAGTCAGAAAGTCAGGCTAGGAAAACGATATACAGTATGTCTGTATCTCAGGTTCTACAGGGAAGTTTCCTTATCAATATTTATGAAGAAAAGGAAGAAGTTGAAATTCTGGTCCATTAACTTGGCTTAGTAGGTGAAATGAAATGTAAATATTCTTAACTAATAATTTCAGGAATGAAACTATAGCTAGGTTATGTGAAGAAAAGGCTGGATGTAGAAGATATTTTAGTTTTTCATTGCGAAATGAGTACTTTTTTCTGGGAGAAAGGCAACTGACATGAAATTTTCAAAATTTTACATAAAATATGACATCTAATTTCCTTCTTGCTTCAATGGATCTGTACTTTTATTGATATGAATATTCCATTCAAGAGTGCAAATGCTAACATATTCATGACTTTTCATACAGTATGACTCTCTATACCTCTTAATATTATTTGAGTACAAATGTATTATACCAACTATTCATGTGCTTTCCTTTACTCTGGCTACACAACTAATACTCTGCTGTTCTTGTCTGATCAAACTCTTATTTGATGCTTTAGATTCACCATTGCCCTTTGGATGGTTGAGATTTGGGGGGGGGTGTATAGATAGACAGACAGACAGATAGATATAGATAAACAAGGGAAAAGAGGAAGAGGTATGTGTGTGTATTTACATACACACAGAGATAGATAGATATCTATGCCTATCTATCTATCTATCTATAAGATATTGTGGCATATGATATATTACATATTTCATATTCCTTTTCTTACAGGGAGAATCTTACAGTCATTTAAAAAGCCCCAGACAATTTCTCAAATATAGTTCGGACAGTTTGTTTTTTTCCTTCTAATCAAACCTGTTCAAATAATTTTCCATATAAAACATATCCCCAAGATATACTGGGCATACTAATAGGTTGTCTATCACATTGTATACCATAGTCTGAACAATAGGCACTCCATCCATTGAGTTTTTCATGTTTTCTTAGTCCTATAAGACTCTTTATTGATGGATCTGATGTAAAAGACTCTGAAATGTTCTGAGATTTTATGCAATCAACATAATATCACCTACAAAAAGGAACATCTGGAACATCTTGTGGCCCATAACAAATCATTCTTACATTTGAATTTTTTAATAAAGCCTGGAAAACTAAACAAGACCTAAAGTTATACTAAATTATAAACATGTACAGGTATACAAAAGAAGAAAATGGAGTAGAGAAGTGATACTAGACATCTGTTTGAACAAAAAGAAAAAATTTTTTTAATGTGTAGAAGATAGTTACTAATTTCTTTAAGTGCTCTCAAATTACTAACTTTCCATCTTTGTCTCAGTTGTAGAACTTCTATATTGGTTGAAGTAATAGTTATATTTCATTTAAACAAAGAACGAAAAACATTTGATTCCACCTGCATGGCTTGCCAAGTTTCTGACATATTATTTTCCAGTTTTCCCAGCAATTTTTGTCAAATACTGAATTCTTATTCCAGAAGCTCAAGTTTGGGAGTTTATCAAATACTAGATTATTATAGGCCTTGATTATTGTGTTGCGTCTATCTGATCTATTTCACTGATCCACTATTTTTACTCCTTAGCTAATACCAAATGAGTTTGATGATTGATTGCTACTTTATTATAGTTTTTGCTTTGGTACTGCTAAGTCACCATTCTTTGTATTTTTTTCATTAACTTTCTAGTTTTCATAACCTTTTGCTTTTCCATGTGAATTTTTTATTATTATTTCTAGTTCTATAAAATAATTTTTGACAGTTTAGAATGACATTGAACAAGTGGATCAATTTAGGCAGAATTGTCATTTTTATTATATTAGCTCAATCTACCCATGAGCAATTGATATTTTTCCAATAGTTTAGATCAGACTTTATTTGTGTGAGAAGTGTTTTGTAATTGTATTAATATGATACTTGTGTTTGTTGTGGCAGGTAGATATACAGTATTTGATTTTGTCTATAGTTATTTTAAATGGAAGTTATCTTTCTATCTCTTGCTGAGGATCTTTGTCAGTAATTTGTAGAAATCCTGATGATTTGTGTGGGTTTATTTTATATCCTGTAATATTCTAAAACTTTTCATTGGATGATTTTCTAGGATTCTCTAAATATATCATTATATCATCTGCAATGACTAATAGTATTATTTCCTTATTGCCAATTTTAATTCCTTTAATTTCTTTTCCTTTTCTTATTGCTAAAGCCAATATTTCTGGTAAAATGTTGAATAATGTTGAATATAAACATCCTTGTTTTATCCCTGACCTCACTGAGAATGCATATAGCTTCTCTCCATTACAAATATTGCCTGCTGTTGAATTTTGATAGATACTGCTTATTATTTTGAGGAAAACTCCCTTTATCCCTATGCTCTCTAGTATTTTGAATAGGAATGGGTGATGTATTTTGTCAAAAATCTTTCTGCATCTATTGAGATTATGATTTCTGTTGGTTTTGTTATTGATATGATCAATTATGGTAATAGTTTTGTTCATATTGAGCCAGTCCTGAACTCCTGGTATAAATCTCAATTGATTATAGTGTATTATCTTGCTGGCAAGTTGCTGTTATCTCTTTGCTAATATTTTATTTAAAAAATTTGCATCAATATTCATGAGGGAGAGTGGTTTGTAATTTTCTTTCTCTTTTTTTGGCTCTTCCTGATTTAGGTGTCAGTTCTATATTTGTATCACAGAAGGAATGTGGCAGGATTCCTTTATCTATTTTTCCAAATAGTTTATACACTATTGGAATTAATTGTTTTTTAAATGTTTGGTAGAAATCACTTGTGAACCCATCTGCCTGTGGAGATTTTTTCTTAGCAAGTTCATGAATGACTTATTCAATTTCTTTTTCTAAAATGGCTCTATTTAAGTAATTTATTTCCTCTTCTATTAATCTGTGCAATTCATATTTTTGTAAATATTAATCCATTTTGATTAGATTGTCAAATATACTGCCATACAGTTAGGCAAAATAGCTCCTAATGTATTAATTTCTTTTAAATTAGTGTTAAGTTCATCTTTTTCATTTTTGATGCTGGTGATTTGGTTTTTTCTTCCCTTTTTCTAATCAAATTAACTTAATATTTATCTATTTTGTTGTTTTATAAACCACTCTTATTTTAATAATTAGCTCAATAGTTTTCTTAGTGTCATTTTTATAAATCTCATTTTTGAGTTTCAAAATTTTGAATTTGGTATTTAATTAGGGGGTTTTAATTAGTTATTTTTGTAGCTTTTTTAGTTCCATGCACAATTTAGTGATCTCCTCTTTATTTTATTTATGTAGCTATTTAGAGATATAACATTTATCCTAAGAACTGCTTTGACTGTGTTCTATGGGTTTTGATATGTTGTCTCATTACTGTCATTTTCTTGAAGGAAATTATGGATTGTTTCTGTGATTTGTTGTCTGACTCATTCATTCTTTAAAATTAGTTTATTTAATTTCCAATTGGTTTTTTTAGTCTATCTTTCCCTGGCTCTTTATTGAATATAATTTTTATTGCAGCATAGTCTGAAAAGTAAGTAATTACTCTTTCTGCTTTTCTACATTTGATTGCAAGGTTTATGCCCTAATATATGGTAAATTTTTATATAGGTGTCAAATACTTCTGAGAAAAAGGTGCATTCCTTTCTGTCCCTATTCAATTTCCTCCAGAGGGCTATCATATCTAGGTTTTCTAGATCCTATTAAACTCCCTAGTTTCCTTTTTTGTTTTCATATTTGTCTAATTCTGAGAGAGGAATCCTCCACTAATATAGTTTTCCTGTCTATTTTTCCTATAACTGGCTTAATACCTTCTCTAAAAATTTGTATTCTCTACCACTTGGTGTATCTACATTTAATATCATTATTGTTTTGTTTATAGTACCCTTCATCAAGATGTATTTTCCTTCCTTGTCTCTTTTAATTAGATCTATTTTTACTTTTGCTTTATCTGAAATCATAATTACTATCACTGCTTTATTTTTACTTCAGCTGAAGCATAATAAATTCTATTGCAGCCTTTTGCTTTTCCTCTGTATGTGTCTCTCTGTGTCAAATGTGTTTCTTGTAAACACCATATTGTAGGGTTCTATTTTTTAATCCACTCTGCTATTCACTTCCTTTTTATGGGAGAGTTCATTCAATTAACATTCACACTTATGATTACCAGTTCTGTATTTTCCTTCATTCTGTTTTCTTCCCTGTATATACTTTTGTTTTCTCTTTCCACCTTGTCCTTAGTAATGTTTTGTTGGGGGCTTTTTGTTGATCTATTCATATTTGGCCAATTGTATTTTTCAGGGAATTGCCTTCCTTTTCCACTCTCTTGACCCCTTGCATCCCTTTCATTTCTTTTCTCGTTTTGTCTTCTACCTCTCTTATTTGCCTTTTTAAGTCTTTTATGAATACTTCCAAGATGCATGTTTGGTCTTAAGACTAATTCATAATCCTCTTTGAGATTTACTCTTTAGACATTTTATCCTCATCTGACTTGGTGCTTTGGACTTCCCTATCACCATAATAGCTTTCTATAGTCAAAGTTCTTTTCTGTTTCTTGTCCATTTTCTTTCCGTTTTTTTGGGCATTTCCACTTTATTTAATTTTTATGGTCATGCTCTGCTGCTGGGGTAAATGGGGGCACTGTCTCAAGCTTTCTTTGCAGCTCTGAGCCTTGACTTTGAACATGAGGGCCCCTTATTTTTGTAGGGAGGTAGCTTTGTCTGCTCTTTTCTTTTTTTTAAAAAATATTTAATTAATATTTTCCTCATTTACTTCCAAAACAATTTTTATATTTATTTTTTAAGATTTTCAAGTTCTATGTTCTCTCCTTTATCTCCACCACAATTAAGAAACCACATGTGAAGTTATGCAAAACATTTCCATAACAGCCAAGTTGTGGAAAAAAACAGATTTCCCACTCTAATGAAAATAAAAAACCTTCAATAAAAATTAAATTAAAAAATAAAGAGAAACATAGAATAACAGAATATTTTGATCAACATTCAGACTATTTATCAATTCATTCTCTGGGGATGAATAGGATTTTTCATCATAAGTCCTTCAGAGTAGGTGTGGATAATTGTACTATTGAGAATAACAAAGTCTTTTACAGCTAGTCATCCTAGAACATTGCCATTACTTTGTATACATATATTTCACTTTGTTCATAAAGAACTTTCCAGGTTTTTTTCCCCTGAGAATATCCTCCTCATCATTTTCCAGAAAACAATAAAATCCCATCAGAGAAACTTGCTTTGAAATTTTATTATTATTATTCCTATTGATAATTGTATTTCCCCTCATTTATTCTCTTTCTCCTTTTATCCTGTCTCTCCTCAAAAGTGTTTGTTACTGACCAGTCCTTCCCCCAATATGTCCTCTCTTTTGTCACCTTCCACTCTCTTCCTATAACCCATTCCCCTCCTATTTTCCTGCAGAATTAAAGTTCTATACTCCTGTTGAGTATGTATGTTATTTCCTATTTGAGCCAATTCTGATAAGAGTAAAGTTTTCTCACTCCCGCTCTACTCCCCTCTTCCCCTCTTCTGTAAAAACTTTTTTTGCCTCTTTTTTATGGCAGATAATTTTTACCATTCCACTTTTCCTTTTCCCTTTTTCCCAGTACATTGCTCTATCACCCCTTCCTTAATTTCAACTTTAAAAAAAAAAGATATTATCCTTCATAATCAACTCACACTCTTGTCTTCTGTCTATATATGCTTCTAACTGCTGTCATACTTAGAACATTCTAATGAATTATAAATATCCTCCCACGTATGAATTTAAACAGATAAACCTTATTAAGTCTCTTATAATATCACTTTCCTGATGATCTCTTTACCCTACCCATGAGCACTTGATATTTTTCCAACTGATTAGGTCTGACTTTATTTGTGTGGAAAGTGCTATGTAGTTTAGTTTGTATAGTTCCTGATTTTCCCTTGGCAGATACATTCCCAAATATTTTATAATACCAACGTTATTTTGAATGGAATTTCTTTTTGTATCTCTTGCTGCTGAACATTGTTGGTAATATATAAAAATGCTGATGATTTATGTGGATTTATTTTGTATCCTGCAACTTTGCTAAAGTTTTGAATTGTTTATAGCAGTTTTTTAGTTGAGTCTCAAGGGTTCTCTAAGTATACCATCATGTCATCTGCAAAGAGTGATAATTTGGTTTCCTCATTACCTACTTTAATTCCTTCAATCTCTTTTTCTTCTCTTACTGACAAAGCTAGCATTTCTAATACAATATTGAATAGTATTGGTTAGAGTGGGCAGCCTTGTTTCACTCCTGATCTTATTGGGAATGGTTCTAGTTTGTCCCCATTTTTTTAACAGGAATGGGTGTTGGATTTTTTCAAATGCTTTTTCTGCATCTATTGAAATAATCATATGATTTTTGTTAGTTTGGTTATTAATATAGTTGATTTTATGCTGATAGTTTTCCTAAAATTGAACCAGCCCTGAATTCCTGGTATAAATCCTACTTAGTCATAGTGTATTACCCTGGGGATGACTTTCTGTAATCTTGTTGCTAATATTTTATTTAAGATTTTTGCATCAATATTCATTAGGGAAATTGGCCTATAGTTTTCTTTCTCTGTTTTCACCCTACCTGGTTTAGCTATCAGCACCATATCTGTATCATAAAAGCAATTTGGTAGAACAACTTCTTTCCTTATTTTTTCAAATAGTTTATATAGTATTAGAATTAATTGTTCTTTGAATGTTTGGTAGAATTCACATGTAAATCCATCTGACCCTAGAGATTTTTTTCTTAGGGGGTTGATTAATAGCTTGTTCTATTTATTTTTCTAAAATGGGGTTATTTTAATAATTTATTTCCTTTTCTTTTAACCTGGGCAATCTATATCTTTGTAAATGTTCTTCCATTTCATTTAGATTATCAAATTTATTGACATAAAGTAGGGCAAAGTAACTCCTAATTATTGCTCTAATTTCCTCTGCATTGGTGGAAAGTTCTCCCTTTTCATTTTTGAGACTAACAATTTGATTTTCTTCTTTCCTTTTTCTAATTAAATTAACTAAAGGCTTATCTATTTTGTTGGTTTTTTCACAAAACCATCTCTTAGATTTATTTATTAATTCAATAGTTTTCTTATTTTCTCTTTTATTAATCTCCCCTTTTATTTTCAGAATTTCCAATTTGGTATTTAATTGAGGGTTTTATAATTTGTTATTTTTCTAGCTTTTTTCATTTTAAGCCCAATTCAATGAGCTTCTCGTTCTCTATTTTATGCAAGTAAGCATCTAGAGATATAAAATTACCCCTTATAATTGCTTTGACTGTATCTCAAAATTTTGGTATGTTGTCTCATTATTATCATTCTCCTGGATGAAATTATTGATTGTATGATTTTCTAATTCACCCATTCATTCTTTGGGATGAGATTATTTAATTTCCAATGAACTTTTGGTCTATTTTCTCCTGGTCTTATATTGCATGTGATTTTTATCAGGATCTGAAAAAAATGCATGTGTTATTTCTGCCTTTCTGCATTTTATTTTGAGGTTTTTATACCTAATACATGGTCAACTTTTGTATAAGTTTCATGAACCACTGAGAAAAAAGTAAACTTTTTTCTGTCTCCATTCAATTTTCTCCAAAGATACCTAACTTTTCTAACATTTATTTTGTTTACCTTCTTAACTTCTTTCTTATCTGTTTTGTGGTGTGATTTATCTGGTTCTGAGAGAGCAAGGTTGAGATCCCCCACTAGTATAGTTTTGCTGTCTGTTTCTTCTTATATCTCTCTTAACTTCTCCTCTAGGAATTTAGATGCTATACCACTTTGTACATTTATGTTTAGTATTGATATTGCTTCATTATCTATGGTACCCTTTAGTAAAATATAGTTTCCTTCCTATCTCTTTTAATTAGCTCTATCTTTGCTTTTACTTGATCTGAGATCAGGCTTGCTACACCTGTTTTTTTTTTTTTTTTTGTTCACCTGAAGCATAATAGATTCTACTCCAACCCTTTACCTTCACTCTGTATGTATCTCTATGCTTTACATGTGTTTCTTGTAAACAACATATTGTAGGATTCTGGCTTTTAATCCAGTCTGCTATCCACTTCTGTTTTATTGGAGAGTTCATCCCATTCACATTCAAAGTCAAAATAACTAATTCTGTATTTACTGCCATCTTATTTACCTAAAGTTATATTTTCCTCTTTCCTTTTCCCTTTATCCCTTCCCCCATAGTATTTTGCTTTTGATGATCACCTCCTTCAAACAGTCCTTCTCCCTTTAGAATTCCTCCCCCTTTTTTACACCTTTCCCCTGATTCTTCTATTTCCCCTTCTATTAGTCTTTCCCTTTCTTTTCCTCTTTTCCCTCCCACTTCTCTATAAGGTGGGACAAGTTTCTCTGTAAAACCAATATCTCTGATATTCTTTCTTAGAGCCCAATCTGATGAAAGTAAGATTCACACAGTGCTCATCCCCTCCTTTCTTTCTCTCAATTATATTAGGTTTTCTCTGCCTCTTCATGAGATTTTACCATATTTTTACCTCTTTTTTTTTACCTTATTTTACTTCCTTCTTCCTCTTTTTCCACTATGATTCCCTTTCCACCTAGTTTCTTTTTCATATTATCAAAGTAAAATCAGATTATGCCCACATTCTCTAAGTATACCCATAATAGAAATATAGTTGTTAAGAGTTCTTTCCTTTTTACCTTTTTATGCTTCTCTTGAGTTCTGTGTTTGGAGGTCAAATTTTTTTATTCAGATCTGGTCTTTTCATTAGAAATAGGTGAAATTCACCTATATTAAATGTCCATCTTCTTCCCTGAAAGATAATGCTCATTCTAGCTGAATAGCTTATTCTTGGCTGTAGGAACTTGGCAAATTCCTTTGCCTTTCATAATATCTGTTTCCAGGCCCTTTGATCCTTTAAGGTGGAAGCTGATAGATCCTGGGTAATTCTTATTATGTCTACTCAGTATTTGAATTGTTTCTTTCTAGCTGCTTGCCATATCTTTTCCCTGGTGTGATAGTCCTGAAATTTAGGCATGATATTCCTTGGAGATTTAATTTTGGGGTATCTTTTAGGAGGTTATTGGTGAATTCTTTTGATGGCTATTTTACCTTCTGATTCTAAAATATCAGGGCAGTTTTCTTTCATGATTTCCTGTAAGATAGTGACTAGGTTCTTTTTTTCATCATGGCTTTCAGGAAGTCCAATAATCCTTAGATTGTCTCTCCTAGATCTATTTTCCAGGTCAATTGTTTTTCCTAGGAGATATTTCATATTTTCTTCTATTTTTTTCATTTTTTGTTTTTGTTTGACTGATTCTTGAAGTCTTATTGATTCATTCACTTCCATTTTTTCAGTTCTAATTTTTAGTGTATTATTTTCTTCAGTTACCTTTTTAGCTCCTTTTGTAATTGGCCAATTTATCCATTGCTTCCTTTTTCCATTTCACCAATTTTGTTTTTCAGTGAATTGGGGTCTTTTTATATCTCTTTTGTAGGGCATTATATGCTTTTTCCACTCCTTCTTGCAAAGATCTCATTTCATTTCCCCATTTTTCTTCTAACTCTCTTTTGAGAGTCTTCATGGAGTCTTCCAGGAAAGCCTTGTGAAATGGGAACGAGGTCACGTCTACCTTTGCAGCTTCCTCTGGAGTTGCTTTACCTTTTTGAACCACAGGATCTGAGGTCTGTTCTTCTCTCTCCATAAAGGTCATCTATGGTGAGAGTTCTTTTTTCTTTTTCATTCATTTTTTTAAAGCTTGATGTTTGTTCAAAGCAAAGAAGCAACATCTGCTTTAATTTGCCCTTGGGCAGTTCCACTGATTGACTTCTGATGCTGGACAATTGGGGTTAAGTCTGGTGTTCTCAGTGGTTTACAATCTACCTTTTATAAATGGCAGATCTGTCAAACCACCTGCTTGCAACCAGAACAGAGTGGCCTAAGAGGCTCAGAGAAACTTCCCAGGTGCTTAGAAACTGCCATGCTCTGAGTCCCAGCTTTTTGCCCTGGTCTCCATGTGCTGCTGTCTGGGCTTGGCAGACTGTCCCCCTGCCCAGCTGAAATAGACCTGTCCTGAAGTTCTTCCAAGGTAACGTCTTCTGAAAATGTGTTGCACTCCAAATATTTGGGGGTGCTTTGATTCCAGAACCAGTTTAGAGGCTTAATCTGCTCTTGGTCTGACAGCAGGTCAGAGGAGGTCACAGAGAGTCATGTCTGCATTCCGCCATCTTTGCTGTACCCTATATAACAAGTTCCTTTGTGATATAAGAAGGCTAGACTTGTTTTTTTCCTGTGTACAAAAAAATAAGATAGATAGGAAAAACTCTCTGGTATCACTTGGAAGGATAATATAATGAAATATCTCTGATTTGTGCATAAAACTCAACAGCAATGGAAACCCAAGGCCATCATGAGTGTAGGAACTCATATATTACCACAAGCTTGTCTCAGTTTTCTTTAGAAGTAACTCACTTCAGTGGTTTGCTCCAGAAGTGATATGGATGATCCCAAGATCACCACTATCAGGAGACCTATTGACCCAAGCTTATGTATAGTCTCTGAGACAAATAACATTAGAGTCATATTGACGCATGAAATGAAGCTGAGAAACAGACTGATAGGTTGGATGATAGAATCAGGATCCAAAATGATTTTAAAATGCTAAAAGGACAGGTTAAATGTAATATGATGATATTTAATAGAGGTCAATGCAAAGTTTTGTATTTGTATTTTTTAAAAAAATCAGCTGTGCAATCAGGCATGCTGGCATATACCTATAGTCCATGTTACTGAAGAGACTGAGGCTATGGATTGTTTGAGCTCAAGCTTCTGAGCTGCTTTATAGCTAAAGCTAGTTGAGTGGTTCCACTAAAAGTGGAACACATACCATAAGCCCATGGGAGCAGCCACAAGTCTGCCTTAGGAGAGAGTGAATATTTCTAAGCTGGAGATGGAATTTGTTATTCTGTATGTTTTTCCTTGCTGATCAGTAGTTGAATCAGGATTATGAGGGTCCCCTGAATTTCCAGTCTGAACAAAATAGAGACTGTACTCTCCAAAAAAAATTCAATTAAAAAATTTACTCCTACAAATACAAGATAAAGAAATTGACAAGTGAAAAATGTATAGGGGTAGCTGATTTCAGTGTCAATATGAGTTATTAGTGCAGCTTTGTGGGAGATGGGGGAAGAAAGCTAATATAATCTTCAATAAATTGAAATATAGTGTCAAAAAAGATGGCCAGCCCTGAAGTCAGGAGAACCTGAGTTCAAATCTGGTCTCAGACACTTAACATTCCCTAGCTGTGTGACCCTGGGCAAGTCACTTAACCCCAATTGCCTCAGCAAAAAGCAAAAAAAAAATGGCAATGAGATTTCTTATCTCTATTCTGTGAGACAACAATATTTGAAGGACTATTATAAATTCTGGATATAATACCAACAAGCTGAAATACTGTAAGATGAAGGTAGAGCAATAAAGTAACACACAATTAAAAAGAAAAACAAACAAAAAACAACAACAAAGATAGCAAATGGCAAAGCTATAATTCTAATCTAGACCTTCTAACTTTAATGCAAGTCTTCAGATTTATTTAATAAGGATCTTCAACATATTCTGATCAGATACATGGACTATGTGTATATATTAAATTATTCAGGAAGCAAATTAGCAAAATAAAGCAACTTAAACAAATGTCTAGTAGTCTACTACTGGTAGTAAGTACCAAGTACATATGGAAATATCCAGAAGACAACAGTATAAGAGTAATTAATTAGAAATGATTAGTCAAGTAGTTTTCTGAAGGAAGTAGTCTTTGAGTAAAAGTGTTATTTTTAAGAGAATTAATAACATAGGATAGAATAGAAAATACAAACTAAGCAGGGAGAATGTAGAGCTATAAATGTGATAGTGAGTGACTCACCAATGGGAAGTGTCAAGCATAGCAATTTGTTTAGTCTATTCAACAAATGTTAACTGTCTCCTCTGTGAAATGTCCTGGGAATACAAAGAGAAAAACTAAATAATCCCTGTCCTTAAGGAGTTCACTGTCTCTGGAGGGATTTAGCAGTATATAAGTAACTAAAATAGCAACAACACAATAAATGGATAAATAGATGCATATTAAATAATATAATTGGGAAGGACAGACATTAGTACCTGGAAGGATCCAAAAAAACTACTGTGTAGAAGGTAAAATTGGCTATGTATTAAAGGAAGTTAAGGTTTCCAATAAGTGAAGGCATAAAGGGGAGACAACCTGTGCAAATGTGATGGTCTCCCAAACTGTACTGTTGTGTCCTGGGAGTAAGTAGCAGACCAGTTAGACTCCCAGAAAAAATCTAGGATGTGGAATAAGGATAAAACATTGGTTCCATATTGTGAAAGGCCTTTAAGTGTAAGGCACTCGTTTTTAATTTATCAAGTAGGCAATTGAAGGCCATTGAACATTTTTGAATAAGAAAAGAACAAACTCGGATTTGTGTTTTGGGATTATCAATTTAATATTTATGTAAAGGATGAGTTCTAGAAGGAAGGCACTGGAAGCAAAGATACTTATTAGAAAATTGTAAAAGCTCAAATGGAGAAGTGATTAGAGGATTATCTAGGAAGCCATGATAGTATAAAGAAGGGGATAGACACAGGAGATGTTTTAGAGATAAAATCAATAATTTATAAAAAAAAAATAGAACTGTATTGCACTGAATATAAAAAGAAGATATGTAGGCAATTGATTGGATATATTCAGAGAAAGAGAATAAGAGAGAGAAAGAGAGAGAGAGAGAATGAACAGAAAGTTTATAATTATTCTAAGGTTTCAAGGCTATGTGACTGGAAGGACTGTGGTTCCCTAAATAGAAATGAGAAATTCTAGAGAAGTGTTAGATTTGGGAAGAGGAAGAGAAAGGAGAATATATCTAAATGAATCAGACTGTGTAATGAAATGAAATTAGTGAGTTTGGGAGAATGATGGAACGCCTTCAAAACCAGACTAGAAAGTAGGAATTTGAGATAATTAATAACAGGGAACCATCATAGGTACTTCAGTATAAGTATGCTCAGACTGTGGGCCTGCAAAAGTCTGTGTTCTTGAACAAGGGAGATGATTAAAAGAAAATAAAATGAAAAATATTGAAGAAAATTATTTTACCATTTTTCTGTAGAGGACTATACTTTGTAAGTGGGACAGAACTGGAGAAAGGAAGATTATAACCTAAGAATGAGATTAAAACAGTTTTAGTTAAATCAATGGCTGTGGAAATAGAGGGTTATGAGACATTAAAAAGTGAGACTCAGTAAAATGTGTTAATTTAATTGGCAAAATTAAGAAAAGAGAAATTGAAAATATCCTTTAATTGCCCAGGATTATAGATTTTGTACATATCAGATGTGGGACTTGAATTCTGGCCCTTCACACTGAGGTCATTTATCTTTCTGTTTAATATATGTTATCTCATGGAACTCTTATGAAAATTCTTCATAAGAGAGTTCTTAAAGGCATCATTATTATTACATTACAATTGAGGATATTAAAAATGAAAGAGGCTCAATGATTTACCCAGAGTCAAATTAATAAAGGCATGAAATGGATTTGAACCCTAATCTTTCTGATACCAGGTCAATTTTTGTCAATTCAATCTAACAAGCATTTTTTTAAGTATTTTGTATTACTGGGCATTGTCTAGGTATTAAAGAGAGGAAGAAAACAGTTTCTGCCATCAAGTAACTACTATTAGAAAGTCTTTCTTTTCTTTATTCTCACTTAAACTTTAAACTGACTAAGCAATTAATGAACCATTGGTTTAATAGAGTTATTAGTCCTAGTTGTGTCTATCTGATACCTTATGTAAGGATTATCAATTTAAATATCTTACTGGAGGGAGGTGAAGTTTTATGCAATATTTTCTATATTATAATGACACAGTATATGTTATAGCACTTTATCAAAAAGAAAATTTTCAGTACATGTATCTTAAAGAATAGTGACTTTAATTCTATACAGTGGTTTGGGAGGGAGGAGTCAAATTCAGATCTTTTCTTTAAAACCCAGTTCAAGTTTGATTGCCTCTGAAAAGTCTTCCAGGCAGACTTCAGTGAACATTGATCTTTTCCCTTCTAAAATTTTATTGCTCTTGTTATTCATATTATTATTCTTTTGATCTCTAATTGTTTCTTGTGTATTTGTTTTCCTTCAACTAGGTTATCCTTTTTTGTGGGCAGGGTCTTTGTTTTTATTTTTTCCTATAATTTCCCCTTCCAACACAGCTTACCCATAGCTGCCAGCATAATGCTAATACATGGGAAATATTCTGTAAATACTTGTTGCTTTGCTGTTGCAAGTCAGTAGCTCTCTATTTTTTATATATACCTAGCATTGTAACAAAGACTGATCCATTGCCTAAAAGATTTTAATTCATCCTGGGTTCACATTTAACTGTAGCCAGATGTCTTCTAAAATCTGCTAAATATTTTGCTTCTTCCAGCTATTGTCATTGATGTGCCATGAATTGCTGTTTCTTCAGTATGTTTTGTGAGGATTTGGGTAAAAGAATCTAAAAGACTAGAGTAAATGAAAATCATTTAATCCAACATGGATTTGTTAAGTACCAATTATGTGCCAGATACTGTGGCAGTTGTGAGCAATTCAAACATAAAAATAAAACTGTTTTTGTCTTTAAGGAAATTATGTTCTACCTGGAGGGTAGGCTCATATGCACATATAATTAAGTACAAAAGATGTATCTGTATATATGGAAGGGATATGTGTGTACATATAAATTTAAACATATACATGCACTTGTATGTCTACATATATACAAATATGTAATCATAGTGATTCATGAGTATTCTCAGAATATTTTGGCTAGGATGAAAATTATCATTCTACCAGAAGATCATTATACACGGCAACAACAATACTATATGATGATCAATTCTGATAGACATGGCTCTCTTCAACAATGAAATGTTTCAAACCAGTTCCAATTGTTCAGTGAAGAAAGCCATATACACTCAGAGAGAGGGATGTGAAATGTGGACCACAACATAACATTTTCATGCTCTCTATTGATGTTTTCTAGCATTGTGTTTCCTTTCTTTGATTTTTTTCTTGTAGATATGATTTTTCTTGCACAACAATAAGTGTTGAAATATGTATACATATATTCGATTTGTCAAGTATTTTAACATAATTAACATGTAGTGGATTTCCTGCCATCTAGGGGAGGGGTGGGGAGTAGGAGGGGAAAAATTTGTAACAGAAAGCTTTGTGGGGTTAATGTTGAAGAATTACCCATATATATGTTTTGCAAATAAAAAGTTTTAATAAAAAAAAGAAAATTATCATTCTATTACTCTTTAACAAAACTAACATTTAGAGCCCTGATACTATTTTTTACTTATAATATATTTAATAGATTTAGAAGACAAAGCAAAAAACAACTTGCCATTATTCAGTGTTGACTTATCCATGATATGACTTAGCTCAGGCAAATGTGACTTTCTAAGACATCAACATCAGTTTTATTCTACTATGTATATGTGTATATGTAGTGTACATAAACTACAGGCCCAATAAGGAACAATAAAAAACAAAGAATTCAATAACCCAATGTTTAATATTTGAGAATATAAATTATTTAAGGAAGAACTCCCTATATGATAAGAATTGCTTGAAAAATTGGAAAGCAGTTTAGCAGAAATTAGGTTTAGAACAAGAACTTATACCATTTACAGGAAAAAACTCAAAACGGATATCTGGACTAAAGAC
This sequence comes from Myrmecobius fasciatus, assembly GCA_023553655.1. NCBI lineage: Eukaryota > Metazoa > Chordata > Mammalia > Dasyuromorphia > Myrmecobiidae > Myrmecobius > Myrmecobius fasciatus. The sequence goes on from JAJPUD010002258.1 coordinate 282,874, forward strand.
TAAAAATCACCCCATAAAAGCCAATAGAAGACAACCAGATCAGGTAACTTTTACAGCTACAGCTAGGAGGAGAGTTCTTAACCAAACAAGGGGCAGAGGCAATTGCCAAAAAATAAAACAGATTATTTCACTTGCCTAAAATCTAAAAGTTTTGCATATACACCTACTCTACAGGCATTTATACATGCAATTGTTAGGAAAGGCTTTAGATTATATTTGTCTTGAATTGTCAAATATATTGACTGTGTCTTTAAATGTGAAATACTTTGCATTTTGTCTTAGGAGCAATAATAGTTCATAAGCTGAGGAATGACATTATCAGATTTGTACTTTGGGAATTTTATTTCAGAAGCTGTGAGTAGGTTGAAATGGAAAGGAAAAAAATTGGAGGTAGAAAGACCAGTTTTAGAGGCTATATTATTAGTCCAGGTGAGAGAAATTAAGCCTAAAGTAGGACAGAAACTTGCATAAGTAAAAAAAAAAATAGCTGAGGACTGAATGGAGATTTGTTGTGGAGGTAAGATTGATAATAATTGTCAATGGATCAGATTTGGGTTTGGGATATTTAGACAATGTAAAGTTAAAGGTGAAATTATGAACCTGGGCAACCAAAAGGATGATGGTATCCTCTGACAAAAGCAGGGGGAGGGGAAAGGGAGGGAAAGGAGAGGTGAAGGGACAAGTTAGGAAGAACAGTTAATTTTAGAGAGGATAATGAATTATATTTTGAATATATTAAATTTGGAATGCTGATGGGGCTTGGAAGCAGAAGTAACTAGAAAATAATGTTAATATTGTGGAATTCTCAGTTCCTCATGGAATAAAAAGCAAAAATTTCAGGTTCCTTTTGGTATATAAGGGGATCAATGAGTCTCATTTCACTTGATAGTCTCATAAATTGATGAATAGGTTCATGTGTATAGAGTTGTCTGGAGCAAAAGGGTCATAAATGTATTGGTTTTATGACCCCCTTTTCCCTTGTGATGAAGTCAATGCTTTTCAATTATGAGAGAATTGGGCTTAGTGGTTTGAAGTACTTTGATATCATCGGGTGGAAAAGATATTATGAAAATTAGAAATGGAAGGTATGAAGATGTCTATCTCTCACTAACCAGAAAAACACAAAATATAAACAATAAATCATTCTAGGTGAGGTTTGTAGAAAGTAATAAGCAAAAGAAAAGAAGTTTTTGAAAAATTATATATATAAATTGTGATTGTAGGGTAAGAAATTACTAAGCTGTTCCTGACATTTTAGTCATAGTTCATTTCTTTCAGCAGGTCTATTCTATCTAACCACTCTGAACAAGAAACAAATAAGCTTCCCTTTTTCTGCCTTTCCTAAGTCTAAAAACTAAATTGCCCTATCTTTAATCTTAAATCTAATTTCTTGGAAAAGTCCAACTGATATATGGAGACTTTCTGAACCATAGTTAATTTAAATGATTTATACAAAGACATCATTACTGGAAATCACGTGTCCTATTCCATTATGAATTTTTTTTTGAAAGGAGAAGCGGCTGGATATCCCAAGATATTTTGTATCAAAACCAAAGCATTAAGAAAGGCAATTAATGATCATGATAAATTGTTTCATTAGTTGCTTAAAGAAGTAACCGGGAATCTTGGGACAATGCAAACTCAAGCCTTTGATCTCTTTATAAAACTCTCATTTTTCTTTTAAAGGAAGAATTGTATCTAAATAATTTGAACAGGACTTTTCTTGTAAAAAAGCCAAGATTTCTGCTGCCTAGCATATATTTTACTTTGTGAAATAAGATCCTCATGATATTTCATCCAGGATAAAGATTATCATTATAATTTTTTTAAGGAAAAAACATGGCAGTTTGAGCCCTAACACCAAATTCCCTATATCATCTATTAAGTAGAATGTTATGATAAAGTAAAGTATTCATTATTCATTGTTAGCTTATTCATGTTGTGATGCCTCAGGCAAATGTTTTTGAATACTTACTTCTGCTTTATTACAGATTCTTTTTTTTATAAAGCTTTTTATTTACAAAACATATGAGTGACCTTTCAACATTGACCTTTGCAAAAAAACTTTTTTTCCCAAGCTTTTCCTTTCCTTCCCCCCACCCCCCACCCCTAGATGACAGGTAATCTAATACATGCTAGATAGGATAAATTATATGACAAATACAATACATGTATACATATCTATACAGTTATCTTACTGCACAAGAAACATCAGATCTAGAAAGAGAAGAAGAAAAAAACAACCTAAGAAGGAAAACAAAATGCATGGGAATATTCACAGAAAGCGTTAAAATGCTGTGTTGTGGTTCACACTCAGTTCCCACAGGCCTCTCTCTGGATGTATATGACTATCTTCATCGCAGCACAACTGGTTTGAATCACATCATTGTTGAAGAGAACCATGTCCATCAAAATTGATCATCGTATAGTCTTGTTGCTGTGTATAATGTTCTCCTGGTTCTGCTGATTTCACTCAGCATCAGTTCATGCAAGTCTCTCCAATCCTCTCTGAAATCCTCCTGTTGGTCATTTCTTACAGAACAATAATATTCCATAACATTCATATACCATAATTTATTCAGCCATTCTCCAATTGATGGGCATCTTTTCAATTTCCAGTTTCTTGCCACTACAAAAAGGGCTGGCACAAACATTTGTGCACATGTGGGTCCCTTTCCCTCCTTTAAAATCTCTTTGGGATATAGGCCCAGTAGAACACTGCTGGGTCAAAGGGTATGCACAGTTTGGTAACTTTTTGAGCATAGCTCCAAATTGCTCTCCAGAATGGTTGGATCCGTTCACAGTTCCACCAACAATGTATCAGTATCCCAGTTTTCCCACATCCCCTCCAACAGTTATCATTATCATTTCCTGTCATTTTAGCCAATCTGACAGGTGTGTAGTGGTATCTCAGAGTTGTCTTAATTTGCATTTCTCTGATCAATAGTGACTTGGAGCACTTTTTCACGTGACCGGAAATAGTTTCAATTTCTTTGTCTGAAAATTGTCTGTTCATATCTTTTGACCATTTGTCAATTGGAGAATGGCTTGAATTCTTATATATTTGAGTCAATTCTCTATATATTTTAGAAATGAGGCCTTTATCAGAACCTTTGGATGTAAAAATATTTTCCCAGTTTACTGCTACCCAAGAACAAGTATTTTAAATAAAATTAATTCCTTGGCTCCCAAAAGTCTTCTGATAAAGGCTACCTTTTTTCTTTACCTAGTTCTTTTCTCTTTCTTTTTTCACATGTTTAAGAGAAGCTTATTAGAAGAGCCTCTCCAATGGAGAAGACAGAAGTAGAAATTAGCAAAAAGGGGGTGTCTCTATTCCTTTTGTCAAGACTACAAAACATGGCAGCCAAAGGAAGTAGTAGCTTAAAGTCTTACCCAACCTCACTTGGAAAATTTTTTGAGATAGATAATGGAAAGTTATTAGCTGTATTGGCACAGAAAACAGAAGGAAAAAAAAAACATTTGAGGGGGGGGGAAAGCTGAAAAGAATGTGGAATTAGATATTCGGTTAAAGTTCTATCAGGCTTATATTTTCCATACCTTGAATGGATACTTTCTTTATTTCTCCCTAATAGAATATTTGAGAATATTAAGATTGGCTAGGAGACATTAATATCTTCTACTATTGAAGGGGACCTTCTGTCTTTTTCCTTCAATTTATTCCTAGACCTGGGTAGACAGATCTAGATAGAACTCATCCAGTAGATGAATTGAATGCTTAAACAACTTGAAAGAGATAGAATCACCAACTGTATTCTTTCTGGTAGGATGGAGAAATATCTGATATTACCATTGCCATTGCCATTTACCATTGCAATTGTCATTGCATCTTAAGATTATCCACATCTGGCCATCTACCCTCCTTCTTATCTTGCAATGTAGAGCATTATCATCTAATTTAGTGGTAGATTCTAAGGCCCCCTATGATTGGTATCTGCACCATACATATATTTCTTTTCATAGCCTGAATAATAATTTATTGCACTTTTTTTTTCATTTTCAATATGGACTTGGGAATTACATAGAAAGATAACAGCATGTAGAAGCCTAGGCACTAGATTATATTAAATTACATCATTTTGTTTGAAATATCATAGTTCCTAGGTCAAAGACTAATGTTTAAAAATGGTTCAAAAATCACCTCTATGGGAATGTAAAGGGGGAGAGCTGTTTGAAGGAAGTGGTGGTCAGAAGCAAAATACTGAGGAGGAGAGAAAGGGGAAAAGTAAAAAGAAAAGTATAACTTGGGGAAAATAATATGGCAGGAAACAGAGTTAGTAATTTTAACTGTGAATATGAATGGGATGAACTCTCCCGTAAAAGTGGAAGTGAATAGCAGACTGGAGTAAAAGCCAGAATCCTACAATAGAAAATAAGCAAGAAAGAAATTAAGAATGTAAATAGAATTTTAGAAAAGTTAGGTATGATAGATCCTTGGGGAAAATTGAATGGAGACAGAAAGTAGTATACTTTTTTCTTGGTGAAACTGACAGAAAAATTGACCATGTATTAGCGTATAAAAACCTCAAAATCAAATGCAGAAAGGCAGAAATGGTAAATGCAAATAAAAATTACATGTAATAAAGGACTAGGAAAAATATAGCAAAAAATAATTGGAAACTAAATAATCTGATCCTAAGGAATCAGTGGATAAAACAACAAATCATAGGCACAATTGATAATTTCATCTAAGAGAATGACAGTAATGAGACAACATACCAAAATTTTGGGAATGTAGTCAAAGCAGTTCCTATGGGATTTTTTATGTATCTAGATGCTTACTTGCATAAAATAGAGAAAGAGAAGATCAATGAATTGGGCATGCAACTAAAAAGTTAGAAAAAGAACAAAATAAAAACCCTTAATAAAATACCAAATTTAAAATTATGAAAATAAAAGGGGAGATTTATAAAATTGAAAGTAAAAAACCTATTAAACTAATAAGCAAAACTAAGAGTTGGTTTCATGAAAAAAGCAACAAAATAGATAAACCTTAATTAATTTGATTAGAAAAAGGAAAGAAAATCAAATTATTACTATCAAAAATGAAAAGGGTAAAATTTCTACCAATGAAGAAAAAATCAGAGCAATAATTGAGTTATTTTGTCCAACTGTATGCTAATAAATCTAATAAACTAAGTGAAATGCATGAATACTTACAAAAATATAGTTTGCCCAGATTGACAGAGGAGGAAATAAATTATTTAAATAGTCCCATTTGGGAAAAAGAAATTGAGGGGGTGGAGCCAAGATGGCTAAGTGAAGGCACAACTCTCTGTGTCCTCCTCTGACCTTCTCAAACCAACAGCAGATTAAGCCTCTGAACTGATTTTTAAATCAAAGAACCCACAAATATTTGGACTACAACACATTCCTAGCAGAAGTTACCTTGGAGGATCTTCGGAGCAGGTCTGTTTTAGACAGGTAGGGGGTCGGGCAGTTTGCCAACCTTGGACACAGGGCAGGATGCATGGACTTAGCATGGCAGGTTCTAAGCACCCGGGAAGACTATCTGAGACTCTTGGGCCACTCGGCCTTGATTGCAAGCAGGTGCTTTGGCAGATCTGCCTCTTGTAAAAGGTAGATTGTAACCCACTGCAAATTCAGGGACCTAGCCTGGAGGGCCTAGTACCGGAAGTCAATCAGCCAAATTGCCCAGGACAAATTTCAGCAGCTGACCCTTCTCTGTTTTAAACAGAACACAAGCTTTTTTTAAAAAATGAATAAAAAACAGAAAAGAACTCTCCCCATAGACAACTTTTATGGAGAGTGAGAAGAACAGACCCCAGATCTTGAAGTTCATAAAGGCAAAGCAACTCCAGAGGAAGCCAAAAAGGGAGACATGACCTGGTCCCCATTTCACAAGGCTTTCCTGGAAGATTGCATAAAGAATCTCAAAAGAGAGTTAGATGAAAAAATGGGGAAATGAAATGAGATCATTGCAAGACACATATAATGCCCTACAAAAGAAATATGAAAAAGACATCAATTTACTGAAAAACAAATTGGTGAAATGGAAAAAGACACCAATTCACTGAAAAACAAAATTGGTTAAATGGAAAAAGACTGCATTGAACAAAAAAATTCAATTGGCCAGTTTCAAAAGGAGTGAAAAAAAGGTAACTGAAGAAAATAATACATTAAAAATTAGAATTGAACAAATGAAAGTGAATGACTCAATAAGACCTCAAGAATCAGGCAAACAAAAACAAAAAAAAATGAAAAGATAGAAGAAAATATGAAATATTTCCTAGGAAAAACAATTGACCTGGAAAATAGATCTAGGAGAGACAATCTAATAATTTATGGACTTCCTGAAAGCCATGAAGAAAAAAAGAATCTAAACATTATCTTACAAGAAATCATGAAAGAAAATTGCCCTGATGTTTTAGAATCAGAAGGTAAAATCATCATAAAAGACTTTTTCCCATAAAAAATCACCCTAGGAAGTCAAAAATATGCTTTTGAAAATATTTGAAATACTCTCCGTATTTGTATTTGTATTTGTAACAGAAAGCTTTGTGGGGTTAATGTTGAATGTTGAAGAATTACCCATATATATGTTTTGCATGGGGATTGACTAAATTGACTAAAATAGAAATAAAATAGAAAAGATTAAAGTACTCAAAAGCATCTGAATAATACCAAAAGGTTGCACAAAATTTAGTGTAGGTTATTGAAAAAGTAACTAGATTTAAAGTAAAGGGATTGGAATTCTAATCCAGAACTATTACTTCTTTCTATCTCTAGAATCTCAGTTTTCTCATTTGGAAACTGGACTAGACTTTTCAGTTTCCCTTTAGCACTGGTGGCCACTTAATACATGCTTCTTGATTGACATATTCAACTGTTCCTGTATTCAATCTGCTAAAATTTCCTTGTATTTAACCAGATCAATAAGTATTTGTTGAGCACCTACTATATACCAGGCATTGGTTAACACTTAAGTGTGTATTTTTCTGTATGCATACATACATAGATATGCTCACATGTATAGTCCCATTCACATACGTATAGATAGATAGATCACACATTTTATCTTTTTTATTTATAGAATATCCTTAAGGTCAGGAATGGATTCATTTTTGTATTTTGTATCCCCAGTGCCTGATAAATAGCAGACTTTTAACAAATATGTAAATTGATTGATTATAATATGGATTTTTTCTACAATGATGTTTTTTCCTTTTCCAAAAGTCTCTCATTTTCAACATCTCTATAACAAATAAAAGCTAAGAGATATTACTTGTAGAAATTCTCCAATGTATCTCAATCATTTGCACATTTTGCTTCTTAACAAAAGATTGCTCACTGTATTGTGTCTGCCCTGGTTGTAAGGGGGCCTCTTCTGCCCTGTGATGCTGTCCCATTTCTTGAGGCCAGACTTCTGAATTTAAGGATTTCCTTCTCAAAGATGTATCAAGCATAAGATCATGATTTGGTCTGTAAATTTGTGTTTTATTTTGTAGGGAACAAAATCTTGAGAAACGGAATTGAAAAGGAAGCAATTACTCCAATAATTTTAAGTGGAGAAAACTGGTTGATAATAAGAAATTTGCATGCAGCTTATAAAATATTTAATAGAGGGTATGCTTAATACTGACTGAAGTGGATCCCCAGTAAATTTCATACCTCATTATTTCAATACTTCAAGGTTCTATGATTTCATTGGTGTGGAGACTTTTTCTATCCATGCAGAATATCATCCTTTCATGCCTAGGTAGATACTAATCAGTTCATCAGTTGCTGTGGCTGAAAAAATTCATCACCTCCTTGGCAATCTACTTGGTAAGCCTTGGTAAGACTTGTCCTCAAAAGACACACATGCAGTCTTTTCTGAACCTATTCAGAGATTTTCCAGCTGGGATTGATCACCTGGAACTTAAAATGTCCTGGCAGAGTCTTTAAGAATAAAAATCATTGTCATACCATATGTAATTGAGTAAGATTTTAGTTGAAAGCTATACTACATTTGCTCTGATATTTGATTGGATGAATGGATGATCTTTTTTCACTTTAGTACTCCTTCCAGTGATCATTTAATCCAATCCTTTCATATTAGAGTTAGAGGAATCTTAAGCAAAGAGAAAAAGTGATTCATCTAAAATCATGCAGATAGCACAGAGGAAAACCCAAAATTGTGCCTGGGTTCTCCAACCCTCACTCCAGCCTCTTTCTATTCCTATCTTGGTGTATCTGATGAATGAGAGACACCTTTTTATTCCTTTAAAGTTCCTGGCATGATACTTGATATATGAACAATGCTCGTTGAAAAGAACAAACTAATGTTTCCTGAATTTTTTACTGCTTTACCTAAAGGGTTGCAATAACCTGAATTTTTCCTCAGCCTGTTGGAATTGAGGGTTAACTAAAGATTGATAAAAAATTACAATAAAAAATCAAACTTCTGTTTAAATGTTAGAAATTGTTCTAACTGGAGAATCAGATTGTCAGAGTACTCCTTATTTTTCATCTATAAATTCCCTAAAACATCAGAGGAGAGAATCATTATGTACCTGAGAAACTATTTTGCCATGTTCTAGACTTACCACAGGTAAATTACTATAATAGGCTATTATATAAAGATCATTTGAAGGAACTTAGTGGTGTTTAGTACTGGAGAAGCAAAGTCTTAGTGGGAAGAAAACATGATTGATATTTTCAAATATATTTGAATGCCTTACACATGAAAGAGGAATTAAATTTTTTCTACTCAGACCAGAAGAAATGAGGGGTGGGGGTAGGGGGGGAATAGAATTGCTACAGGGAAAATCTCCCTTACATTTAGAGCTATACAGAAAATAGAATGGGCTCTGTCCAAAGAAGGTAGTCTCCTACTTTGAATTTCTCTATTTCATTCATTTGTTGGGCACATTAAAAAGAGATTCTTGTTCACTGACTACTGAGATCCCTTCTAATTCTGTTATTATACAATTATATGGCACATATTAGGATATCTATGGTTTTCATTCTATACTACTTGTCTCTATACTTTACCATAGGTCCTTAACAAGAAGTCCATTCAATATGTGGGGGTCTTGTATTAGGTCTCTTGACATTGTATTGATACCAGTGGCACATGAGTACCCCGTTAGTTATTTCTTAATCTCCTTTCATATACCTTTATCCTACATGTACCTCTCCAGTTAAAATTCATTATCTCTTGACATTTTTATTGGTATTATGTACATTCACAAATATTATTTAATGGAACTAGCTGACCAAGAGTAGATGAAGGAGGCACAGTTGTCACATCAAGAATATTTTTTCTATGAATTATCATTCCCAAAATGTCTCTTCTGTTTGCTAGTTGCCTTTTGTTTGTTTTGTGCCATCAGCCAGATTTCTGACATAGTGAAGTATCATGGCCTGAACTGTTTTGCTTGTAAAAGATGAGTACAGAAGACCATTTCATAGTTAAACTAATGAGAGTTCAACATCCTAGCTTTAAAAATGAAAAAAAAAATGACACTTTGTGTAGCACTTGAGCTATTGTATTTTAGTCAACTTAATTTTTTGATGGGGGGAAATACTAGATGTAAATTAATGCAACTTATAATTTATGAACTTAATCCAACAACTTGGATAAACAGTATGCATCCCAGGCTTCTGAAAGAGTGAGGTGACTACAAAGACTATAACATGAAAAGTAAAAGATTTTAATTATTTGGCGTAATATCCTGGGAAAAGGTGTTGTCAATTACAATTTCACAGTAGGTTTTTTTGTCCAAATTTTGTCCAAAAAGAATTACTATTTCTAGATCAGAAGCACACACATATATAAACTTGTACATATATATACATTATATATATATATATATATGTATATATATAATGTATATATATGTACTTTAATGTATATATGTAATGTGTATACACACATTCATATATATGTATGTGTGTGGATATATACTTCATTTAATTCAATCATTTGTTCACTCAGTATTTATTAAGTAACCTGAACTAATCACCAGAATAGGGAAGGTTATAAAGACAAATGAGATTATAAAGTTGGTTTATGGGATGGCATCAATAGATATAATTTTCTTGAAAGTAAATCACTTTTTTGACTATTTTGGTAAATATCTCTTAAGTTTGAAAAGATTTACACCATTATTAGGATCATTTAGGTTGAAGTATCCAGGTATATGAGATGAGCAGATTTTTTTTCTTACATTATTTTTTATTTATTTATTTTTTTTTGCCGAGGCAATTGGGGTTATTTGACTTGCCCAGGGTCACACAACTAGGGAATGTTAAGCGTCTGAGACCAGATTTGAACTCAGGTCCTTCTGACTTCAGGGCTGGTGCTCTATCCACTTCGCCACCTAGCTGCCCCTTCTTATCTTATTTTAATAATTATTTCTATTGCTTGAATTTTTTATTAAACAGCTCACTTAATTTTTATAGATATATGATATTGAAACATGAATTGCCATTTGTAAACATCAGACACAATTTATGTTCAGCAAAACATAAATAGCTATTTTTTACATTAAATTACAGTATGAATCCCCAGGATAGCAGTTGAAAAATATGTCAACTGTCATTTTTTTATAAAGGCTGTTCCTTCTGATAGTCCCTGGAGTATCTTACTTGGAAAGGAATGTTATATGTGTTCTTTTGGTATATTTCATTTTGTTTAAGGTCTAATGAATATTAGTTGCTCTCAATATATTTTTTAGTACAGAATGAAGATCTTAATAATATGTAGATAGCAAAAAGTAGTATTCATTTTCATCAAAATTAAACCCTTTTATTTCTGTATTTTCCATAATTATTTTTTACCAAATAAATCCTTAAATGCAGTAGAGAAAGTAGTATTCATTTTCAACAAAAAATAAACCCTTTTATTTCTGTATTTTTCAAAATTATTTCTTACCAAGTAGATCCTTAAATGCAGCACCTTATTTCAGGAAGTTGAATTTTGAGAGTCTCATCTCTATGATATTTTGGAATCCTGAAGCTAGAGATCGATGAGACAGCAACATAGTTTAATGGAAAGAATGGTAGTTTTGAAGTCAGAAGTTCTGGATTTAAATTCCAACTTTAATATTTGACACTTGGATGATCTTGAGCAAACCAATTAACATTAGTAGGCTTCAATTTCCTTACTTGTAAAATGACAGGGTTGTTCAAGATAGACTCTCAAGTTCTTTTTAGGTCTAACTCTATGATCCTATGATCTAGTCACAGAATCTCAGACCTGAAAGAGACCTTATTTAATCCATTTGTAAGAAGAGCAGGAATTTTCTTGGCATCATTGCTGACAAGTGCTCATGAAAATTATGACTCTGTCAGTCCTATTAAAAAAAAGCAATAAATCAAATAGCATTATAAAATGCTTTATATGTACAAGACACCATTCAGAGAAGTGGGTATGCAAAAAAATATTTAAAAAGGTGGTGGTGAAAATGGTTTCTGTCCTCAAGGCAATCAAATTCTAATAAGGGAAACAAAATATAAATCACTAGCTCCATTTAAAATATATTCAAAGCAGGAAGGGTAATCTCAAAGAAAAAGTGCTAGGCCAGATTTGTTCTGCTTTTTTTTTTTTTTTTTACTTAATAGTACTTTATTTTTTCCAATTACACAGCTCCATTTTTTCCAATTAGTCTTCGTCATTTTTGTAAGATTTTGAGTTCCAAAATTTTCTCCCTCCCCTTTCCTCCTTTTTCCCTAAGACAACAAACAATCTGATATAGGCTAAACATATATAATTATGTTATACACATTTTCCATATTATACATGTTGTGAAAGAAGAATTAAAATAAAAGGGGAAAGCAATGAGAAAGGGAAAAAATTAAAAAGTGAAAATAGTATGTTTTAATCTGCATTTAGACTCCATAGTTTTCTTTCTGAATGTAGATGGTATTTCCCATCCCAAGTCTATTGAAATTATCTTGGATCATTGTATTGCTGAGAAGAGCCAAGTCTATCATTGTGATGATCATCACACAACATTGCTGTTACTGTACACAATGTTCTTCTGATTCTGCTCACTTTACTCAGCATCAGTTCATATAAGTCTTTTCAGGTTTTTCTAAATCTATTTTCTCATCATTTCTTATAGCACAATAGTATTCCATTACATTCATATACCATGACTTATTTAACCATTCCTCAACTGATAGGCATCCTCTAAATTTCCAATTCTTTGCTACCACAGAAAAGAGCTATTATAAATATTTTTGTACATGTGGGTTCTCTTCCCTCTTTTATGATATCTTTGGGATAGAGATCTAGTAGTGACAATATTCAATCAGAGGTTATGCAAAGTTTTATAATCCTTTGAGCATAGTTCCAAATTGCTCTCTATAATGATTGGATCAGTTCACGTTGATAACAACCATGCATTAGTCTCTTAATTTTCCCACATCCTTTCTACCATTTATTATTTTATTGTAAATTATTTTATTTGATTATCATATTAGCAATCTAATAGATTGAGATAGCACCTCAGATTTTTTTAATGTGCATTTCTTTAATCAATAGTAATTTAGAGTATTATTTTCATATGGCCATATATCTAAGGTCATATTTGAAATCATGTCTTCCTTACTTCAGACCACCCAGTTGCTTCCCTGGTAGAGTATAGCAGCAAGCAAAATGTAAAAAAAAAATGGAAAAGCAGGAATGGATTCAATAGTAAAAAGCTTTAAATACTAAATAAAGAGACATATTTGCATGCTCCTATAAGTAATATGGAGTCCAGAATTATAAATTTTTGGGAATTGTCACACTGCAGCCCCTCATTGACCTTGTAATTCATATAAACAACTAAACCTTTTTATATGAACTATGATATGGACAAGACTTTCCTATTATGTACTTGTGGAATTAAAAATTCTAACTCAAGGAAAAGATTAAAATGTATTTTAATAATGCATTTTATCATACTCGATTTCACCCTATTTTTCTAAACTATTGAGAACTTTTTAGATTCTAACATTGTCATCCACTGAGTTAGTTACATCTCTCAGCTTTGTATTAATACATAGATTTGACAGACATGGCAGCAATATATCCAAGTCATAACCACTTTGATGAAAAACAGAATAGAGATTTAGGCAATCAACTGGAGATCTCCCAATTAGTTGAAATTAATCCATTAAATCAACAAAAACATAAAACAAAGAAAATATTTATTGACTCCACTTTAAAACAAGAAATTGTGTCCTGTGTAAAGTACTTTAGCCAAGATCACACAAAAAATTAGTGTTAGACTCACAATTTTGAGTACATTTCTTTCAACTCCACCATATTATCTATATTGAAGTGTTCTCTATTAACAAAGTTTTCCACCTCCTTTTTTTGAGGGGACCGGCAACCTGAAATAAAATATTGCAGAAGGCTTTCAATCATTTATTTAAAGGTGTGAGTGAACAGCCCATAATCTCCAAGAAGAAATAGAAAGAATGATAACACCTGATCTGTGACCTTTGTCTCTTTAGGTATATGACATAAAAAGGAACCTCTCCAGCCCCTTGAGTTCCTTCCACTTTTTTGTCTCTATTTTATTATTAGCTTTCCCCCAAATTTTAAGTAATGACTCAATAAAATATTCATGATAATTAAAATTCATATTCATGATGTTTGTGGCAGCCCTTTTTGTAGTGGCTAGAAACTGGAAACTGAATGGATGCCCATAAATTGGAGAATGGCTGAATAAATTATGGTATATGAATATTATGGAATATTATTGTTCTGTAAGAAATGACCAGCAGGACGATTTCAGAGAGACCTGGGGAGACTTGTATGAACTAATGCTGAGTGAAATGAGCAGAACCAGGAGATCACAACAACAATACTATATGACGATCAATTCTGATGGACATGGCTCTCTTCAACAATCAAATGTTTCAAACCACTTCCAATTGTTCAGTGAAGAAAGCCGTATACACCCAGAGAGAGGGATATGAAATGTGGACCACAACATAACATTCTCATACTCCTTGATTGATGTTTGCTTACATTGTGTTTCCTTTATCTGATATTTCTTTCTTGTAGATACGATTTTTCTTGCACAACAATGATAAGTGTGGAAATATGTGTACATATATTCAATTTGTCAAGTATTTTAACATAATTAACATGTAGTGGATATCCTGCCATCTAGGGGAGGGGTGGGGAGTAGGGGGAAAAATCTGTGACAGAAAGCTTTGTAAGGGTTAATGTTGAAGAATTACCCATACATATGTTTTGCAAAAATAAATAAATAAATACATTTAAAAAAACTCATATTTATGGAGCAAATTTATAGAGACACATAATAAAATAATGTTCTGTAAAGTAGAAACTGAGGATCATAGCTATTATGTAATTTCCCCAGGTTCACGAATAGTAATTTCCAGAACCAGGATTCTAATTAAGGTATCATCTCACCCCAAGTCCAGTCTCAGACATTTACTCATTGATTCTGGGTAAGTCACTTAGCCGCTGCCTGCCTTCATTTTGTCATTTGTAAATTGGACATAACAATAACACTTACCTCACAGGATTGTTGTATCAAATGAAATACTATTTATAAAGCATTTAGTAGGCACTTAATAAATATTTATTACCTTCACTCATCTCCTTTGAGTCCAGTGTTCTTTCTATTATATTATGTCAGCATTATTGAGATATGTTTGCCCTTCTAAGCTTGGAGGCAGAGGACACTCTATCTCCATCCTCTGAGCATTTTTACTGACTATCCCCCACATGAAAAAGACTCTCTTCTTCATCTTTGCCTCCTAGTTTCCCTGGCTTTCTTCAAGCCAAAGTTAAAGTCCCACTTTCTGCAAGAATCTTATCCCAGTCCTCTTAAATCATTGTGCTTGTCCTTTGAAAGTAACTCTAACATCTTGCCTATATCTTGTTTGTGCATAATTGTCAGCATGTTGTCTGCCCTATTAGCACTAAATAAATACTAGTTGACTGATTAAGAAAATGTGTCTGCCTATAGAAACATATTTCAGAATGAATATTTGTCTCATTCTACTAATATATTATAGTGCACTTGCATGTGTGTGTGTGTGCCCAAAGGCACCCAATGAGAGAACCGTATCCCAATTCTCATTATACTGACAAGTTGACTTCCCCCCCCAAAAAAATAGCCATTTTTTCCTGCTCAAGGCTCAAAGAGTAATGCTAAGAAATTGGAATGGTACTGATAAAAATGTTGACTCACTTCCCTTTTCCAGTGTATTTCACCAATCGATAGTGAATTAATGTCTTCTCAGTATTATCAATGACAAGGATTAGCATAAAACTATCAACCAGTTAATATTGCCTCAAAATCATCAATGAACAATTAACATCAATTAGCTTTTACAAAGAGATATTTACTGAGAAGACAAAGCAAAATAAGAAGTACAAATATATCCTCCCCAATCAAAAGTACACTCTCTTCTATCACTTCAGTCCCTGGGGACAGTGGACTCAAACTTACAGCAGCTATTAAAAAGCATTTTATTTATCATATTCATTGGAAAATTCAGCCTCAATAATAGACAAAATTGCTCCCTTGTTTACAAGCCACAATACCTCATTTGTCAAGTTTATCCCTTCCTGGGCTGGTTCCCACAGGTCATTCCTTGGGTTTGCTCTATCTAGTACCTCACCTGACTCACCTGTGGCTACCAAATCTGCTGTGGCTTCCTATCTCTGTACAACTGGTAATTCCTCTAAACTTAAGAAATTCATGAGTTCATTACACTCCTAACAACTTAGAATAAATACAATAGGGTCATGTATTCAAGGGTCACAAAGGAATATATACATACATACATATATATATACATGATTGATCAGCACCAAAGATACTGATTTGCTTGCAACAGCCTTTTGTATGCACACTCAGTCCCAGCTTCACAATTATTTAAAATGCTTCACTTTGTTATGTAGGGAGCCAATGGGAAATAATCATAAAATACTTTTGATTCTAATAAATCAGAGCAGGGCTTCTTCCTTCTGTGTTATCAAATACACAGAAGCAGTTTACTCTGATTATTCATCTTTCCAGGATTGGCCACTTCCTTGATCAATCCCCCATTTCAATGTGATGAAAATATTTCTAAACTTCAACCAAATATGCTTTTGAAACACTAGAAACAATCACATTTATATAGCTGGACTCTAGTAGATGCTTAATAAATAAATAAATAAATGTTTGATCCTTAGAATATTTTTTTTCCTCTTCAGTCAGTACTCTTCAATTTCCAAGCTTAGAAATAATTACTTGAGATCTGCCTTACTGATGGTGAAGAATAATAAGAGAAGTTAATTTCTACTTTTTTGTTTGTTTGGCAGGGTAGCATTTTAGAAAGAATGCTATCCTTCAAGTCAAGAGTCTTGAGTTCAAATCTTGTCATCTAATACCAATTAACAGTGTGACATTTAGACAAGTCATTTAATATCAAGTAGCCTCAGTTTGTAAAATGAGGGGGTTGGACCAAGTGGCCTTTGAGATCCTCTCTAGGTTTCTAGCTTTAGATGCTGTTTGAATTTTTTCTATGCAGTCAACTACTGTAGAAATAATTATCTTCTCAGAAACATAAAGCTAAATGAACCAGTCCTTTCTAATTATTGTTCTCGGTATTTTGGGAAGCATGTACAAGGATATAATAAAAATGTAGTAGCATTTAACAGTTCACCAAGGTTCAAATGCATTGCTGTTATTGTTTTGTTTTTAAATAACTAGGTTTTTGTTCCTATTCAGAACTGCCAAATATGCCCCCTCTATTTTTTTAAAACTAAGCCTGAACTGCATAAAGTCATTTTGAATTTTTTGAAACAAGGGTCAACACAGAATGTGTCTTTTCAATGTTGGTTGATTATTGAAAATTTTTTTTGTCTGGATAGATAACACTAGTTTCTGCTTATTCTTGGCCAATTTCAGACAAATATGTTCAAATTAAGAGCTTGTATGCAATTTTAATCATGATTTGTATTCATGAAATTCACAATCATGGAGCCAATAATACTTCTTATCTGGTAGGTTTCTATCTAGCTTCCTTTATGTCTTAGGAAAAAAGAAGAGTATTTTTCATTTTTAGAATTAATTATTCAGCATATTTACTGAGCTCATAATCATACATGAAAGGATTTTATTCATCCCTTTCTTGGTGAATTTTTTCATGAATCTTAAATAATCAAGAAATGCCAAAGCTTCAATGGCTTCAATTTTTAGGAAAAACAATGAGGAGCAACAAATAAAAGTAACAAAGTAGTGGCTAAGGATCCCAGGATCCTCCCCTTGAATTATAATTTGACCTTAAGTGACTTAAATCTCTGGTCTTAGTTTTTCCACTTATTACATACTATTTACAAATAGTTGTTGGATTTTACATGAGTCCATTGAGTATGAATTTAAAGATGTTCT
This sequence comes from Myrmecobius fasciatus, assembly GCA_023553655.1. Taxonomy (NCBI): domain Eukaryota; kingdom Metazoa; phylum Chordata; class Mammalia; order Dasyuromorphia; family Myrmecobiidae; genus Myrmecobius; species Myrmecobius fasciatus. The sequence continues at coordinate 300,258 of JAJPUD010002258.1, forward strand.
GACTAAAACTGATTGTGGGATGTTTTGCCTTAGAAACATTTAATTTACCAAGCATTATCAAGCGCCATGCTGGAGAATAGGAATATAAATAAATAAATAAATAAAATGAGAGCCACCCTTATTTGCAAGGAGCTTAAATTCTTCTAGAGGCTACAAACTCAGAGACAAGTAATTAGAAATATACAGAAAGTAAATAAAAAGTTATGAGGCTTGGTTGGGGGTAGAGAAAGGAAGTACTAAACAATTTTGAGATGTAGAGATCAGGAAAGTACTCCTATTGGAGGTAACTCTTGATCTGAGTCTTAAATAGAGCTAAAGATTACAAGAAATGGAAGTGAGGAATGAAAGCATCGTCAGAATGTGGAACATCTTTCAGAAAGGTAAGGAGGTGGAAGATGTAATCTTGTATGTGGGTAATAGCAGCTAAACTGTGGGAAACATGAAGGGGACTAAGTCTGAAAAAAAGAGGTTTGGAATCAGACAATGAAGGACTCTAAGTACCAAAAGGAGATTTTACCTTGTCTTAGAGGCAAGGAGAAGCCAATGAAGCTTCCTGAATAAAAAGCGACATGATCAGTTCTGTGGCTTGAAGAATGTCAATTTGACATCTGCTATACAGTATACCATGGAGAAGAGTCATCTAGCAAAGAATAAAAACATGGTTCCTATTGCTGAGTTCTTCATTTTCCTTCTTCTTTCAAGTACTCTTGCTTCTATCCATGAATTCTGAACATTTACTCCCAAAATTCACTCAAGTCTTGGGATTACATAAAAGTGTAAGATTTGAACTCTAGCTCTAAAATTTATAAAATGAGCAAACTTGAACAAGTCATTTGACCTGTTTTAGTGTCAAGTTCTTTTTCCACAAAATTTATTTATCAGATGACCTTTAAGGCTTCATCCTTCTCTAATCTAATCTAATTTTTAATCTATGAAGTTCATAATGAAGGTCCCAAATTTTTCCATGTATTTGGAATAAAAATGCCAATTTGTCACTTCTTAAAGGGCTTTCAGTTTGCGGAATTTGATAGATACATTTTTAAGAACTCACTGCATCTACACTCAGAGTTTTGAAATCTCTAGAAGAAATACGGAATGGAAAGTATATCTGTGTAAAAATATGTATTTATATATGTGTGTATATATACACATATACATGCATGCATATACACATACACACATATATGTGTGTATATATATATATACATATATCTATCTCCCCATGAAGTTTGATAATTTACATGTAGTTTCAGAAGATTGTCAGATATTCTGCTTAGTAGATTTGTATCTTTCTACAGTTTTCATTCTACTAAAAAAACAGACTCTGTAACTGTTGACAGCCTAGTTCACTAATATCCTTTAGAGAAGTAGGAGTGGGAGTGAGTTGATTGGAGAAATTCATTTTAATGTAGTTTCTAACTCTTTGATCCTGTCCAGTGGAGGAAAATGAAGTAAAAATCTGCTAAAAATAGATAAGCTGAATATTAGATAAACAAGGTGAGGAAAACCTTCCTTCTTGGATTTTCTTCCTGAAGGAGCCTATGGGGATTTTATATCTGAACATTGCCTGGAAATTAATTAGCTCATATTAAAAGTATGTTGATTCTGAAAACAAAATCAGTTGAGATTGTGCCCCCACATTGAGCGTAGGTATGAGGATATATAATAACCTATCACTTAAATTAGAATTTGGGACACTTCTAAGAATTTAAAACTATCCTTGACTACATTAATTCCACCACAGTTTAATAAATAACAATCTAGTGCTTTATGCAAAGGCCCTCAGTAAATACTTATGGTATTAAATTTGGCCCAATCATACTGACTCAACAACACCTACATAACACCCACAGATCATAAAGCTGTAGTACTTCCCAAACCAATGAATCTTTTCTGTTCCACTCCACTGGCTCATTTTTGCTTTTCTCCTTGATATGGGGAAACAAGTAACCTTTCATTTGAACAGATGGTTGGCTAATAAATGATTTCCTTAATTGCAAGTTTAGATTATTGAAGGGAATGAAATGAAATAAGCAAAAGCCTTGCACTGTTAACAGAATTATTAAATTCAATTAATGTGTATTTAGGGAGACAATATGGTACAGTGGAAAGAAGTACTGACTCCTGTGATAGAACTAGATTCCATACATTCTCTGACACTAAATTCTTAGGCAAATAATTTAAATTCTCTGGACCTCAGTTTCTTCATTCAGAATATAAGAGCTAGACAAATGACCTTTAAGAATATGCTATATACGAATACAATGCTAATGCCAGAAGATTCAGTCATTGCTTCGATGGAGTTTACTCTACTATATACAAATAAAGGTAATGTAATAAATGTAATAAAATAATAAATGATGAACACATTAGTAACAACATTAGAAAAGAGTTCACTACTCTTTTGTCAAGTCTCTTCCTGTCACTATCTAAACTAAGTATTGATGGTCACCTTGAACCATTTGGATAACAATTTACAAACTAGACTAAATGATTTCATAATGCTCTTGAATCATCAGAGGACTTGGGCTTAATTAGAAACAGTATGATATCATGAAAAAAGCAGCATATCAGCAAAGGCAAAGCAATACAAAAATCCTAAGGGAATCAAGTACTAAATATTTATTAAATGTTTCCTATACACCTGGCATAAAGCTGCTATCCAAGTTTTCAGAATCATTATTTTTTTTAATGTTATTCAATCAATTTACAAAATGTCATTTGGAAGTAGATGAAAGTTGGGGTAGGGTAAAGGGGAATAGAAAATAGACCATCAGGGAATTAGAAAGGAAAATGTTTCACTTTCTATGGCCAGCTGCTATTTGTTGGTTAGGGGCAGGGGGAGGATATTGCACAGTCTCTTAAATTTGAAATGGAAAGGAAAAGCAGAATAAAATGAGTCAAGGCTCTGACTTGAGAGCATAGGAAGGATTTAAAGGAAGAGATTAAAAGAATAGAGGTTTCACAATTAGCAAGGATTATAAGATTATACTATTTTTCAAATCAAAAATATAGACTCATGAAACTATCATACACATTCAATTATTTTTCTTTTTACAAAGGAAATCCAACTCTCTGAATACATTTTACATGTTAAGAATATGTGACATTTTTATTTAATATTCAGTTTGGATGCTAACATCAGCATCTGAAATTTGCCTATTTCTCCCTGGTCCCTTTCGAGGGTAGTCATCTGAAAGAATCGGAAAACTTTTTTTCCCCATTATTTCAGTAACATATCAATGCACAAAGACTAACTTAATCACAAAGACTAAATAAATTCCTATTGCTCTTGAATCATCAGGGGACTTGGGTTCAAACCCTATTTCTGATATCTACCTATGTATCTTTGGGTAGGACACTTAATCTCATTGGGCCCCAGTATACGCATCTGTAAAATCAAACTCTTTAGAGTGTAGAGAAATAACCTGGGAAGCCCCTTTTATAATTTTTATTTAATGGCTAAAGTTCCCACACTAACATCCTTGGAAACCATTCAAGTTTTAGTCACTGGTTATATATTATTTCCTCAGATACGATACAAGAATACCCATTAAATATTAAGAATTCATTGTCATTATTTTATCATAACCTCAGACTTTTCATTTAACTGATAATTCCTTTGCACTGACTGATTATGTTTATGTTTTCCTAGTTCTAATGATTGTGGAACCATTCCCGATTAGTAGATAAGTTATCAACTGATCCCTCCACTCCTTTTGTTTCCATACTGTTCAATGATAATGCCACATCCTGTGTCCTCTGCTAAAGTATTTTCTCTGCCTACCCTCTTTTGTTATCTCACATCATCTCACTATACATCAGATTGAATATTCTACTATCACTTGTTTTCCAGACCTATTCAAACAGAATTTTGTAGCAATAAATATCACTTCAGTCCCAAAAAGATTTGCAGTTTTCTTATTTTTTGTCTGTAGCAGTTTTAAGTTTGTTAAGGTGCATAGAAGTCTGCAGTGGGCTTTTACTTTATTTTTCCTGTTTGATGAATTGATTTATCCCAATTTATAATCTGCCAGTTTTTCTAAGGCTGTAATGAAAGCCAGAAATCATTAATCCTACTCCTTCTTCTTTGAAAATTATGCTTTTGGGTCCAGGGTCATTCCCATTTTCCATCACTCTCATTCTCCTGACTTCCTTGAAGATTACTGCAAAGATGAGAATAATTTCATTAGTGCCATCTGTAAGACGTACTTAATATTAAATGGCAAGTTGCTATTCTGAGATATTGTTTCTTAGACCAATGGGAATTCCCTAGTGGACAAATGAATATATATGATAACATAAATATCAGAGCAGATAAATAGCAGACTAAATCTATTATATAACCCTGCTTAGCAACCTTTGCAATGGAAAATATATCAAAAAGAACAAAATTATTTTCCAAATAACCAACTATCCCATAATTAAATAGTTCAGGATTCAAATGAGCTTCATAAGGCAGCCTTTTTTTTTTGAACCACATCAGGCATAGCTCAGTGCTAAGAATTTTTGAAAAGTTAATAAATTAATGAATATGTTACAAATATGATCCTCTTCATAACTATAACCACCACAGCTAATTAATTTGCATTGCTTCTGAAGACAACCAGATTAATGTGACTGTCTCATGGCAGCACCACCCAACATTTGGCATGTAAAATCATTCTATTTAAGTTCACAATTATTATCCCAACTTTATTTGGGATTATTATTATTATTATTCCATTTCCAACTTTACTTTGGGAATAATGCATAACTATACATTACAGCATCTTCCCTTTGACCTCTCCCCTAAACCAAACCTTATTGAGATATGCAGAGAATAGAATTGTAAAGTGTTTGTGATGGGAGATGGGAATCAGTTCAATGGGATAGATTCGCATCTTTTATTAGACAAAGATTGTAAAGGTGCATACATAGTGGTATTCTGACCTTACATGTACATTTAAATTAGAATGTTTCTTTTATTTTTATTTCCTTCTATAGAGGAAAAGGATTTGGAAATTATTTTAAAATGTTCTTTCATATTTCGCAAATCCCCTCTGATGTTTCCCTCTAATAGGATGCAAATTCTGAGGAAGTCATATTTAAATCTTGAGCTCTTAGCAAGATATTTGGCATGTAGTAGTTATATAATAAATACTTGTTGAATGAATAATTATAACAAATTTCCCAAGATTGTCTCAAGGTCTATATTTCCTTTAGAAATTCTTGTCTACCCATTTGTTCAACCTTCCTGTTAATATATTGAATTTTTTTTCATTTTTGATTTTTCTGTTCTGCTGTTCAAGGAAAAAATCATGTATTAGCTGCTATATGATGTGCAGAAGCCCCTTTCCAATTCCAGGAACCCATAGCTAATAATGTTTTGTTAGCATGAGGTATTGTAAAATTCACTCCAAATCCCACTGTGACTGCTTTCTAACACTTGACATCAGAGTAGCCCCAATATTTATGACATCTCTGAATCTCAGTTTCTTTGTCTGTAAAAATGAAGAGATTGGATTCTGCTAAGGAAATTCCAGCTCTAAATTCCTAACCCAGTGATTCTATGATTTAATGGAACTTTAAGTTATTCCTGCTTGTTAAAGAAGAGCTTATGCAGACATCTGTCTGGAGAATTCATCCCATACCATTTGAAAATTTTGATTGGGGTCCAGGTACATCCTTATATCTCCTTGTTCTCACTGTGTTATTGATTTCCTTAAAGGTTGGCATGAAGGTGATCAATTTTATTAGTATCACCTGTAAGCCACACTTCACATTAAATGACAGTGGTATCACCAGCAGTGAGATCATCAAAATCTATAGAAAAAAATGGAAAAGAGAAGTGGCCTTTTTCTTGAATTTTCAGGAAACATTTCTCTAGTTAATATCACATGCCTGTAAATAATTCTGGCAGCAAAAAATAAAATGAGTGAATTGGCCAATTACTTTCAAATTGTTTGATAATTCGGGGCATATAGGTGTGCAATGGACATGTCACTGGCCTTGAAGTCAGTAGGGCCTGAGTTCAAATCTGACTTCAGACACTTAACACTTCCTAACTGTGTAACTCTGGGCAAGTCACTTAACCCCAGTTGTCTTGCCCCCTTCCAAAAAATATATTGTTTGATAATCTTCATGTTTTCATTAATTTTTACAATTATAGGAAATACCAAAGGATCCCAACAAGTAATATTAAATAAAGAGCAAAACCAAATAAAGATATAGACAAATCTTTTTAGTTTAAAATTATACTGAATTTTCTACTTGGTCTATGGAATATATTCACAATATGGTCTCCCAAGCAGAGAGGAATAGGATGCGGGAATCTAATGGGTAATTTCAGAAAACAGAATTGTCCCCTGCATATTAAGTTGATATAAGTAGAGTATTATGACACAAAAAATGTATGCTGAGGTCTGACTCTCTCTTTAACCTATTTCTCAGTACTAAGAATGACCACATGGAATAGAAATCCATACAGCAATAGAAAGAATAATGAAGTTACAAAACTGAGACTTATTTGGATGATAAGACAAAAGAAAAGAAAAGGGATAATGTAGCAAGACTCTATAAAAATATGAAAATAAGGTCCAAGAAAACATTTTTAGTGAAACTATATCATATTGCTTTGGTTTAATCTCTATTGTAAGTTACTAGACCATTTTATGGGAAGTATAATGTTACCACAAATGCATGTCTTACAAAAAATAATAGAGGACATTACTGATTCTGCTGTGATGGCCACTGCAGAGAAGGTATTAGCTCCATTTATCAATGTAACTTTGTAACTAATAGCATACTATTTTCTATAAGCATTCATTTAAAAAAAAACTCTCTCTATTCAACATTTTAAAGTTATCACCTCCTTTTAGATACATTCCATCCACTTGTCAACTGTGAGTAAATTCTACTGCATTTTCTGTAAAACAGACTGAAATATCAACAAAACAAAGCAACAAAAAAATCCCAAAGCACATTTATTTTAAATTTTAAAAAGTATCAGCAAAATGCATTATACTTAGAAGCTCTCTTTGTTATTCTCTATAAATTTTGTGAAGATGTTATTATATCTCTGTCATTAAAAATTAAGCAACAACATTAAAATAGAACACATATAATGTAGAATTCTATTAAGGCAAATAATTCTTCATAATAAAAAAGCTCAGAGGTCAGAGACAACTGTGTACCCATACTTCTTCCATCATTAAAAAAAATCTGTACAATTAAATAAAAATAAAAATTTCCTTCAAAACTATATTTTGAGGCTGGGGAGAGACTAATTCTGACTTTGATCTCTTTTCCATTTATAAAGATTAGTTAGTACCCTGACCCCTTATTTGAACATCCATATGAGTTTTGATTAATGGGTGAGGAGTGGTAGAAAGAGAAGGTAAAAGGAACAGAAAAGCCATAGTACTTAAGTAGACATTTAGGAAACCTTTGCCCAAACTCTTTTTTTTTTTGGTATGTTCTTTTATTTTCTATTTCTCCTTCATATAGCTTTATTGTATGTATTTATTTACATGTTTTATCCTTATTAGACCGTAAGCCTGTGGAGGACAGGAATTTTGAGGGGTTTTTTTAGTTTAGTTTAGTTTTGTTTTGTTTTTGTCTCTTTTTGTATCCCCTTAGCACAGTGCCTGTCATATGCTAGGAGCTTAATAAATGATTATTATGATAGTGATATTTGCTGAATTGAATTAACTTGAAAAATAGAGGGGAGATGAGTATGTGAGGGATTCCCTAAGATAAAGAACCACTAAGTAGCTGAATAACATTAACAAGGCTTTTAACATTGTTCAGTCAGAGGTTCCTCATTTCTAAAATGATTGGATGATCTCTCTAGGTCCCCCATCCAGTATTATATTTCCTTTCTAATTTTGTGTTCTTGTAAATTGGGGAACATAATAAAAGCTGCTTTAAAATAGGTACAGAAGAACATATTATAAAGACTACTTCAAATAATTATAAAGATTGATTATTCAGATTCTGACTTTTTTCATATTCCTTCCTGCTATTCCCTTTTTGCACATTTCTCTGCTCATCATTTTTATTATTTTATGTGAAATCCCATCAATTTGATTTACCACTAATTAGCAGTTCTCATTGAAGATATAGGGATAGAGGCAAAAGTAGTTGGCTAAAATTAGGCATGCCACTTACTTGTTATATGGTTATCATTCATCTGCATCATCATTGCTACCCTTAAAATGGATAATAAGAAACTGAGCTGTTTCACTATATTTTGATTTAAATAGTTTTTTTTTCTTAACAGACCAGAGCTTTTCGAATTAGCATGATGTGGTAGAAAGAATATTTGACTCAGAGTCCAAAGTAGGCATGAGCACTGCCTCTATGTTTACCAGACTGTATAAGGTTGGTCAAGTAAGTTCGTTAACTTGTCTCAAAATCCTTGTTCAGTACCTTCCTCATAGGGCTATTGTGATAAAAGCATTTTTTAAAGAATTACTACATTAAAGCAGGACAATGTGTGTCAAAACTAGTCAGTCTTTCTTTGTGATTTTACTTTCTTGGTTTAAGTGCCTTAAATTATGATCTATGGACAGTAGATAAATAGGATTTTCTAACATCAAGGCACTTTGGGATCATTTCATTTTCCACTTTCTCATGCTGCAAAATCTTGGCAGGCTGCCTCTATAAGCATGATGGGAACAGATTTGGTATCCATTTATTCATGGTTACATATATAGAAGTGGCTATATATCTGAGATTCCTCTCTCTACCACCAGGGAGCCACTATGCTCCATGCCAAAGTCAGAGCCTCAACTAATAGAAATGCAACTTTTTAAAGACTGTTTTCAGAAAACACTTTTTTTAATGAACAGTTTCTGTAGGGGACAAATTTTGTTTCCTTTAATAACCAAAATTCACCTCTTACTTAGTTGCTTCTGCTTTCCCCAAAGCAGCTAGCTTTGGGGAAGTAATAGAGTAATAAATATCTCCATCTACTTAAGCCACACCATTTAATAGGAATATTTCCTCTTAAGTCATTACTTTAAAATGGGTTGAGCACAAATTTATCTACCATTTTCCTATGCTACTAATGAGCCAACTTCCAGGCCTTAGAATGATTTTAGATGAAGATGTGAAGAGCTGAATAGGCAAAAATAATAATAAATAAGAGGTACAGAGCAGAGCTTTTAAAATTCCATTAAGGATCTTTTTACAATAAAAACACTAATTATTTTACTCCTTTTTGTTTGTATAGAACTTAATAATATGGAAAGTCAATGTGACAGAAAGATGCTTTTGAGTGTGAGGTTAAGTAATTCAGGACACTAGAATTCCATTAGGTAAATTTATTTTTCTGGGTCATTAACTGTCAAGTTAATGGGAGGATTAAAGCTTGTAAAAATTCCTGATCCCTGTACTTCTATTTCTGTCCAGAAGTATTATTGCATCAAAGGTGAAGAGGATTTCCAGGGTTGAGGAAAACTAATCACTCTCAACAAAACTAGACTTTTAATTTCCAGAGACAATTCTTTCACATCAAAATTATATACTATTACTAGTGAATCTTGTCTAGTTGAGTTCTATCTTCCTTATGAGAACTTAAGCTGCCAAAACATCTCCTGGTTCCAAACTCTGGAGAATTAGTTGGGTTTGATTGTTGTTGTTGTTGTTATTTGTTTGTGTCCTTAGAATTTCTTTGCAGAAACAATGACTGAATATATTGTTCCTTACTGATTCTTTCTCTGCCCTGCCATCTAGTCATAATTAACTTCAGACAATAGATTCAATCTCATCTAGTGCTGACAGACATAATATTTTGGTTGAACCTTTGTATTTAGTGGTAATTCTAACCTAACTAAGCCTTATATCTTATTATTCACATTCCCCATCACTACAGTTTTAACTCCTGAGGGGCTTAGTGCCCATTCAAGATAAGGATCAAGTACCTTCTTTTTTTTTTTCTTTTGGAAAATAAATTTAATTTGAACATAGCTTTTCCACATTAATGCATATAAAAACCTATTGAGTTTTATAAATCTGAATACTACATTTGTTTGCAGATATTTTTATCATAATTTTAAATATAGCAGTTCAGATATTTTAAATGAATGAAAACTATTTCATTTTATTTAAATTATTTTTCTAAGTTTAATTATATTTTCTAATATCAAAGACAGAAAAAATATCAAAGATACATAAAAGAAAATGTGGATAAGGTCCTTTGGAACTTAATTCTATAAATTATCCATTCAGCACATAGTCTATTCTTTTGTTTATCTGATAGATTATGTACCTGTTTACTGATGTTCTCTAATTGTATTATTTTGCCATCATATTTGTTCATCATGTTTCAGGAAGTTTCTTTAGACTACTAAGCTAACTGAGAAATAGTCATGTTGCATTTTTAATAATAATAATTACAATTTGCTAGAATTCCATATACATGATTATTGTTATTATTATTATTACAATTATTTGCAATGAGGCTATAACATTACATATTGCTGATGTTGCAACCTAATTTGCTTCAGGGAACAAAAACTAATGGTAATGATGCTATTCCACTATTCAATTATTAACATCTGATATCATTTTTTGCAATGTAGCTGAATATGTGATCATTTCTAATCCTAGATTATATCATGACACAAAAATCAATGAATGAATGAAACATTGTAAAGAGAGAATAAAAAGAAAAAAAGAGGAAGAACAAAGAAATCCTTACTGAGAAATCCTTATTCAAAGAAAATCAGTGAAGATAATTGAAGAAATAAATAAGCAAAAATGAAGTTGCAATAAAATAAGAACTAATATAATTGTAACAATGATTAATTTTTCCCACAATAAAAAATGAAATGCAAGGACAACTACAGTTTGCTTAAAAACTGATAAAATAATTGATGGAATATTTTAATTTATTTGTTTGTTTCAATTCAGACCTATGATTTTACCTGTATGGAACTTTCTAAGTGGTAATTCCCTACACTGACATGGTCTTTGGCTTATAATTTTAGATAATAACTTGGGACACAAGTTAAATAATCTTTATATGATTTAATAAGTAGTATGTATCTGGGGGAGGACTTGAATATGTATTTCTGAATTCTCCAATGGACCACTATTACCTTCAAGATTAAATAGAAAATCGTTGATCAAGTACCTTCTAAAAGGACTACAGAGATCATCTACATTTTATTTGAAAGGTGATGAAACTAGAGCCCAAAGAGTTTAGCAATTTATCCAGAATAGATAAGTACTAAGTTCTAAGCAATGATTCAAATCCAATTCCACTAATTCTAAATCCTATCTTTTGATAGATTTTTTTTAAAAAATCCTTCTAAAAATAGTCATTTAGGGACATCATTTCTTAATTGACAAATAATATCTACAAGAGAATTGTAGGACTTTATAGTTTTAGAAGATGAATGGAATTTCACAATAATCTGAGGAAATATGGCCTATTTATTCTTTGTCCTCACCAAGATTTCTATTCCTTATACCCCTTAGTTCTTTCCCAGGCCATCATTCTTGATTCTATTCTTTTATTTATCGATTTCTGGTGAATTAGTTAAACTTTAAAATATTTTCAGCTCTTGAATCCCTTACTCCCTCATGCTATCACTGTTTTAGTCTCACTATATTCTTCTACCCTGGACCTTGTCAGTTCCCATGGGCTGAATTATCACCTCTACATAGATAATTTCTAGACCTATAGATCTAGCCTTAATCACTTTCCTAAATCCCAAACTCATATTAAAACTGCTTTCTTGAACATCTCAAATTTGATGTCCAGTAAATTTCTTTAAATCAAATTTTCCAAATCAGAACTCATTTTTAATAAAAACTCCTCAACCTCTTTCAAAAATTCCATTATCAAAAGCACCATGATAGTCCTAGTCATCCATACTGATGTAATTTTCAACTAGTCACTCAAATCCAATTCACATATCAAATCTGTTGCCAGATCTTGTCAATTGTACTTTCACAGCATCTTTTTTATATGTCCTTTTCTCTGTACTCCCATTATATATACACTAGTCCAGGCCCTTATTATCCTCTTCATGGACTATTGCCATATGGTCTAACTTGTCTGTATTCCTCAAGTCCCTCCCCACTACAATCCATCTGTCACTCAGCTATAAAGATGATTTACCTAAAGCACAAATCTGACTATGTCACCCTCCTACTCATTAATTCCAATGGCTCCCTATACAGTTCTTATTCAGATCATGTTTTCTCCATCCCTATTGCCACATAGCTTTACAAGTTTTTTTAAGCATTTCATCTATAACTTTGAATTATTTCTTTACATTTTTGTACCCATATAAGTGCATACACATTTCTTCTGTTGGAAAGTAATTTCTTTTAGTAGCAGGTGACTGTAGTCACTGCCACTCACCCATGGAGCTAAGCCAATGACTATTCAGAGCTGTTCCTTCTCAGAAGATGGTGTGTAACAAGTAGCTGGTGAAAAACAAACCTGATAATCTATCTAGAAACTCTAAATATCATCATAGTGAATCATAGAGCACATCCAATGCACCAAACATAAAGAAAATCTGACCAAGGAGACACAGTTGCTACCACTCATGTTAAACCTCTACAAGGTTTAGATCATCCTACTTGTATTTATTTCTGGCCTTAAAATTATATCTCTAGAGGCACTTCTGGAGCCAGAGAACACATCTTCTAATTCTGAGTCCTAGTACTGGAGTCATAAACTGGAGTTTAAATCCTACCTTTGGTATTTAGTTGAAATAACTCTGAAGAAGTCACGACCTCTCTGGGCTTCAGCTATAATTGAAAATTTATCTAGAGCATACTATGGACTAGACACTGTCAAGACAAAGACAAAAATTAAATAGTTCTCGGAATCAAATAATTTTCTTTTATAAAATGGGTCAATAGTAAATTCTCTGCTTAGACTTGAAAAAAAAAAAGGTTTCATAAATCTTAAAATGGAATAGAAATGGCAAAAGATAGCAATTTGTTTTGTTTTGTTTTATTTTATTTTTGTATTTCCACATTACTACCAGCAGCACAACAGCGAGTGCTGATTCCACAAGATTGTATTAAATGTTTACTATATCTACTGTTACTGTTCTCGGTAAAGGGAAATCAAGCATAAGGTATGGCAAAAGTCCCTGTCCTTAAAGAGCTCATCCTCAAGGATGAAATAGAAAAAAGTGGAACATATGTACAGAAAAGAATGAAATGTAAGGAATAATCATGGAACAAAGGAGAGAGCTAGACAAAATATTCAAGGAAAACTTGAAGATAAGATCAGCAAATGTCACATGAAATGGCTTTGATGACTGATGCTTTATAATATAGTTTTAGGTCTGGTACTGCTAAATCACATTCTTTATATGTATATATATTTTTTCATTAATCCTTTGATATTCTTGACCTTTTGCTCTTCCAGATGTATTTTGTAATTAATTTTTTCTAGTTCTATAAAATATTTTTTGGCAGTTTGATTGGTATGGCACTGAACAAGTAGACCAATTTAGGCAGAATTGTCATTTTTATTTTATTAGCTCAACCTACCCATGAGCAATTGATATTTTTCCAATTATCTAGATATGACTTTATTTGTGTGTGCGTAGTGATTTGCAATTATGTTCATATAGTTCCTGGCTTTGTCTTGGCAGGTAGACACCCAAGTATTTTATTTTATCTACAGTTATTTTAAAAAGAATTTCTCTATCTTTTGCTCCTGGGTTTTGTCAGTAATATATAGAAATGTTAATGATTTGTTTGTTTGTTTTTACCTACAACTTGTTTAAAACTGTGATTGTTTCCAATAGGTTTTTGGATGATTTTCTAGGACTCTCTTAAGTATATCATCATATCATCTGCAAAGAGTGATACATTTATTTCCTCTGCCTATGCTAATTCCTTTAATTTCTTGTTCTTTTCTTATTGCTAAAGTCAATATTTTTTGTACAATGTTGAATAATAGTGGTGATAATGGACATCTTATTGGGAATGCACCCAGATTTTCGCCATTACAAATAATGCTTGTTATTGGATTTTGATAGCTATTACTTATTATTTTGAGGAAAGCTCTTTTTGTCCCTTTGCTCTCTAATGTTTTTAATAGGAATAGGTGCTGTATTTTGTTAAAAGCTTTTTCTACATTTATTGAGATTATCATATGATTTCTGGTGATTTTGTTATTGATATGGTTGATTGTGGTAATAATTTTCCTCAAATTGAACCAGCCCTACATTCCTGGCATAAATCTCATTTAGTTATAATGTATACACTGCTGATAAATTACTGTAATTTCTTTGCTAATAATTTATTTAAAATTTTGCATCAATATTCATTAGGGAGATTGGTTTGTAATTTTCTTCGTTTTGGCCCTTCCTGATTTAGCTATCAGTGTCATATTTGTATCATAGAAGGAATATGGCAGTACTCTTTCCTTGCCTATTTTCCCAAATAGTTTACATAGTATTGGAATTAATTGTTCTTTAAATGTTGGGTACAATCCATTTGTGAATCCATTTGGTCCTGGAGATTTTTTTCTTAGGGAATTCATTAACGACTTGTTTAATTTATTTTTTCTAAAATTGGATTAGTTAAGTATTTTATTTCCTCTTCTGTTAATCTGCACAATTTACATTTTTGTAAATATTCATCCATTTCAGTTACATTGTCATAGAATTGGGCAAAATAGCTCCTATTTGTTTCTTTAATTTCTTTTTCATTGGGACTAAGTTTATCCCTTTTATTTTTGATACTGGTGACTTTTTTTCTTTCCTTTTTCTGATCAAATTAACCAAAGTTTTATCTATTTTGTTAGTTTTTTTTTTTCATAAAACCAACTCTTAGTTTTATTTTTTAGTTCAATGGTTTTCTTAGTTTATCTTTTTTAATCTCTCCTTTAAGTTTCAGATTTTCTAATTTGGTATTTGTTTTTTTTTTAATTTGTTCTTTTTTAGCTTTTTATTTGCATGCATAATTCACTGATCTTCTCTTTCTGTATTTTATTTATGTAGCTTTTTAGAGATATAAAATTTTCCCTAAAAACTGCTTTGGCTGCATCCATATGTTTGGTATGTTGTCTCATTATTGTCATTTTCTTGGACAAATTATGGATAGTTTCTATGATTTGTTGTTTGACCCACTCATTCTTTAGAATTAGTTTATTTAATTTCCAACTGGTTTTTAGTCTAACTTTCCCTGTGCCTTTATTAAATATAATTTTTATTGCATTGTAGTAGAAAAAAAGAACCATTTACCATTTCTGCTTTTCTGCATTAGATTGGAAGACTTTTGTGCCCTAATACATGGTCAGTTTTTGTGTGGGTGCCATGTACTGCCAAGAAAAAGATGTATTCCTTTCTGTCCCTATTCAATTTTCTTCAGAGGTCTAGCAAATCTAGGTTTTCTAGAATCTGATTAACCTCCCTAGTTTCTTTCTTCTTGTGGGTAGATTTGTATAATTCTGAGAGAAGGTTGAGGTCCCCCATTAATATAGTTTTGCTGTCTATTTCTTTTGTAACTGGTTTAATATCTTCTCTAGAAATTTGTATCCTCTACTACTTGGTGCATATATTCTTAATATCTTTACTATTTCATTGTTTATAGTGCTCTTTATCAAGATGTACTTTCCTTCCTTATCTCTATTAATTAGATCTATTTTTACTTTTACTTTTTCTGAGATCAGAATTGCTACCCCTACTTTTTTTCCCTTCAGCTAAAGGACAGTTTTCCTTGAATAAATGCTTGAAGAATACTATCAAAGCTCATTTTTTGTTCATAGCTTTCTGGTAGATCAATGCTTTTTATTTATTTATTTTTTCTTTATTAAAGCTTTTAATTTGCAAAACATTAATTCTTCAACATTGATCCTTACAAAGCTTTCCATTACAAATTCTCCCCCCCCCAGTCCCCACCCCTCCCCTAGATGGCATGAAATCCACTACATATTAATTATGTTAAAATACTTGAAAAATCGAATATGTATGTGTGTGTGTACATATTTCCACAATTGTGCAAGAAAAATCGTATCTACAAGAAAAAAAAATCTGAGAAAGGAAACGCAATGCAAGCAAACATCAATAGAGAGCATGAAAATGTTATGTTGTGGTCCACATTTCATATCTCTCTCTGGGTGTATATGGCTTTCTTCACTGAACAACTGGAACTGGTTTGAAACATTTCATTGTTGAAGAGAGCCATGTCCATCAGAATTGATCATCATATAGTATTGTTGTTGCTGTGTATAATGATCTCCTGGTTCTGCTCATTTCACTCAGCATCAATTCATGAAAGTCTCTCCAGGCCTATCTGAAATCATCCTGCTGGTCGTTTCTTACAGAGCAATAATATTCCATAACATTCATATACCATAATTTATTCAGCCATTCTTCAATTGATGGGCATCCATTCAGTTTCCAGTTTCTAGCCACTACAAAAAGGGCTGCCACAAACTTTTTTGCACATGTGGGGCCCTTTTCTTCCTTTAAGATCTCTTGGGATATAAGCCCAATCAAACAGTGTTGGGTCAAAGGATATGAACAGTTTGATAACTTTTTGAGCATTGTTCCAAATTTCTCTCCAGAATGGTTGGATCCGTTCACAGTTCCACCAACAGCGTATCAGTGTCCCAGTTTTCCCACATCCCCTCCAAAACACATCACTATCTTTTCCTGTCATTTTAGCCAATCTGACAGGTGAATCAATGATTTTTAAATTACCTGTTTTGGATCTATTTTTCAGGTTGGCTGTTTTTCCAAAAAAGGTATTTTTATGTTTTCTCCATTTTTTCATTCTTTTTAGTTTGTCTGATTCTTCATGCCTCAGTATCATTAGCTTCCATGTCCCATTTAGTTTTTAATGTATGATTTTCTTTGATTGGCTTTTGTATCTTTTTTTTCCATTTGGTTAATTCTACTTTTAAAGGTATTGTTTCCTTCAGTGGATTTTTTGCATTTGGCCAATTGTATTTTTGTTAAGGAATTGCCTTCCTTTTTTAAGGTCAACACCTTAAAAAAGGAAGGCAATTCCTTAACAAAAATACAATATGCAAGACTCTGTCTTGCATATTTCTAATTTCTTTTCTAATTTTTTCTACCACTCTTATTTGCCTTTTAAAGTCTTTTATGAGCATTTTCAAAAAAGACTCTTTAGGCTTGAGACCAATTCATATCACTCTCTGAGATTTTCTGTGGACATTTTGTCCTTTTTTGTGTTGGTATTTTGGTCTTCCCTGTCACCATAGTAGTTTTTTATGGTCAAGGACTATTTTCTGTTTTTTACTCATTTTCTTTCTTTTTCTTTTGGTATTTCCTCTTTTTGTAATTTTATGGTTGAAGGTAATTTTATGCTTCTGGGATAAAGGGGGTGCTTGTCCCAAGGTTCCTGTGCAGATCTGAGCTTTAGCTTTGAACACACGGGCCGCTTATGTTTGCAGAGGGTAGTTTTGCATGATCTTTTCAGGAAATATCCCAGTTTCTCAGAATTTCCCTTCTGGGCTGGTACTGGGGAAAGCCTAGCTGGTTTGTATTACTACTGAGTCAGTACCAAGGTTCTCAATTTCTAATCTGTTGTGATTAAGACCCCCTTTCACTAGCTTTCTCAGACTCTATCTGAGCTGGGCTAAATATCCATTTCACCCTTGTGAGACTGACCTTTCTTGAAGGTTTTCCAATCTATCTTGATTTGGAGAATGGTTTCATTCCATCAGACTCTGTCAGAGGTCATGTGGTTTTCAAGGAAACCTGGGAGAGCTCAAGCATCTTCCTGGTTTCATTCTGCTATCTTTTCTCCACAGTGGAAGGAAGACAATGGAAAGAGAACAAGTTTAAAACGTAGGAGCAGGAGGGAATACATTCCAGTCATATTGTATATACTGAATTAACACCTGAAGGCAGGAAATGACAAATTAGTTGGAAGTTGGTTAGCAGATGACTAGGATGTACAAAATCATGAAGGAGAATATTATGCAATGGAGGAAAGAAACTAGTCAGAAGCCAGATTTTGGTGGGTCTTCAATGACAGGTTAAGGTTTAGGTAGATAGATAGATAGATAAGGCAGTAGCCACTAAATGTTTTTGATCAAGAAAATAAGTCAGATCTATGCATTAAAATCATTTTAATGTCATATGAGGGATAGGTTGAATAAGGGAGAATTGCCCTGTGTTCAGAAAGCCAGGTAATAAGATATTGGAGACATTTCAGTGAATGAGAATTCCCTCAATTAGGGCAGTGTCAGTGGGAGGAGAGAATGGATAAGAAAGATGGGATAGAGAAAGAATCAACTGGATTTAGCAACTAATCTTTAAATATTTTGAAGACATGGCAATAACAAAAATGTGTTCTGGAACACATAAACATTACTGTAGGTGAAACCTTTTATAGGTTGATTTATCTCCTTGAGTTCTGAATTAAGTTGTGGGGTTTAGAAGTGATTAAGTATGACTATTTTGTATTTAGACTTCATTCCTTAGTAGAAGTATTTACATTGGTTTTGAAAAAATACCCAGGTAAGTTTGGTCAGTCAGTTCAGTAAAGAATCTTTACTACCAAGAAATGTTTTTCATGTTTCTATTAGGTATTAGAGATACATAAAAATATAAACATGAGGTTTATGGAGTGCTCAAGGAGGACTAGCATCTCTGGTGTGAAGTCTTGTCAAGCCATTTTCAGAGATATTTATCTACCTTTGGGGTTTACCTATCAACCAACCCTCACCTGTGGCTCTAAGAAGCTGTAGGACCTATAAGAGCCACATCAGAGTAAAACTATCTCAGCAGATGGGCTACACCAAGTTGAGGATAATGTACCCATAATAGGTGAAGCCATAACCCTGTAGAATTGATGGATAAGAACAATTTATTACAATGGCCATGAAGAGAATTGGAACAGTTGCTGTAAAGAATTTAGATTTTGATTAGCTATCAAAAAATCCAAAGTCATTTACTGCATCCTGGACTCTGGCCAGTCTTGCTTTTGTCCTGCCACTGGACTTTCATGACTCTGGAACAGAGTGAGATTGACAACTTATTTAAATATAATTTAAACACAAATCAAGACATTACACATCAACCATTGTTTTACCCCATCATTGTGATGTCATTGATCCTCTTCAGAAATGGAGGATGAACAAGAAGACATAAATCTCTTCAACCTGAAGGAGCATTAGCAAATAGATAAAAATAGCGTAAAGGTGGAAAAGGGGATGAGTTTTATTAAGACAGTTTGGCTAAGAAAAATAGTACAGAATTATATTGAAGCCAATATTGAATTATTAGGTAGTTCAATAGCAATAGCAAATCTGTTTGCCTTAATTTCCTCATCTAAAAACTGGAGGCAATAAAACCACCTCCTTTCAAGGGTTATTGTAAGGATCTATTGAAATATTTTTAAGCACATAGTAAACACTACATTGATGTTAACTATTATTACTAGCTTTTATCAATGACAAGTCATTAGTTATAGTTTTCACCACTTTTTTTTTTGCTGAGGCAATTAGGGTTAAGTAACTTGCCCAGGGTCACACAGCTAGGATGTGTTAAGTGTCTGAGACCAGATTTGAACTCAGGTCTGTCTTCCTGACTTCAGGGTTGGTGCTCTATCCACTGTGCCATCTAGCTGCCCCTAGTTTTCACCACTTTAAAAATGCTTTGAATCTGCTAAGTAGATACTCACACTTGAGATTAAACATCTCCATCAGGCCTAGAGCTGCTTAGTCAAATTACTGCTTTCTATATATATATATATATATATATATATGGTTATACTACAAAGCTATGAGAAGGGAAAGTTTTTCCCATAACTTTGCATGTGGCATAATTTATAGAACATTGGGCTAAGAATCAGACTCAAGTTCAAAATCTTCCTCAGATACTTCCTACCTATGATGACTCTAATACTTAACACTTGTCAAGGACTCTGTAAAATTTAATGCTCTAGATAAATGCTAGTTGTTTTATCAGCTTTATTACAGACCGCATTCTTATAGAGCAAACTCTGGCCCTTTTTGGGTGAACTGCTTTGAAATCTTCCAGAACCAGAAAGGGCATAATGATGCAAGTGCCATTTACTTTATGAACTTATCTCATGTTTCACTACTATAAACTACCTGTGCATCCCATCACAACATTTTGGACTGAGGAGTCTTAAGTGCCATCGCAGAAGTTCCCTGCATCCTCTCATCGAGATATTAATTTATGCTCTTACTTTTACCAGAGAAGTACTCTTCACGTAGAAATTTACACTTTCTGCTATCAAGGTGGCTGAGGAAAGCTGATGAGAGTAGACTGAGCAATCTGCACTACAGTCAAACTTCACACCTTATTTTCTGAACATGCATTAACCTTTCATAATTTTCTTTACATTACCTCAGCATTTTCTTTGATATTCCAGAAATGCCTTCTTTCCTCATCCTTATCTATTGAAAACTATTCCAAAAGAGAAGAGGCTGCCTTGACAGCTGCATATTAAAAATGTTAGAGAAGTAATATATTTCATGTATGGATTTTTCTGGCTGGCCAAGGCTCTTCTAATTCCAAAATTCTATGAATTCTTCCTACCCAGGCTTTAAAAACCTTTGTCAGATGTTATCTTCTCCAAAAAATATTCTATGATTCCTTCGATTAGTAACAGGCTACCCACTCACTTCACATAGAGCTTTGTTTTGTAACTCTCCAATATACTTAACTGCAGAACACATCTGCCAGATGCTACTATTTGTAGATAGCATTGTGCTGACAACATTAAGTCCCATAGTCCTACTGGGCCTTCTTACTGAGATGAACAGCCACTCAAAAGAAATCAGTCTAACAATCAACACAGGAAAAAATGCAAATGTAGACAAATGCATATTACCCCAACTATGCAATTAAATTGAATGGGCAGCATACATATAGCAAGCTGAATTGAATTTGGGAAGTTGTATAGAACTTTCAGCAATCTAAAATTTTTCCTTGACATACATCTTTTTAATGCTCATCTTCTATAGGCTATATGTCTGTGAATCATAGGGCATCCCAGTTTCTGAGAAATCAAAGTTATAGATGACTCAAGGAACAATAAATGTGTTAGGAACATAGGCATTCTGCAGTATTTAAGCAACAATTATTTGTATTTAGCATGATGTAATGGATATAATGCTGGTCTTAGAAGCAGTAAGAACTAGGTTCAAGACCTACCTCTGAAATATTTGGGGTAGACCACTTATCCTCTAAATGTTCTAGGCAACTCCCTAAAAAGATAAGGTAAATCAATAGTCATTTATTAAGCATTTACTATATTCAAGGTACTGTGTTAAGCTGCAGAGAAAGTGCCAATCTGCATTGGTAAAAGGAGATTCCTTATCTAGGAGTACCCTGTATCACTCAAGTCATAGATCCAATCTCCAGTCCTGTCCCTACTTGTGTTTATGAACTGACTTAAAAAGTTAAATCAATGGAAAAGAAAGTAGGTTAAATCATACAGGGTCTAAACAGTATAATAAAAATAGGCATGCTTATTGTTATACTGGTGCCCATGAAATATTAAAAAGGACTAGAGGAAGAATCTAATACACTGAATAGAGCCTTATGGATATTTATTAGGAGGACATAGATAAGAATTGGATGTGATTTTTAAAAAGTATATATATTAATTACTATGTTCATTAATGAAGTACCCATATGATTGAATCATTGAAGTATTAAACTATAATGTTTTTTGTAGGTAATATTATGTATTTTCAGAATCCATATTGGTATCTTCACCCATCAAACTTTAAGTGCCATAAAGATAGGGACCGCAGCTGATCCCACTTTTGTTCTCCAGTGTAAAAATGGCACTCATTGTACAGTGGTTACCTATACCTTTTGTCAAGTAGGTGTAACTTCTACCAATTCAGATCTTCACTCAGGATTCTAAAATTGCCTGTAGTCAAAAATTTCCTAGAATCTTCAGATTAAACCAGAGTTTTAATTTGAATTGTGTCAGCTTTGAGAATCCAAGGTCTTTGCCACGATGGGGCAGCAGAGGAGGATGCTAGTGGAGACTGAAAAGCACTTACTTGATGCAGTGTCTGGAACATAGTAGATATATTTGACTAATTGAATACAGAAGGGTCTTTAAATTTTGTTGATTTTCTATATATGATCCTTTTTAAAATGTATTAGAAACTGTACTTTCCCTCATAATGTTTCTTATGATGTGACATATATATAGGCACAATGCTATCAAAGAACCACAGAATGAGGTTCAGTGGAAGGGATTATGTCTAGTGAATAAGCAGAAAAAGAAGAAGGGGGGGGGGAATTAGCAGTAACCTTAGGGGGAATTTCTTTAATTATACTGTCTTGGGAGGCATCTCCAAAATTAAAATAAGATGTGATGAAATGTAGATTTTTTTGGGGGGGGAATCATAAGTAGAAAAAGGAAGAATACCTGCTAGATATTCTATTTGCCCAGATGGATGATCAAACAGTGACAAACAACAGTGAACATCTCACCAGTGTAGCACCAACTGAAGCCTGATTATGATTTTTGTGAATACATAAAAAGGACTTGTGTTTCAAATAACTGTCTGCATACTTCTTTTAGTTCTCAGTGTCATGTTTAAAATCCTGCATTTTCCCCTATTACTAGAATTTGCTCCAAACCAAGGCTATTAGGTCAGAGACTGGAATTGCCATTAAGGGGCAATTTTTTCCACTGTTGTGCTAGTTTAAATTAAAAATCCTCAATCCATGGTCTGTCTTTCAGTTCCTAGCATGGTTCCTAGAATGTTGCCTCCATAATCATTCTTTATATATACATATATGTGTGTGTGCATACATATATACACACACATATATATATATATATATATATATTTTATTATCTACAACTTGCTGTTCCTTTCAAATATATAATAAAGTTATCATATAATTTTCCCCCTTTTTTCCCCTCCAACTCTAACTCTAGAGATGGCTAGCATTAGACACAAATATGTATATGTGGATGTATGTGTGTGTGTATGTATGTCCTATCTGCCTCCCAAAAAAGAATTGATAAATAGAAGTATGTATAGAGAATTATTTTTATATAATCATCCATTTAAAATTATATTAATTTGGCTCTATACCACCATAAATCTATAACTAGGAATCTTTAGAAAAACCCTCTTGGAATTAATCTGAAAAAAAAAAGTTTTCATTAGTAGTGAAATTATTTTATGTAGTTCTTTCTTTCTATTTGTTTCATCATAATAATCTTCTTATTTCTTCTTTTATGTTGCTTTCCTTTTTCTTGGTGAAGTGAAATATTTATGACAACAAAGTTAGTAAACCAAGAGAGGGGAAAAATGATTTGTGTCTCTTTTGGCTGAATTAAAATTGGGAGCTCTCTAAAATTTTGATTAAGGAAAAAGTGAATGTGGGCTTTGGAAACATGGGCTCTTAGAATTAGAAGAGGAGATCTTAGAGGCTATCTGGATCAATTCCCCATAAAAATCTTACCTGTTGACAAATGATCATCCCATATCCACTTGTAAAAAAGATTTCTTTGTCTTGAAGAATAGTCAATTCTATTTTTTAAGAAAAAAATGTTGGTTTATATAATTTGTGATGAAAAAAATATTTATATATGTTTCTCCATGAAAAAGATAGGTGAAAGCATTTACCTGAAAACTTTCCATACTGGAATATTGCCCCATTTATGATTGTAATTTGTTTGCATGTCGAATATTGCAGCTGTTGTGGGCTTGGAATTATAACTAATATGCATACTGTTGATTGTTAGGAGAGCCTTCAAATCCCTCACTGGCATCAGAGCCACCAGGAGCATCTGCACCTGTCTTCCCAGATGAGATTGACTTGCTAGAAGGAGGATCCTTTAGCATCATGTTTTCCACATGGACAGTTATGGATATAAGCTGCCATTAGATTGTAAGATAACTAAGCTTTGTTAAAAGGAGGACTCAAATTGAATGAAATTCAAACATACTTCTTTATATTATGCTTCACTTTACTGTGTTTCACAGGTATTGTGATTTTTTTAAACAAATTGAAAGTTTGTGGCAATTCTGTATCAGTCAAGTCTATTGGAGCCATTTTTCCACTAGGATGTACTCATATTGTGTCTCTGTGACACATTTTGATAATTCTCACAATATTTCAAACTTTTTCATTCTTACCATATTTATTTTGGTGATCTGTGATCAGTGACCTTTGATGCTGTTGCAATTGTTTTGTGATGCTGCAAACCATGCCCATATAAGACAGTTAACTTTACTGATAAATGTTGTATGTGTTCTGACTTCTCCACCAACCTGCCATTCCCCCCATCTTTCTCCTTCTTCTTAGACCTCTCTGTTCCCTAAGACATAACAATATTGAAATAAGGGCATTAATAACTCTACAATGGTCTCTAAGAGTTCAAGTGAAAAGAAGAGTCAATACCTTTGGCAAACTTCATTGTTGTATTATTTTAAATAAATTGCTACAGCCACCCTACCTTAAGCAGTCACACACTGAGAAGTCAGCAGTCATCAACATTGAGATAACACCCTTCACCAGCAAAAATATTATGATTTGCTTAAGGCTCAGAAGATGCTTAGCATTTTTTAGCAATAAAGTATTTTTAGTTCAGCTAGACATAATGTTATTGCACACTTAATAGACTATAGTATAGTGTCAAAATAACTTTTATATGCACTGTGAATCTAAAAAAAAATGTGTGACATAGCTATATTCATTTTGTTGTGGTAGTCTGGAACCAAACCCGCAATATCTCTGAAGTATGTCTATAGTTTAATTTAAAGAATGTAAACAAATTCTAATTCGTTAATTTCAGAAGATAAATAGACTTTGTTAGAGTAAAATTTCACTAGAGGTTTTTTGGTTTATAATTCAGTTTGTAAAAGTCAAGTTAATTTTAGCTTGAAGTTCAGTAAATTAATGTAGTTTGCTTTGCTCGTGATTCAGTTTAAGATAATCTTTAAAACCCATTACTTTCTCTCTGAACAAGTTAGAGAAGAATTGGTCTCCATAAATTCATCATCAGTACTAGTTCTGGGGAAGAAAATGATGAATTATAAACACAAAAGTTTCTTAAAGGCTTCATGGTTTAAAACTTTTCCAAATATGGAGAAATTCTTAAAACTAATCTGAGTTTGGATTAGAGTAATAAATTTTGTGGAAGTTACTGGTAAACTCATGAATATTTAAAAGGGAAATGGAAGACTGGTAAAAATGTGTGTGTATGTGTTTGCATATGTATCACATGCACAAATACACAAGCACACACACACACATCCCACGTAAGGTGATTTCTAACTTTCCTTATCAATTGTGTAGAATTTTTACTCATTATTGAGCTTATGTTGCACCAACCACCTTCATGCTTTTAGCCTTCTGCATTCCAAAGGTACACAGAATAAATCACCTTAAAAGAATTAGAGTGCAATAAAAAGGCCTGATAAGTCTCCTTCCCATTACTCTGGATTGGCCTGATATTATTCTTACAGAGAAGGTTTGAAATAGCCCAACAGATCATAGAATTGTAGAGTTAGACCTTAAAGTTCATTTAATTCAAACTTATTTTTGTACTTTTATTTATATAGCTTAGTTAAGCAGTGTCAACATTTTATCCTCATCGTATGGATGAGAGAATCAAGACTCTGAGGGACTGACAATGTTTGAGGGAGAATTTCAAGTCTTCTACTCCAAATCCAACTTTTTGTTCAATAACATTTCCATTCCTCCTACCCCTGACAAACAAACAAAAAAAGCAGGGAAGAAGAAACTTTCTAAAATTGCAGACTGTGGAGAAGATGTTTGCCAAGTAAAGTCCATGAAAAATGGATTCATCGCATTAGTGCCGTCCATGATTGACTGCCAAAGCCAGCTTATTTTCTTTGCTAGCTCCAGAGGAGAATGCCTGTAATGTTGTGTTGATGGAAAACCATCTTACAGAACATGCTGGCTGAGAGCAGTTTTTCACTGGCTCAGGTCAGCATTATTACAGAGTTGATGGGGGTACTTAGGGCTCTGGTAAGGATTTTTAGATCGGAGGAAAAATAGGCACAAGAGATTAGGGACCAGAATGTGTTAGTTTTATCTCACAATACAGTAAAGCAGTAAAACAGTCTGAGTAAAACCACAGACAGGAATGTCTAAATCTGACACTTTTCTATTTCTCAAGCAGCAATGCTTGCTATTTCTAATGAGACCAAAGTGTAAAATTTTGGTATAGGGAAAGTAAGTAATTATGGAAAATCCTAATTTCCCCTGGAGAAGACAATGTGGAAGTAATATGATTTTATAATGGGAAAAAAGTGCATTAGTCTCTAAGGTGAGTGAGGATAGATGATAAATCATATTGGTAGCTCAAATCCAATGGTCCAGATGTCCAAAAAATCTGATTATCTTCTTTGCCTTTATTTGGTAGAAGATACCAAGGAAAAACTATGTCATTTGGTTAAGACGGAATCTGACCATCTTCAAATGCAGAATCACTCATTGCTGTTACACAAAGAAGCCCTAGAAAGATGACTTAATTTTTGTCTTTGCCTATTATTAAAATATCTATGTTTTTCCCTTTACTTTAGAAAAACTTCAAGAATTGATCAGCCTCAGAGTAGAGGGATTGAGTGAAAACATGGCAGCTATACTTTGAGAGAAGAGCAGAAATTCTCATATGAAGGTAAAAGCTTGTGTGTTGTTTTTTTCTCCACACTAATCTGTTACTTGCTGTTTTGAAATTCATAAAAATGTGAAATAAAGACCTAGTTACATTTTTCTAATTCATTAAAAGCACCTCAAATTTGATTAAATAACTCATTTTATGACATTTATATATTATGACATATTTCACAACAGTTTTGCCTCAAAATTGACATGATCTCTGTATGCACTCATATCTTTTTATTTGAGATCCTAGAGATGTGTTTTCTTGAAGAAAAATGAGTGAACTTTCTGTATTATTTATTTTACAAAGGTGATGTTACTTAAGGATTGATAGCAGAGGTAGGTAGATGGTTCAGTGAATAGAGAACTGGCTTGAAATTAGGAAGACAAGTTCAAATTTAGCCTCAAATATTCATCAATTGTGTGACACTGGGCCAATCAGTGAACCCTTTTTTACCTTCATCCACTGAAGTAGGAAATAGCCAACTATTTCTATATCTTTGCCAAGAGAATCCTAGATAAGGTTAAAAAGAGTCAGATATGACTGACTGAAAAACAAGAATTGACCAATACCTGTGCTGTTAGTCCCCAATCCTTATATAATGTTGAGAGCTTTGCTTTCTCTTCTAGAATGCCATTAGGACTTCATCCCAATTCAAAGATGAAGTATTTATACAATGTCGTTTATTTATTCACTCTCCAACAGATATTTATTAAGTTTCTATAATGTATCAAGAAGTATGCTATATACTGGAGATAAAAAGAAAAAAATAAAAATAGTTCCTGGATTCAAAAAAAAAAGTCCAATTCTGGCTATTATAGGCCTTCAATTCAATAATATTTTTCAAATACCTATTATGTGCTAGGCATTATGCTAATTGCTGGGAATAGAAATAAAAAAAGTGTCCCTGCCCTCAAGGAGCTTACATTCTAATGAGAGAAGACAAGACACAAAATGAAACTAAAAAAGAAGGAAAGAATAGAAGAAATCTTCTACATAATCAAAACTAGGTAAAATTGCAAAAGGAAAGTGGGGTAAATTGGAAATTCAATTCCAGCCTTCATTTAAGGAAGACTTTGGGAAGAGTTATATGCTCCACCCTCAAGCCCTCAAATCAGAGGAAAGAGTATCCAAGTATTCAGAATTTCTTAACCTTTTGGTGTCATGGTCCCTTTTGAACATCTGACAAAACCTATGGACTTCTCAGAATAATGTTTTTAAATCTAGAAATTATATGGTTTAATGCATTACAATACAATGCAATTACAAATGTAGTTTTAAATTCCTATTCAGAGATACCAAGTTAAGAAATTTTGATCTAATACAAATCCTTCATTTTACAGAAGAGAAAACTGAAATTCAGAGAAGTAAAAATGATTTCTTCAATATGACATAAATAGTAACAGAGTTAGGATTAGAACTCAGCTATCCTGACTTATAGTTGGTTGCTCTTTCCACAATACCATGTTGCTACTTGAAGACTGATGTGACTCAAGAAGTTCTTATGGCATGTTAAGGCTTCTTTTTTATACTTATATTTAATCTGAATTATGATGTCATTTAGAATTTTCATTTGCATTATTAGTCATTGTACATATTTTTTCCTAATTAAGCCACCTTCACTCCATCAATTAAGACTTCATCCATCAATTTAAATAAGACTGTATCAGTCCTATGACCTTTTAGGCCATAAGAAACTCAAGCCACATCAATCTTCAAAGGTTTTCCAGTTGTGTCAGTCTAAATTAAACACTGATTTAATCTCCTAAAATAATTACTGGCCTATGGAGTTCTGGTCCAAACACACCGGTCCAAATGTATATCCTTGTTACAATGTCAGATAATCTAGGTCAGTGAAGTCAAACTCAAGTAGAAACAGGAGCCATTAACTCCTATATGAGAATGTCTTCATGTTACATATTGATTTTGAAAACCACATATGGACATTATATATGCTTTGTTGTATTTTTAATTTATTTTGTTAAATACTTTCCAATTATATTTTATGCTTGCTTGGCTGTGCTTGAGAAAATTGTCAATGTGTAGTGTTGACATGCATTTGATATAGGATGGGATGCCTGCAGGCATTATAAGGAATACCTTGACAGAGAGCCAACCTTGGTCCTTTAGTAAAATCCTAGAAATTCTAGTCACAAGCTACTATATTTTGTTTGATTATTATTATTTTATTTGGGTAGCTAGATGGCATAGTGATAGAGTACTGGTCTTAGAATCAGGAAGATTCATCCTCATGAGTTCAAATGAGACTCAGACATTTACTAGTCATGTGAACCTGGGTAAGTCACTTAACCCTGTTTGGCTCAATTTCCTTTAGACATCCATTATATGATTTGGAAAAGGAAATGTCAAATCATTGTAGTATCTCTGCTGTCGAAAACCCCAAATAGGGTCTTGAAGAGTTAGACATGATTGAAATGGCTAAACAAAAATAACAAATCTTTTTATTCAATGCAATTAATAAAAATGTAATAATTATTAATAATAATCAATATAATTAATGATAGATGTTTCCTATCCAGAAAACCAAAATACTCTTTGATATTTACTTAGAGGCAATGTAATTGAGAGTTTCAGCTTTGTCCCCTAGCAATATCTATTTGGGCAATTCAGTTTCAGGGAGCCCATTTTTGTGTATATATGTGTATGTATGCATATGCTGTTATTCACACAAATATGTGTGAATACTATCATCATCTAATCCTGAATTCCTTTTTGATAGTCAAAGTTTTCATCTTTTTTATATTCCAATAAAATAAAACTGCATGGTGAATTAAGAATGATTGTCTTCAAAATGCTGCATGCAGATACTGTAAATGCTAAACTAGTAACAGGCTAAGTTTGAGTCCTTGAAAGCTGTTTAATGCCAGACATAAGACAGAATTGATGTCTCTCTTTCTCTGTAAAGAGGTGAGATTAGAAAGGGGGTATCTTTTAAGAGACTACTGAACTACTAAAGGAATGAGATGATATGGGTTGTAGAAAGAAAAACCAGTAGACAAAATTTATAAATATATATAAAGTAGAATAAACAGGATATGTTGCATGTAAAGAATGAATGAGAGGAATAGGCCAGAAAAAACATAATGTATGTGGTATCCATGGTAGAATAGGAAACTTGATGGGAAGGGAATCCATATGGTGAGAGTCAAGAAGGAGATGGATGAGTCACTGCAGAGAAATTCCACTTATAAATTTTGCCTGCAGTCAACTTTGATTAAACTCTCCAAAGGAAAGGAGAAAAAGAGAATGAGAGGGTCAAGACTGAGCCTGGAGACGCTCTTATAGATAGGAATCAGAATGAATAAGTAAAGTGGATAAAAGAGACCCACTTGGAGAAATAAGAAAAGAATCACTTCATGACAAGAAATCTAAAAAAGAGATGATTTCAGTAAGAAAAGGGGTGGTATTCAATATCAAATAAGAATGAAAAATAAGGAAAGAGGAAAGATTATTAGATTTTGACATTAGGACTCATAAGTTACCTTGGAGAGAATAGTAGCAAAGGGAGTGGAAGATGTATTGGAGGGAAATAGATTTCAAACACCAGATGGCACATTTACAATTAATGGTATTTCTATATTTGCTCCATATAAGTAAAATGCTTTATATGAGTGCAGTTAAGTTGAAGGATAGCATTCTAATTTATCTACAAAGTTAGTGTTAAAATGTCCAAGAATTATGTTCAAATGAAGTTTTTAAATGACTTTCCCCAAATCTTGGGGAGGTTGGAAGTTAGTAAATATAGCCTTTCATGTCTTCTAGTTGGGGACATGCATTTCATGCTTTCTTCATGTATTGTGATTGCAAAACAGGATTACATGATTTTAGAAATACTATATAAGGTCCAGTAAAGTACAGCTCTCTTCCATTGTGCAACTAATCAATACAAATTTATTAAGCACATATTACATGTTGGACACTATGCTAATCAGATAAAGAGTCTAAATTGAAATTCCCTTGCCCTCAATGAGATATGTAGTCTATCAGGAGTGGCAACATATCTCTATTGAATGTATATTATGAAAAATAGGCACAAGGTGATAAGGCAGAAGAAATGAGCCTCTGGTGGGATCAACAATTCCATGTAGAAAATGTTACTTAAGCTGTGTCTTGGTAGAGAGAATCTAGGGTTTCTAAGATGCAAAAATGAGAGGTGAATGCTTTTGAAGAATGGGAGAGGGACTGTACAGTGATTTGAGTAATGGAGTGCCTTATCAGTAAGTACTCCAGATAACTACCTAATGACCAAATCTAAAGGTTTTTCCTCATTCCTCATTTTTGTGACCTCTTTGTTTCATTTGTTATGGAAACTTATCTATATGAAGACATTCAGAAGATTCATGAGCCTTATGTATTTGTATTTTGGTGAAGAGGTACTCCAATAGTACTTACCTAACAGATTTCTCTAACCTGAGATGTGGTTATTTTTCAGTCACTCAGCAAATTTGGCATTTAATCAATGTAGCAGGCCTGCTTTGGGGATATCTGACAGGATTTTCTGGTTTCAGGAGAACAGTTAACACAAATGCATTGTTAAGGTAGAGTTAAGCTGGGGACCTGTCAACTCTGATAATGTTCTTTGATATCTCCTTTATTGGACACTTTTAAAAAGTGTCTTAGCACACTCTTGTCCACAGGTTAACAAAGGACATTCAGAACTCAGGGATTTGTAAAATTAGTAGAGTCAGTTGTGGTTCTCAGCTATATGTGAATTAAAATTTATTTTTAATGTATTTTTTATGTTATGACTAGCTCCTCAGAAGAGGCAATTCAAAAAAAAGTTTTTAAAAAAAAGAGGCAATTTTTAAGTAAGTTGAATATCAAATATTTTAGTGAAAAAATAGAGAGGAAGATACAAAGAAGGAAAGTGTGTTAAGGGAAGGATGACACCCATATAGTAAGTATATTACAATGCAGATTCTTTTTGGGTATGGTTAGACAAGGTAACTGCTTAAGTCTCCTCCAACTCAAGTGTAGGTAGTAGGGGGAAGATTCATTTTGGAACAAGGATACTATGTCTCAGAGACAACTGCTTCTTCTGTCTATGAGTATTACCAGATATAGGATTCAATTCTTTTTTTCAAAAAACATGCTTATGCAACTACTTTGTATAGAGCATTATGCCAGGTGATGAGGGACATACAAAATTTAAATACAATATGTCCCCTGCCCTTATGAAGCTTATAAGGACAACATATATCCATAAAATAGAATTTAGAATAAGGTGATATGTTGTATTTGTATGATTTTATATTTTTTTTGCTCTATCAGCACTTTCATTTTACTTTTCTACTCATTTCATATTAAAGGCAATCTGTGGTTCTTAAAATTACATTATGATGAGATTCTTGCTACTTTTAATTAAAGTGCTTTCCCCCCCTTAAACTCAGCATTTAATTTGGCAGAATTTGTTAACAAATGCAAAATTTTAATTAGAACACCACATTTCTTCTACTATTTAATATGTGATATAATTGATATTATGTTTCAAATGAGAAAGTTTTTAAATGGAATTTATAGTTGAAATTATTTGCATGCTTGTTGAGTGGGGGAGAAATCATCTTTTCTTCTGGAAGAGCTAGCCAAAAGAGTGATTAAAAAAAAATCCTGTTGGCTTATATTTCTTGGAAGCACAAAAAAAAAGACTACATAACTATCTTATAGTTCTGAATGGTGTTTGGTATTAAAAGACTTAAAAGATAGAACTGTGAAGAAGAATAATTGATATACTTAAGTAAGGGGAAATGATTTTAAAATGATATATGTAAAAGAAAATTGGAAGACACAAGAAATGGTATTTAGATAGGAAAAAATTTCTAAGCTCATGATAGAAATTAGTCATCTTACGTCATCAAGAACAGAATTTTTCCCTTCATTAACATAGGAAAATATATGGATTCCCTTTCTTCAATTGAAAGTAATTTGCTTTATAAAAAATAGAAATTGGGGCAGCTAGGTGACGCAGTGGACAGAGCACCAGCCCTGAAGTCAGGAGGACCTGAGTTCAAATCTGGTCTCAGACACGTAACAGCTGTGTGACCCTGGGCAAGTCACTTAACCCCAATTGCCTCAGCAAAAAAAAAGCAAAAAAAAAAAAAAATAGAAATTTTAGAGAAAAGTAGATAAACAGTACAAATGGCACACTGAAGAGAACTCTTGATTTGGAGTCAGAAGAATACTAGATCTGCTACTTGTTAACCTGTATGATTTGGAATAAGTTTGCTAACCTTTCTGAGTCTCCATTGACTTAGCTATAAAATGAGAGAAAGAGGTTCTACTAATTATAAACTGCTGATCTCAAAGAACTATAGCAAGGAAGATTCTAATTGTTTTTTTTTTCCATTTCCTCCCCCAGCATGGGCAAGAACAATTTTTAAATCACAAATGTAGGAGCAATAAATTATAATATGAAGCTATTTGTTTTGAGGAAAATTATATAAGTTAATTATATTTCCCAGCCTCATTTTTGCTTAAGGGAAAAAATTGTTTCCCAAATATTCATCTAAAAATTTCCATCTCCTCTAACATAAATATACAAATCTGTTAATAAAATATTTTTGAAAGTTTCAAGTATCATTCTTCCCTTGTGTGCCATCAACATCAAAGTAGGCAGTTTGAATTCTGGGAAGAAAGGCTATTAGAGAACTTTCAGGTCTAGATCCTTATTTTTCCATTGAGCGGTTCAGTTGCTTAGAAAAATCACTTACTCTTTGATAAATTGAATTTTTCATGAAAAACATATTCAATGTCACAATCACTGTTCAGGAACCATATAATGTTTCTGCTAAGATACTACTCAAAATGAGTGAAAATCAAGGATCCAAGAAACTAGTAAGTTCTTAAGTTTCTTAAGGAGGAGTAACTTCACAGTAGCGCAACTAGATGGCAGGATGACTAGAGCTTGAGCCTGGAGTCAGGAAGATGAATTTAAATTCAGCCTCAAACACTTACTAGTTGTATGATCCTGGGCAAATATCTAATAATTTGCCTCAGTTTCCTTATCTATAAATGAGCTGCAGAAGAAAATGTCAAACCACTCCAGTATCTATGCCAAGAAAACCCAAAAGGAATCACAAAGAGTAGAGCACAACTGAACAACAACAAACTTCACAGTGAGATATATATGTGTTTGTATGTATGCATGTGTATAAAATCTGGTTTTGAAACCCAACTTTTTCACTATGTTATCTTGGGCAAGCCCCTTCAATTCCCTGGGTCTCTCTTTTGAGGAAAATGAGGTTAATGAGAGATAAATGTGTTAAAGTAGATAGAATATGAGATTTGGGTTCAAACTTGTTGTTCAGTTGATTAGTCATTTATAACTCTTTGAGGTTTTCCACTTAGGGTTTTCTTGGTTGAGATACTGGAGTGATTCAGATGAAAAAACTGAGGCAAATTGGGTTAAATCACTTGTTCAGGATCACATAGCTAGTAAATGTTTAAGGTCACATTTGAACTCAGGTCTTCCTGATTCTGGGCCAGCACTCTATCCACCATTTCATCTAGTTGTCCTCTTCGATTTATAGTACCTGGGATCAACTTCTTGCTCTATTATTTATTAAATGTATCAACTTTGGCAGATCACTTGACCATCTGGCCTCTGTTTCCTCATTTGTTAAATGAATTAGGCTAAATGATCTCTAAGTTCCTTTCTAATTATAATCTTGAAAGTCTCTTTCAGCTACAAATCTCATGATCTAAAAGTATTGTCAATACCAATTTAGTGAAGTGAGTATTTTTGCCATGTCTTGAAGTGTAAATAAAAAAAAGTACAATAGTAAAACCTCTATAATGTTATCGTTAATGTTAAATAGTGAATAATCCAGTGGAGGTCAACATCATTTTAGTGTGCAAATGCAATATGAATAATTTTAATGCATTAAATAATATCTGATAACTTGATATCTGTGCAAAATATCCTTTTGGAAGACAATTGAAATGAAAAAAGCTTCAAAAATAAGTAATGCAAACTAATTCTCCTCTAAATATTCTTCCAATGAAAGATTCAATCACAAGTGGAAACCCAGATCTTACTCTCAAGATATGCATTGCTGATTCTTTTCTTTTCCTGGGCTAAAAGATCTTTTCTAGGACTTTATATCACTGATAGTAAAACTAAAGCCAGAAATATATGGTGTAATTTAAGTATTGAAACAGAACTGACTTTGATTGTCCGTTGACTAACATTTTGTAGAAGTTTTATGGAAGAGCTAAATGGAAATAGATTGTATCTTTTGTCTATCAGGGTTCCAAAGTATGATTTTTGTTAGGATTAGGGCAGTTTTTTTAAGAATACACTTTTGAAAATCTGAAGGACATGAATGAGAATGTAAGATATATCTATCACTATGTTTGGTTTATAAAAATGTGTCATTTTCCAATGAGATAACATGTAAAATATTTTGTCAATCTTATTGTATTATAGCTATTCATTTATTTATTTATTTGTTTATTACAATCCATGTATGTGGTCAATTCTTAATAGTAATCTCATTATCAAGTAATCATCTTAACAACAGTATGTGAAAAAAATAAAGTAGCATAAATCCATAATCACATTTAAAGTTATATCATTATTAATAAAATGGAAAGTACTCTCAAGGCATTATGAAGTAGCAAATGGTTTTTATCTGTTCAGTGAAATATGAATATAAAATAGCTTAATCTGTCCAAGTTTTTGGACACTTTTTCCCAACTGAAAATTAAGAAATGTTAATTTATATGTCTGTAACAATAAGAAGAATATTAATTAGTCTAAGAATACCACTGAGCTATCTTGAAGTAATCAAATGTACTGTTTTACTTGAAATTATCTGTTAATTTTAAATTTTTCAGTCTTTATGCACGTTTAGCTTAAAACCAGTAAACATATGTTATGTAGTATTTTAACTATATTACTATTTATATTCTACATTCTAAAATATTGATTAAACAGTGACAAATAAATGTAAAGAGGCAAAATTCTATAGTGATAGCAATATATCCACTCCAACTATATTCCTCTTCTTCAAATATAGTCATACCAACAAAGAAGAAGTGATTAAATGTGATTAATAGGACTATTGGTAGCAATGGCTGCCTCTAGAATTCTTGGAAGGCCAGGGGAAAAATATAAGTATTTCAAGATTTATATATTCCAAATCAGTTTTGGAATTCAAGTGGAAGTTTTTGCCACCCAGAATTTTATTTCTTTTCTATTTCTATGCTATAGTCCTCCTCAGCTTCCTACTATCATTGGCCAAAAGATCATTAAAAAGGAAAAATAACAATGGTGAGGAGATGATAAAAAATCATGAGAAATTTTGGTTAGATTATTGATAGCATCTGGATTATATTTCAGGTTTTGTTCATGTCATTTCTCCATTCCAAAAATTCTTATGAATTCCTATTGCATATAAAATAAAATTAAAGTGAACCATAATTTGACATTAACCTATGTATCCAGTCACATCTCCAAAAATACCTTTCCTTGAAACCTCCACTCCATTTAGATTACTCAAAGCCTCTTCAACATGATTTATGCTCTCCCACATAAATGTCATTATTCTTAGAGTTCTCCCTATGTCAAAGACCTTTTCTCTTCCTCTTTGTTTTTTGAAATCTTAATCATTAATCAACTTCAAAATGAAATGCCACCACTTTCCTGACCAATCCCAATGTAAAAATTATGTTGGGGACTTCTGGTAATAGAGTAAAGATGGGGGAAGTAAAGCCAGGAAGGTGCTTGAGCTCTCCCAGCTTCCCTCAAAAACCACATGAAACCAAGGTTCTGAACAGAGAATGATGGAATGCAATGACTCTCCAGCTCAAGGCAGACTGGAAAAACTTCAAAAAATATCACTCTCCTTAGGGTGAAAAGGGTGTTCAGCCCAGCTCAGATTGATTCTGGAAAAGTTGGTGAGAAGGTCTTCATTACAGCAAATCAGCCACTAAGACTCTCAGTCCTAGCTCAGTAGAAGAGCCAATCAGTAAAGCAGCTTCCACTCTCAGCTGAGAAGACAAACTCTGGCTGTTTCCTGAAAAGAGTCTGCAAAACTATCCTCAGCAAACACAAGGGGCACCTGTGCTCAAAGCCAAGGCTCAAGACTGCACAAAAAGCATGGGACAGTTCCACTTTTATCA
>JAJPUD010002259.1:0-19269 GCA_023553655.1 Myrmecobius fasciatus
TTTTTTTTAACTCTTTAAGCCCCAGTTTTTCCCACATGCCCCATGATTTTCCAAGTGCTTCATGTACCAGATGGAAACAAAATGCTTTGCTCATTGACTGATTGGAGTCTTTATCATTTCCAACATTGCTAACATCTGGAGTCAGATTTTCCCTTGGTGGAGGCAGTTTACTCCAAGTACAGTAAGCCTCTGGGGAAGCAGCATTCTCCTTTTCTTAGCCTGCAGTGTTGTGAGGGTGAAATGAGTGGGCTGAGAGGTCTACTTGGAGCATGATACTAATTACTTCAAGATTGGCTACATTCAAGTCAATTGAAAATAACATTTATTAAATTTCTACAATGTTCAGGGCACTAGGGATTTCTTTTTTTGAGAGCATCTAGAACTGCTATTTCCTCTGTGTGGAGGATTCCCTGTGTGGAAATTCCTTCCAAATGGTGAAGATATAAAGCAACATTAATATACTATATAATATTATGATCATAATAAATATGTAATATTTATATGGTGTTTACTATGTGCCCAGAACTATTTTAAAAGTTTAATAAATATTATTTTATTTGGTCCTAATAACAATATGAAGAGGTAGATCTATTATTATCTATATTTTTTAGATGAGTAAACAGGCCCAAAGAGCTTTAAATGATCTACCAGGATCACATAGCTAGCACGTGTCTGAGGCAGATAATAGCTTTTTTTGTATTTTAGGATCTCAGAGAGTTACCTAAGTTATTGAGAAGATAAGTCATGGTCCAGGGCTAAATGTGTCAAGTAGCACTGTTTGGGGTTTTATTGTTGTTGTTTTGATTCTCTCTCTATAATAATAGTCAGGACAGTAAGGTAGTTCAGTTGATAGTGTGCCAGGCTTGGAGTCAAGAAGATGTGAGCCCTTAGACACTTACTAGCTATGTGACCCTGGGCAATTCACTTAATCCTGTTTGCCTCAGTTTAGTCATCTGTAAAATGAGCTGGAGAAGGAAAGGGCAAACCATTGCAGTATCTTTGCCAAGAAATCTCAAATGGGGAGGGGTTCACAAAGAGTTGGGCATGTATGAAACTAATAGTTGTTTTATGGTAAACTGCCTTTTGGTAGTGGGGTTATAAAGAAAGAGATAAATAATTCTGGTCCTCAGGGAATTTACATTCTTCTGGGACAGCAGTATTTTACTTAAATAGATCCAAGATAAAATAAATCTGAGATATTTTGAAGGAGGATAACTGGGAGTGTTAGGCTGCCCCCTGAGCTCATCCTTGAGGAAAGTTAAGATTCTGAAGTGGCAGATGGGGTGCATTCCAGATATGATGGGGAGATATGCAAAGGCCTAGTGATTAGAAATGGAATTGAATGCCAAGCTTAGAGAATAGGGTGGAAGCTAGTCTGACTGGAATCTAGAGGGTATGGAGGAGAATAACAAGCAGTGAGTCTGGATAGGTAGTCTGGAATCAGGTTATGAAAGGCTTTTAATGTCAAGCTGAAGAACTGGTATTTTGTGCTAGAGGCTAGAGAGACAATAAAGATTCTTGAGTGGGGGGAGAGGGAGGAGGAAGGGGAGTGACCTGTGTTTCAGAAAGATTATTTTTGTAGCTGTGTGAATAATGAGACAGTAGAGGGGGAGAAAGAGACTGGGAGCAAGGGGACCCAATAAATAGGAGGCTCTTGTAGTAGTCCAAGGGAGAGGTAGCAAGGACCTGAATTACATTGGTAGTCAAATGAATGGAGATAGAGGAAACAGATAGGTATAATGTGACAGAGTAGAATTTAAAATTGTTTGGACATAAGGGATGAGGAAGAATGAAAAGGCTAAGGGTAACCATTAGGTTGCTCTTAGAAGTGACTAGAAGGATGAGCTTGAGTCTACAGTTTGCCAAAACCCCTAGATTTATTTATTAATTGATATAAGTACTATTGCTAAGCTTGAAAATAGTGGATAGAACATTAGGCTTGGAATCAGGAAGGCCTGAGTTCAAATCTGACCTCAAATATTTACTAGCTGGGCAAGTTAATTAACCTCTGCCTCAGTTTCTTTATCTTTTAAAATGAGCCGGAGAAGGAAATGACAAAACACTCCAATATCTTAATGAAGAAATCCTTAGTCAGACACAAACTGAAACAAAATTGCTGACTGACACACACATCCACTATCTCTGTACTTATATTTGTACTGTTAATTGTTTTGACCCAATTGTAGGATTTCATATTCATCTTTATTTATTTATATCTTGTTATAAATGCCCTATTGTTTTATGTTGTTGAGATCATTTTGGATCCCAATCAGGTTTTAAATCCTGTGTGCTAGTAACTATCTCTAGTTTTGATTCATCCCCAAATTTTTAAATACAATAATCATTTCTACCAAGAACATTTAAGTCATTGGTAGAAATGTGGAAAAGAACAGGGTCATTAAGCAATAGAATGTGTCCAGAAGAAAGTGACCTGAGTGATAAACTTGAAACAACACTTTCTGGCCTTCCTGGTATCCATCAGGTTTACAAAATTAGGACAATGATGAGGAAATCAATAATTAACTACAGGAAGGATGGAGAGAAGATGGAATAAAGGTATTGAATGGACTTCAAAAGGAGGAAAGGTATGAAGGAATGATGGCATACTGAAATGGCAGTGGAAGGTTTGACACTGTTGCTTCCTGACAAGGTGAGTTGAGAGCAAAATGGTACAATGGTTATTGATGGAGAATACAGGGCATATGGAATTATTAGGTTTCCATTGAAGCAAGAAGGTAGAAGAAAAGTTGGTTGAAAAGTTTAAGGAAATAAGAGTTTGGGGAACAAATATTCCAAAGTACACCAAATGGACTAATTTTCCAACATGCCTGATGTGAATTAGATTGAGTCTAGGGTGGAATAAGGTTGATTGGAATAGGAACAGAAGATTCAAGTAGAGGTTATTCTATATTCTTGCTTAGACTTTATAACTGGACTTGGGGTAGGTCAGACAGAGGTCTTGTTTTCATTTTACAGATGATGAAATCGAACCTAGAAACCTTAAGTGACTTGCTCACTTCAACTGAGGGTTTTCCCCCAGTGGATTATGTTGGTTTTTGGTCTTAACTTTCCTAAGCCCCAATTTATCATCTTCTATGCCCTTCCATTCTTCCACTCTGCCACTCTTGACAATTCTTCCACTGAATGTATATCAACTGATATAGACAAGATTGTTGGATTTTTAAAAAAAAAAGATCTTCTTCACCTATCTTTTTGGATTTCTTTTTTAAAGGCCCTGGGTCTATGACCAGAAAAAAAAGGCTCTCTCCTACTCCCTTTCTTGTCCTAGTGATTTTATTACCTTATGACTCATTGCAAAGATATTTCTTTCAGAAGTTATCTTCAGGACTCTGAGGACAGGAAGAGTTGTTTTCTTCACAATTCATTTGCATTCAATTCAATTCTGACAATATTTGTGAAGCTTTATTCAAAGAACATTGTTCTAGGGCTAGAGATGAGGCTGAGGATGATGAGGGTGCAGTGGGCTGTAGGGATACAAATATAAATACAAATATAAATGTCTGAGTCCTTGGCCATGTTGAAACTTCCCACTCCTTGTGCTGGTCACCATGGCTTCGTCTAATCTCTCAAGTCTAGTTCATAAGCCAAGGCAGCAGTAGAGAGCAGCAATCAGGTTGTCTGTCCTGTAAAAGCCTCTGGCATTTAATCAGTGTTAAAGAATAACAGGGTCATAGCTACGGCTCATGTTTACTTAGAGTTGTTCAAAGTCAGATGTTGAAGCTCCTAGGAGAAGATGCTTTAAAAAAAAAACGGAGCATTTGGCAATGGGAATGATAAATTGCTCCTCCAGAGTAGGTTCACCCCTGCTGTACAGCCAGTTGTAATCACCCTTGTTAGTAGAAGACTAGCAAATCCTGCCACTTCTTTAACCATTAACCATCCTGAGAAGCTTTGGCACACACTGCTTTGCTACTGTTAATTGCCTGTTACCAAGGAATCTGTAAACAAGTAAGATTTCATTGCTGGCTCTGTCAAATCCAAGACAGTCCTCTTTTTTCTTTAAATTTGTTCCCATTCCTTTGGAGTAGGTTCAATGGCATCTTCCTCTCTGTATATCGTTTCTTTTCTGTCTCTAGTCAGTCCACATTATGTCTGATCGATCCATCTAAATCACCAGCATGGTGCCAGGCGTGAGGTTTATGCCAAAAGAGGATCCAGTAGAGGAACTGGGCATGTTTGGTCTGGAGAAGAGACTTACTTGGAGACATGATAGCTTTTTCAAGAATTTGAAGTGGTATCATGAGGAAGAAGGATGATACTTGTTTCTGGGTCACTCAAAGAGTAGAATTAGGAGCAGTAACAGTTGAAGAAGATGGGTTTTGCTCGATGTCAAGAAAAATTTCAATTAGAAGTATCCAAAAGTGAAGTGGGAATTTTTTTTGGGGGGAGGCAGTGGATTTCCCCCTCATTGTAGGTCTTCAACCAGATACTGGATTTAGTGGGTCTTTTTAGAGAGCTTTATTATTTAGGCATAACTTAGATCAGATGACCCTTCTGATCCCTCCAAAT
Source organism: Myrmecobius fasciatus (assembly GCA_023553655.1). Taxonomy (NCBI): domain Eukaryota; kingdom Metazoa; phylum Chordata; class Mammalia; order Dasyuromorphia; family Myrmecobiidae; genus Myrmecobius; species Myrmecobius fasciatus. Next base: position 4,531 of record JAJPUD010002259.1, read on the forward strand.
TCTTGAGATTCTATGATTCTATGATCTCAGAGCTGCAAGCCCTTTTTTTTTCCTTTTGGAGTCATGTTGAGCCTGGAGTTAGGAAGATCTGTGTTCCAATTATTTTTCCGACACTTGCCAACTGTGTGACTCTAGAAAAGTCACTAATCTCTGACTACCTTAGTTTCCTCACCTATAAATGAAAGCATCTTTCTCCCAGGGTTGTGAGAATAAAATGAGATAATGTGTATATAGCATTGAAAACATTAAATCACACACACACACACACACACACACATATATACACATACATACATATGCTTTTATATATAAATACTATTATTATTATTGTTATATTTTCTGCCATAGGGTGGCATATGAGATGGCTTTTGTCTGGAACAGTATAACAAGCAAAGGATTGGGGTTTATTAAATAGCATGCATTTTATGGCAAAGAATTGGAAATTCAAGGAATGCCCATCATTTGAGGAATGGTTGAACAAGTTATGGTATTGGAATGTAATGGTATACTATTGTGTTATAAGAAATGATGAGCAGGTGGACATCAGAAAAACCTTGAAAGACTTATATGAACAGATGCTGAATGAAGTGAGAAGAACAAGGAGAATATAATTCACAGTAACAACAATATTGTGTGATGATCAACTATGATTGATTTAGCCCTTCTCAGAATACAATGATGCAAGACAAATCCAAAAGACTAATGATGGAAAATGCTATCTACATTCAGAGAAAGAACTAATGGAATCTGAATGCAGACTGAATAATTCAATTTTCACTTCTTTTATTTATTTATTTTTTCCTTTTGACTTGTTTCTTCTTTCATAACATGACTAATATGGAAATTCGTTTTGCATGGTTGCACATATATAACCTAAATCAAATTGTTTACCATCTTAGAGAGGGGAGAGGAAAAGGATGGGAGGTACAAAATTCAGAATCTAAAATTTTATTAAAAATCAGTGTTAAAAATTGTCTTTTACATATAATTGGAAAAAAGTAAAATAATGTTTAAATAGTGAGCATGGTAACCAGAAACTTTTCTGTACTTCTAGGAGAAAGGGATTCCTCAACATTTCACAGCTGTGTCCCGCTTTCAAGTTCTTATTGATTTTTGACATCACTTTGCCACTTAATTAGACCATTTTGTTGATGTAAACCAGATCTTTTCTTATTTTGTCCTTGGAAGAATTGGGAAAGAAAGTCTTTGAAAGAACTAGGGACATAGAAGGCTTTAAGAAATACTTGTTAACTTGATTTAATTATTGCCTCACTCCAGGGAAAGGATGAACCTGAAAGACAGCAATTTTTAGGGGTGGGTCCAATTCTGCTTAAACAGATGTTTGTCCTAAGTCTGAAAAGAGAAACTTATTAGTAAGACCAGGAAATAGGTACTGGTAGGACAGGCTTTTCATTTTGGGGTAAAGCCTTCATCTTTATTTCTAATGAGATCTAATATGTAAAGTGTTTTGAAAACCATAAAGTGCTATATAAATGTTAATTATTATTATTTTTGTGATAGTTGTTATTTTGTTGAAGGGTTGTGAATTCCCAGAGCATCCCCTATTTTGATTCAAATCTAAATCCCAAGTCAAAGTCATGTAGAAATTATTATTCAGTTATCTACCATGTTGGATTGGATGGTGGTACAAATATTGAGAACTTTACTGAGTCCCTCTCTGGAGTCAACTCTGCCCTAATAGTTTATTGTTAGAATTAACTCCTAGGAAACTTTATTTCTGGTGTTGTTGGTTCTGCTGGTCTAATCTTTGTCTGCTGACTGGTTTATGATTTCAAACTATTACCCTTCCATGCTAAGCCAAGCTTGGTGGCAGCAGCTGGAGTAACAGCAGCAAAACCTTCTAACTAGCTCAGTAGATTAAGGCTGCTCAGAGTGTGAGTGTGTGTGTGTGTGTGTGTGTGTGTGTGTGTGTATGTGTTCCTGTGCAAAGAGACTTATCTCCTTAGTTAAAAGAGCAGTTAAAATTATATAAAAATATGGGTGATTGATAACAGCAATTACTTACTGTGAATCGACCATTGAACCTATATATAATTTTGTTGTTTCTATGTGTTACTAAGATATATTGGATAAGGCCAAAGGTTGGATGGAAGCCTTGTGTTTTTTTTTATCAGAAAACATGCTGAACCCCTAGATTAGATACATCACACTGTCTTCAGGATGTTCCACTCTTTTTAGTGGAACAATAACTTTCTGGTCTAAGCTCAACAAGAAATTTCTCAAATTAGAATGGAAAAATATCCTGCATATGAAGTCTAGAGTGACTTGGGATTTGAATTTTACCTACATGGGTAATTCATTTTGCTTTCCTAAGCTTCGATGTCCATATCCATAAAATAGAATAATAAAATGTATAGTACTTGTGACAGGCAAATGTAAAACTCTATGAATTTTAAAGTGCTGCATTCATGCTAGGTGTAGTATAATGACTAAAGAGTCTCAAGGGAGCCTTCTTGAGTCCACCTTTAGGCATTAAAACTAAACCTAGGTTTTTTGTTTTGTTTTGTTTTTGCTGAGGCAATTGGGGTTAAATGACTTGCCCAGGGTCACACAGCTAACTAAACCTAGTTTTGTGTGGTGCTCTTCAAAGTGAGTGTTTCTTCTAAGACCTACCTTTACCCTAAGGAGCTGAGATGGGCAGACATCCAGATTATTGTCCAATATTTCAGATTGAGAAAATGTTGTCCCCCTATTCTGTAGCATTTGGCTGGTGTTTCTGAATAAGAACTAGCCACCACAAAATGCCATTTCAAAAGGAGAGTTAAATAGGATTTAAGACTTCCCTTCCTTGAAAGATAAATTTTATTATTATTATTATTTGCTGAGGCAATTGGGATTAAGTGACTTGCCCAGGGTCACACAACCAGAAAGTATTAAGTGTCTGAGACCCATATTTGAACTCAGGTCTTCTTGACTTTAGGGTTGGTGCTCTATCCACTGTGCCACCTAGTTGCCCCAATAAACTTATTTTTTCAAACTCATCTTTACCACCTGCCAATTATTCTCATGGAGTTATTTCCATTTGCAAAACCTTTCCTCTTAATCTGACTTTTATTTATTTACTTTTTTTTGGCTGTCATACTTGACCTTTGTTAAGCAGTGAGCAGTGAAATTAAATTTAAGAGACATTGGGACATCCTTTAGACTGAACATGTGCAGCCAACTGAGAGGCAACCAGGATTCAGTAGCCATATATTTATTTATAGAGCTCATATTGATTTATGGATTTCACTTTTTAAAAATACCCATCCCATCCTCTCTTTGTTTAATTACATATCTGGGCCTTCAGTTTGTTCATTTAAGAACACAGTTCTGGTTACCAAAAAAGATTTCCCCCTCCTATATATGTAGTATTGCTTTATTACATATGGTTTCTTTTTGCCTTGTTTTATAGATGTTGGATTGCATGTGTCTTATTGGATTGGACAGTTCAGTCATGAAGACTAAACAAGGAAAGATAAATTAGGTTGAAATTAAAAAAATATATCAAAATGAAGAGGTAGTACATGTGAAAAGCTAAAGGAACTTGCTTAGAATGCTGGAATTAGAGGAGGAAAAGCCAGACTTGAAATCTTGGGAAGGTAAGGTCCTAGAAGGGAGGCTACCTATTTCAGGGAGAGTACTTGATGTAGTCAGAAAAACTTGGACTTGAAGTAAAAACATTTGGAAGACCCCCTTTTACCACTTATTTGTCATGTGACTCTGGTTAATTAATTCACCTGAGTCTCAATTTCCTCATCTCTGAAATAGATGTTAGATTAGACAATCTCTAAAGTCTTTTCCAAATCTTGTGTTATATGATCTGTGAATGGATCTAGGTATTGACATAGTAATATAATAATGATAGTTCACATTTCTCCAGTGCTAAGATTTACAGAGGGCTTCCCCATAACAACACTAAGAGGTAGGTAGCACAAATATTATACTCTCATTTTACATATGAGTCAACTGAAGCGAGGAGGGATTAAATGGCTTACTTTTAGTTATAGAACTAATAATAGATTGAGCTGGCATCAGGACTCACCTCTTTGGATGATAGGTTCAATTTCTTTGAATAAGCCACATGCTTTTGATTATCACTGCCACTCACCCTTTCTTGCTCTGTGATCCTGCAACCAGAAAATACATTTTCACTTTTGAGGCCTAATTTTTCATTGAGTTTTACCATTATTGCATTAGGTTGTAGGGACAGATGTCCCTGCTTTTCCCACACACTACATTTCTTATGACTACATCTTCCTCCTCATAGTACCAAAATATAATGCTGTAGATACGGGGCTGAAAGGAAAGACAGAGGTGATTTAGTACAACCCTCACATTTTCTAGATGAGGAAGGCCCATGGTCAGTGGATGAATTTGACCTGGGGACCTCTTCCCACTTTACTTCTATCATAATGCCATAGCTTTGTGCTAGGACCCAACGAATTCTTCCCCATTTTGGGACCCTTACTTTAAACAGCTCTCTCTTTTCAGTTATTCTTCACTACAAATGCCAGGGTGGTCTTTTCTGTCTTTCATGTTGACTAAGGCAAAGGGCTCTGGTCACCCCGGTAACTCTGAAAATGATGTCCAAGATATTTGCTCGCTATTTCCAAGTTCTTCATCAGTTGTTCCTTGTTTGTCTCTCCTTATCTCTATATCCCCTGCTTCTGTCCTTTACTTATCTTAGTAGCTCTTATTTAATGGAATTGCCCCCCTCTTGCCTCTGGGCCTGCTTCCAAACTGTGGCATAATGACTAGAATGCCTTTCTTTGGGACCTGCCAACTGTTTTCCCATCATTCCAGCAGCTCCAGAAATCTCTCTTCCTACTGGAATATTTTCCTGGCTGATTGAAGGAAAGGCTGTGATTTCTCCTCAGCCAACCCTTTCCTCTACCTCTTGTAGCCATTATAGCTTATGTCTAATGTGAATATTTAATCTTGTTAAGAGTCAATCTGGCTATTTTCTTATTCTCCCTAGAGAGGAGGGACTTGGTATCTAAATTATGATACAATGCAACATTTATTAAGTATCCAGGGAGCACTGCCCTAGTCAGGGAATTGAAGTGATACAAAGACATACTCTTGTCCTCCTGGAGCTCCTGATCTGGGAAGACAATTAGGATGTACACAAATATAACACAAAACGATCATGATAAATACATGGAGGTGTTTCTGCACCAAGAAAGTATTTGACTGTGCCTAGTGTAGTGGCCCATATTCAGTATTTAATAAAGATGTTTGAGCTTGATAGTTGGAGAGCTAGAACTTGGATGACTGGATCTATGATTCATGCTCCTAGTTTCAAGTGACCTTGAGGAAATCATTGGACTTACATGGTTTTTCTCCTTTGTTGAAGGAGCCTGAGGTAGGTACCTGTTTCTCTTTACCAAGGATTTTACATTGATTAATTGTCTAAGGATTGTAAATGGCTTGAAAAGCTTTGCTGACACAGAAGATGATTCTTCCCTTGTTATTATCCAGGCAGTTAAACTATTTGGCCAAGCTGGATGGGTTAATTTTTAGCTAAATCGATTGTGAATTTTATCCCTGAAATTCAATGAAAGAGGAGTCTGCTCCATTATTAAGCCTCCTCTCCTTACTTTTCTCCCTCTTCATTCTTCCTCCCACCTTCCCTCAATACATAAATACTCAAACTCATTCTGGGAGTATTCTGTTCAATTGAACAGACATTTATCTAAGTGTTTCCTTGTGGGCAGGAGGAACTGTGGTGAGCAAAGACAACATGAAAACAAGAAGGGGAAACAGTTCCTGCCTTCAGGGAGCTTCCATTCAGGCATTGGCCAGTCTAGAACAGGGTAGTTTCCCCCCCTGCATCCTTGCCCTCAGTTTTGTAACCATTATTCATTTTCAGGTCTTTTCCCCTTGCAGAAAAGAATGTGCTCATATTTCTTGGCCTGTATATAAGTCTGTTTTCTGATCTGTTACATGATATCAGCAAGCTGGATAATATGGTGCAAATTGGAGCTCCAGCAGAGCCAGAACATGACCAAGCTGAGAAGATTATTCATTTCTTTCTGTTGAACTGGAGCTTAAGCTCTGATCCGTGAAAAGGATTCTCCCCCCCCCCTTCATTTTGGCAAGATTATAAAATTCACTAAGACCAAAAGGCACTGATGTAATTGAGTGACTTAGCTCACGTCTCCCAGAAGAGAGGTTGCTTTCACATGTTGTTGTTCAGTCTTTTCAGCCATGTTTGACTCTTTGTGATTCCATTTAGGGTTTTCTTGGCAAAGATACTGGACTGGTTTGTTATATCTTTCTCCAGTTCATTTTACAGATGAGAATACTGAGGCAAGCAGGTTAAATCACTTGGCTAGTGTTTCACAGCTAGTAAGTATTTGAGACTGCATTTGAATTTGTGTGTTTCTGACTCCAGGTTCTATTCACTGAGCCAACTAGCTACCTTCTCTAATATTACCTGGACTCAAAGAGTTTTGCTTCTTGGGGTATATTTGGTGTACAATCATGTTTCATGTTTTGTGTGTGTGTGTGTGTGTATATGTGCGCAAACTATTTTCCATATAGTTCCCAAATTAATATTCTACAAGCACAGGATTGATCAAATCAATCCCTTGCTTAACAGATTTCAGTATCTCCCTTTTACCTTTAAGATAAAATGAAATAAAACTTTTCTGTTTAACCCTTCATGGTCTGATCCTGGCTCTTTTTTCCAGATGGATTACAAATGACTTTCCTTCATTCACTACTCCAGCCAAACTTGTTATTCCTTATTTTGCATCTGTTCTAGGTTTCCCCTAGTGGTATTCCATCACCTCCAGGTGGTGGAATTCAAACTCTTCATGATGTAGCCTATCTTTCCAGTGTTCTTATACCTTACTCCCCGTCATGTGCTCTTCATCCAGGGATTCTAGCCTCCTGAGATCCATGAACAAGATCCTCTCTCTCTCAGCTCTGGGCACATTGTCTCCCACACCTGAAATGCTCTCCTTTCTTATCTCCACCTCCCAGGTTCCCTTACACTAAAGTCTCACCTTCTATAGTAAGACTTTTCCCAACTCCTCTTCATTCTAGTTATTTCTTATTATCCTACAGATGATATGCCTTTACATACATGTTTGCTTGTTGTCTTCCCCATTGGATTATGAGCTCCTTCTTTTGCCTCTTTTTTTTTTAGTACCCTCAGTGTTTAGCACAGTGTTGCTACGTTGGAGGCCCTTAATGATGTATTATTAATGACTGACCAACTACTGGTCAGTCCTCCACAAATTCTCTAGGAGAGTGTAAGATCCTTTCAAGTTGGTATTTTCTCATTTTTTTTCTCACTGTGTTAGGGCACAGCACAGTGCTGGCAAATGATAGGGGCTTAACAAAAAAAAAAAAACTAAGTGAAGTCACTAAGCCTGTCTTCAGTGCTTAGTGCAGAATGGCAAATAATAGGGGCTTAATAAATGACTGTCTTCCATGCCTAGCACATTGCTGGCAAATAATAACAAATGGCTGGCTTCAATGCCTGATACAGTGCTGGCAAATAATGGGTGCTTAATAAATGCCCATTTTCAGTGCCTAGCACACTCTTGACAAAAAAGAGTGTCACATTTTGATGACACTTTTGATTGCTTGATTCAGGGAATCCAACTGTAAGAGGCATAGGAACAAGGTATCATATAGAGATCTCATGAATCATGTTCTAGGGAAGCTAAAAAATGGTGCAACCTGGTAATTTATGTGAACCAGCTAAATATTGGGAAATCTTATTTAATATTTCACCAGTTCTTCTCATTCAACTCAAGTCAAAAAAGAGTCCATCAGTGATGGAGAGAGCCATCTGCAGCTAGAGAAAGGATTGTGGGGACTGAGTGTGGATCACAACGTAGTATTTTCATTTTTGTTGCTGTTGTTTGCTTGTGTTTTGTTTTCTCATTTTTTTTCTTTTTTGATCTGATTTTTCTTGTGTAGCATGATAAATGTGGAAATACATATAGAATTGCTCATGTTTAACATATATTGGATTACTTGCCATCTAGGGGAAGAGGTGGGGGGAAAGGGATGGAGAAAAAAATTGGAATACAAGGTATGTTTTGAAAATAAAAAGCTTTAAAAAAGTCCATCAAATGCTTTGTGCTTAGCAACCCCATCTCTCCAAGTGACACTAATAGGATCATAATAGGATCATTTGTTTATGACTTAAAGGGAATTTGGAAGTCACTTATAAACATCTGTTTATAAATGTGCAAACTGTGCCCCAGAAAGGTGAACTATTTACTTAATATGATGTAGGAAGTGACAGAGTAGGGATTCAAGCCACATTTATTTCTTTCCCATTGGGCTACACTGCCTCTATCAGGCGACTGGTCTCCAGAAGTTTCAGAGTTGGTATGGATTAGAGAAAAGACTTTGGAATTGGAATCAGGAAACTAGAGTTGTCCAGTCTTGGCTGTGCTATGAGTTAATTGTTTGACCTTGGGCTTTGTAGCCTCTCTGGGTCTCAGTTTCTTCATCTGTAAAATGAGAGCATTAGATTGGATAATTTCTAAGCATTCTTAAAAGATCTAACTATTCAATGAAAGACCTAAATGTTCTATGTTCTCAGACCTGGAGTCTCATACTCTTTCTTTCCAGGTTTTTGTATTTAAATTGTAACAAAGCACTATGATTTTATTGAAATATTAGGTAGAATTTTCTCTCCTTGTTGCACTCTTATTTATCACAGGCTTTCCTGTCTGCTCGGGGGGGGTCCCTAATTCCTTTTATGTGGATAGTTGGGTCCCCTTTTATACTCTTTACTCTTAATGGCGGAGTCCAGAGAACTAGAAGAATCCAAGTTGGGAGGAAGATCATTTCACACCTTAAAATCCCTCAAAACATTGCCTTAGTGAGATCTGGTAACCAGATGGTTCTGGGGAGCTTCTGGGGCCATTCTTCTTCATCAATTTCATAATCAAGGACAGAGGGATTAGATATTGTGGTGGAAATTATCTGGGTTCATCTCCTGTCTCTGTCATTACTTGTATGAACCTTACAGCCTCAGTTTCCTCATCTGCAAAATGAGGTGGTTGGATTAAATGGGGATCCAAACTTTCTTCCACATCAAAATCATTTAACCTTGGCTCATATTTTTCATTCTGTCCCCTTGTGACCTTGAGGTAATCTCTCTGCTCTCATTTTCTTCTTTTGTTAAAAATAAAAATAAAATAAAACTTGGCTTCAGTTACCTTTTGTAAAATAAAGGAGATTGGGGTAGATAATCTCTAAGGCACTTCTAGGTCCTAAAATTCTATGACTAGGAGATATAACTTCAATTGGGAAGATGTTCCATTTAATCAAATATTTCTTTTTTAAAATGGTATCATTTTTTCTAGTTACATGTAAAGAAAATTTTTAATATTCATAAAAATTTTTTTGAGTTCTTTATTTTCTCCCTCCATCCCTCACTCTACCCCTCCCTAAAAGAGTAAGCCATTTGATACAGGTTATCTATGTGCATTCACGCAAGACATATTTCCATGTTACTCATGTTGCAAAAGAAGAAACAGAGCTTGATTAAATTTATTAAGTCCAGTTATGTACTGAGAACGGTATTAGTCACTGGGGAAACAGTTACTACTTATGTTGTAACTTTGGGCTTCTATAGCTATATCTGTCAGTGTTTGTGAATTCCCCTGGACATAAAAAACTATAAGATTTAGAGATGATATATAATTGCAAGAATTAGAAGGAAGCAAATTGGTTAGTTTTTATTTGCTGGATCTGTCACTAAAGTTAATTAACTATTTATACCTCTGTGGACATTCTCAAAGAATTCATCCAGCATTGGATATTAACTTCAATCAGCAAAAAATAGACAAGCTTAGTAAATGCATTGAATTATGCTGAGCAGCTTAAGGAGAAATAAAGGCTGATGAGACTTGATTCTTGACTTCTAAGATCTTAGGGCCTTCATGCCTAAAACAATGAGAAAACACAAAAAGGCTGTAGTGAACTACTAAATTATGTGACGCTGCTGGCTAAAAGTGCTGTGATTATCTCATCTTTCGGTGCTCCTGATGTGGGTTCTGTAACAGAATGGTTTCTCTTTATGAACTTTTGGGGCTGTTGGAGATGGGGATGTGTTCTCTGATGTATCCTTAGTGGAAAGGGGAAAGCTATTAAGATGGGAGCCACATGGTTATATATGGGAAGAGTCTTAGCAGCAGTATGGTTTACAACTAGTGAGCTGAATAAGGGAAAGCTAAAAAGCAAGAAAAATCACCAAGAGCAGAGGAAGTGTGGTTCATTCATTTAAGTCTCTGCTGGGCAATGATGGGAGTCTGAGAGCAACAATTTGGGATGTTATCTTCTCTAGCTAGAAGGGGGGCAGGGTAATATAATATAGACCTGCAGCATGGAAGATCTGGGGCCAAATCTTAGTCTATTACCTATTAACCATGTGATTTTTTTTTTAACAAAGGTCTTTTACCTAAACTCTTTGAACCTCAGTTTCCTGATTTGTAAAATAGAAAGTTGAACTTGAGCAATTACTTGATTATGAATACCTTAAGGGCTTATGATGTGCTTTTTCTATGCTAAGTACTACCTGTCCTCCTTTTTAACTGTGTGACACTGCCTCAATTTCTTTATGTGTAAAATGGGAATGATAAGAGTATCTATATCTCAGGATAATGTTTGTAAAGTTTAAAAAATTTTATAGAGCTACATGAACTACTGTTATTACTATCACTACAATTATAACAACAACTACTACTATTTGAAGACTAGAAAAATTTTAATAGATTTTAATAATTTTATGTTGACCCATGGTTATTTTGGCCCCATCCTTGGAACTTCTCTTTTTCTCAGGACTTAGGCATTTGCCAGTTCACTGCAGCAATGTCTTGACTCTTTTTGTCTGAAACTAGTATCTTGGGTCATCTCTTTGACTTTTGTAATAGCATTCCTTTCTAAGGAAGACATTTTTCTGCTTTTAGGCATACAAATACCATAACCTTAAGTGAACTATATTGCTCTGGAATAGATGAATATCATATTTGGGCTGCAGTCTCCCAGAGAAATCATCACTTCCTTTCCTAAAGTTTCATTATCATCACTCTGGGATTCAGGGGCTAGTTCATCTCTGCTCCTCCCTTTTCAGGCCTATCATCACCCTGTATCTCCAGGGGAGAATATTTCTGTGTGGATATGAAATCTCAGCTTGTACCCATGATAAAATGGTGGACCTTGTGGAGAGCTAAGAAGAAACTTGATTGGAAGAGAAATTACCTTCCTTATATTTTATAATCACTTTAGCTTGATCTCCCTAAGAGTAGAGGGAGGAGGAACTGGGTTAATTGGAAATTGGGACCCAGATTAATGGGTTTTCCAATATATATGGCCATTGGTTTCATTAGACAATGCAGTTGAGTTCTGGGCTTGTGTCCTCATAAATGAGACATGATAAGCAAAGGGTCATTAGATTGTAGTTCTTCCAGAAATGTTGACCTTGTTCTATCTTATTATAGACTTCTAGAGGATAGCCATATAAGTGATATAGCTCCTGCTGGATGCTTGGCCATTTCTGGAATGGGGGCATTGATTGGAAGTTCTGAGAGGACGTGTGACTCACAGAACTGAGTATTAGACTGATGGCTCTGGCTCTGTATTGTAATCTGAAGTCTGAAAGTAACCACCTGGTGACCTGTTTTTTTTTTTTTTTTTTAAATAGGAATAAGCATTCTCCCCTACCTCCTAAGCCAGAGAGAATCACTAATAAGGCAACCATTTTCCAATCAGAAATGTTACCTATGTGCATAGGCCATGTGAATGCCAAATCATAATAATAGAGAATGTTGTCTTGGGATTTGTGGTAAGCGCCACCCAAACCTCATCCCAGACCAAGGAGCTTGCTGCTTAGAGCCAGATTTTAAGCTCACCTGACAACTCCAGCTTGACCTCTTGAGAGATCTTTTGCTTGAATCATACAGATGGTTCTGGGCTCTCTCCTGGGCTTTATCCAAGGCCACTGGTCCTGTCATTTATATCCTGTTCCGGAGCCGACTTTCCTCAGACACCCCACATCCCCAACAAGAATCATAGAATCACTGATTTTCAGAATTGCCAGGGACCACAGAGGCAATCTAATCCAACCCCAGACAGATTTCCAGCTCCTCTTCCCCTGGCTGTTAAAGCTATTTTTCTTAACTTTCTGTTTATTTGTATAGCCTTCCTTGAAAATGCTAAAATAACAGTTGTAATTCTGGCATCAAGAGGAGGGTGTTTCTTGGGTGAGGGCTGTCTGCGCCTTTCCTGTATCCAGCACTGTTTGTTTAAGTACACCATGAAGAAGACAATACAACAACACACTGGATTTGGGAGGTCGATGGCCCTTCAGAAGGCATGGCTTACTCTGGGATTCTCATGATAGCAGCCTTATCATGGTGTTTCGTCTCTTAGATTTTTCTAGCAGTGGGCACTTCTGATTCCTAGAGGGATATTATGGTGGGGGAGGAGAGGAGAGTTCAGAGATATTAATAGGTCACTGAGTAGCTGACACGGGGGCTTTGGTAAGAAGTGTGGGAATAGCACGAAGGTCAGTAAGAGCGGCATCTCTGTTGCAGCAGAGCAGAGAACCAAGCTGGCAGCCAAACCTACTTGCCGCCTGCTGTCTTGATTTAAATTTTCCCAGCATCTGAGATGCCATGTGATCGAGTGGACAAGAGCCAGAGCTGTGCTTGTGCCCAGTGAGATCTGGGCAGACTTTCAGGCGAGATATTTAAACAGCTCTGGTGGATAGGAAGGGTCAGGGTCAGAAGGGTCAGACTTGGTGGGTATGTGTATGTGGGGAGGCAATCACCAGATATTGTTTGGTTTGAGCATCCTGAAAAGCTCAGAATGTTCTCCACCTGTAAGCTGACAATGGTATAATCATCATTTATATACATTGGAAGTCTCCTTATCATTACCAATCCAAAGTAGAGTGTTGGACCTGGATGAAATTAGGAGGGCATAAATTCAAATCCAGCCTTAGACACTTACTAGCTCTGTGCATTAATCGCTGCCTGCCTCAGTTTTCTCAATTGCAAAATGGGCTTGATAGTAATAACACCTACCTCCCAGAGTTATTGCAAGGATCAAAGAAAATAATAGTTTTTAAAGACTTTAAAGTGATAGATAGCTGTTAGCCATTATTGTTATGATTGTTGGAAGAAAAAAGAGAAGAAAAATAAAAACTGAATAATTAATCCTTTTCACCATTATCAGTTATCTGTCTATCCCTCTCTGAACAACAGATCTGTTTCTCCTTTAATCATTTTTTGTTTGTTTTTGTTTTGTTTTGTTTTGTTTTGTCTACCTTTCTACCTCCAAGACTCAGCACAGTGCCTGGCACATAGTGGGTTCACCTCATGTAGAGCTATCATTTACCCAGGTTCTCATGTTTGATTTCTTGCTTCTTTCATTCTTCTTGCTTCCTCACTTTTCGAGGCTGGTCATTTACCAAATTATGATTATGCCTCTATATTATCTCTCATCTCTCTTCTCCTATCACCTCCATCCTAATTTCATTGCCTGCTAGGACAATCTATTAGACTTTTAATAGATCTTCTCACTTTTATTTTCTCCCTTTTCCAAATCACTTCTTTTACTGTTGCCAGACATAGGTGACTTCTGTCTATACCCACCTGGTATTTTATTTCTATTTTTGGAATCATTGAATGACTTCTTTATGCTTTCCAAATACAAATTAAGCTCATTTGCATCACATTTAAGGTCCTTTACAATCTGGTCCCACACTATCTTTCCTGTTTTATTTCATGCTATTCTATATCCTCTCTATGCTAACTAGATGACTTGGTGATGGCCCTCTCCTCTCTGTATCTTTACTCACTTGGTTTCTTATGCTTGAAATGCCTTCACTTCATCTATTCAGGTATTAGCTCTTTAAATTTTGAGTCAATGTTATTTCTTCTGAGAAACTTGTCTTATTTTCTCAATCATTAATGACCTTTCTCCCCTATGGACCATCTTTCTGGATCATGTCCTGTTTTTATTATGGTTATTTGCATAGGGCTATTCCTTTCTAATAGATTATAAGTTTCATGAAGGCAGGAGTCAAATCTTTTCTAAATTTTGGTATCTCCTTTAGCATGCAGGACAATAATACTCTGTGTATAGTAAACATTTCGTAAACAGTTATCAAAATGAATAGACTGCCTACTGGAAGAGAAAATTCTAAATTTGAGATTGATTTAGATTATTGGATTATCCAATAAGCCCTGGAATTTTAGGAAGAATAAACAGAGGTGGTTTGTTTATTAATAAAATTAGGATAATGATGATAATAGGAATAATAATTTCTTATTGTTGAATCATTTCAGTCATATCCAACTCTCTGTGGCTTTGCAAAGTCTTTTTTTTAATTTTATTTTATTTGCATAACATATGTGTGGGTAATTCTTCAACAATAACCCTTACATAGCTTTCCATTACAAATTTTTTCCCCCCAACTTCCCCACCCCTTCCCTAGATGGCAGGATATCCACTACATGTTAATTATGTTAAAATATTGGCAAATCGAATATATGTATACATATTTCCAAACTTATCATTGGTGTGCAAGAAAAATCTTATCTACACAAACGATATATCAGATAAAGGAAACACAATGTAAGCAAACATCAATCAAGGAGTATGAGAATGTTATGTTGTGGTCCACATTTCGCATCCCTCTCTCTGGGTGTATATGGCTTTCTTCAGTGAACAATTGGAGGTGGTTTGAAACAT
>JAJPUD010002259.1:24269-44672 GCA_023553655.1 Myrmecobius fasciatus
TGGTACAGCAAGTCCACCATCTTCAGCCTTTTTTTTCATTAATCCCCTTGAAATTCTAGACCTTTTGTTTTTCCAAATGAACTTTGCTACTATTTTTTCTAGATCTGTAAGATAATTTCTTGGGAGTTTGATTGGTATGGCACTAAATAAGTAAATTAGTTTGGGTAGTATTGTCATTTTTATTATATTCGCTCGTCCTACCCATGAGCATTTTAAGTGGCTTTGCAAAGTCTTGACAAAGATACTAGAGTGGTTTCTCCAGCTCATTTTACAGATGAGAAAGCTGAAGTAAGCTGAGTTGAGTGACTTGTTCAGGGTCACATAGTAGTAAGTGTCTGAGGCTACATTTGAACTCAGGTCCTCTTGACTACAGGCCAGACACTCTCTATTATGCCACCTAGCTATATTTGTGCTTGGTATTTATTAACTGTCATTTTATTTTATTCGAAGTTTTCTTTTTAAAAATTTTCAATATTATTTTATTTTTCTGAGTAACATAAAGGTAGTTTTCAACATTCATTTTGTAAGACTTTGTGTTCCAAATTTTTCTTTCTGCCTTCTTTGCCTCTTCCCTCCTCAGGATAGCAAGCAATCTGATATAGATGTATATCTGATCTATATATCATACAGAGATATGAGCAATTCTTTTAAGCATATTTCCATATTTGTCATGTTCTGCAAAAAAAAAAAAAGACCAAAAGGGGGAAAAATCATGAGAAAGAAAGTAAACCAACAAAAGGTGAAAATACTATGCTTCAATACACATTCAATCTCTATAGTTCTCTCTCTAGATGTGGATAGCATTTTCCATCTCAAGTCTATTGGAATTGCCTTGAATCTTTTCATTGTTGAAAAGAGCCAAGTCTATCACAGTTGATCATCACATAATCTTGTTGTTGCTTGAACAATGTTCTCTCTTGGTTCTACTTACTTCACTCAGCATCAGTTCATGTTTTTCCAGGATTTTCTGAAACCAGTCTGTTCATCATTTCTCATAGAACAAATAATATTCCATTATATTCATATATCATAACTTTTTCAGTCATTACCAACATATTCAAGTATCATTTTAAATGAAATAATTTGATAGAACTTAGAACTTGCCTATTTGACAAATAGTGCCATCATTTTTTTTTCTGCTTCTGGTACCTTGATATAGTATCTGAGGCTAGATTTGAACTCAGGCCAGTGATGATCTGGAAGCCAGGAAGATCTGGATTCAGATTCTTTCTCTGACCCCTACTGACTCTGGGACACTGCAAATTACTGCAAAATCTCAATGTTTATAAATTATAGAGGAACTGATGCTGATCTCTATTGAGAGTAGAAATTTCTTCATCTAAAGTAGGCCTTTTAAAACTTTTTCCACTTGCAACCCTTTTTTTCACTTGAAAAATTTGTATGTGATCTCTGGTATTTTGGTATAAAATAAGTGTACAAATCAAATATTTACCAATAATTTCATGATCCCTACATTCAGTTATATGGGGTACATGGCCCACAGTTTAAAAAGCTTTGATCCAGAGAATTCCCTCTAACAATGAAATCCCAGGCCAATATCAAAAGAGAAAGGCCAAAAGAGGAAAAGGAGACCATATGTAGAGTATTATGGGGGGAAAAATTTCTATGGTTTATAAGAGGGCCAGGGATGGTGGGCCATGGAAAAATGGGATCAAAGTTATTCACCAATCTTAAACTCTCAAGATCTACATAAAAAACTTGCTATCATCCTAATGCTTTCCTTACAAAAGTTTTTCAGCTAGCTCTAAAGATTTTTTCCCCTTTATGGGAACATATCTTTGATTACCAAAATGGAAATCAATGGGAAGGTATCATTTGTTTTGCAGAAATCTGCTTTGCATCCACCCTTACTGAAACTGAGGACAAAATTCTCAAAGCAAGTGATTCTTGAAGTGTTGCTTTAAATAAACAACCCCTGCTTCCCTGATCCTCTGCACTCCTCCTCTACCCCCACCCTCGCCCCTTCCCTAGGGAACTTCTTGTTTTTTAGTTCTTTCAATAACAAGACATCTAAGGCCTATAATTGAGCTGTGCTTTTCTAGTTCTTTTTTCTCAAATTAAATTTCAATTTTCAATGAACAAGTTTTTATTTTCTCCCCTCTCTTCCTCCCCCTAAAAGAAAAACAAAACTATGGCAATAAATATACATAATCAAACAAAAAATTACCAGTAACAGCCATATTCAAAAATCCATGTCTCATTAAGATATATTTAGTCCGTTAGGTCTCTGTAACTTACTACTAAGTGAGTAGTAATTTTTATCATTAGTCCTCTGGAATCCTGGTTGTTCTAAGCATTGATCAGAGTTCATAAGTGTTTTTGAAATTGTTCATTTTTATCATGTTATTGTTATAGGGTAAATTGTTTTCCTAATTCTGCTCACTTTGCATTGTATCAATTTTCTCAGATTTCTTTGAAGTTGTCCCTTTTATTGTTTCTTATAGCATACTAGTATTTCATTATAACCACATATTTCTATATGTTCAGATGTTCACCAGCTGATGGGTATACTCTTAATTTCTAGTTCTTTGTGACTGCAAAAAGATCTACTATGACTATTTTTGTATGTTACACATTTATAATAATAGTTAACATTTTTATAGCACTTACTATGTACCAGGCACTGTGCTAAGCATTTTTCAAATATAGATCTTTCTTAGGGAAAAAAAAAGAAATTTGAATGACAACTTTATATATTTGAAAGGAATAACAAATTACGCATAATAGATTTGCAGTTTCATGTGAATCATCTTTTTCAATATTATATTATAGAAATGCTTGTTTTATTCCATGGATTAAAATTAAAAAAAAATAACATCTCCCTCTCTCTCCTAATTCCCACCCCCACATCTAGACATTTTTGTCTCCAATTTCCTTGAGGCCAGAGAGGACATGTACTTATCAGTGGTGTCATTGGGGCAGAGAATGAATAGTTTCAGTACGCTTTGAAGCATGTGAGATGTGCTTTCCTCAAAAATAGAGTGGGTCATGTGTGTATGGTTTGCCAGAACCATTTACCTATTCCAGGGCTATTTACCTGAAATAAAATAAAATAAAAATTTCTACTTAGAAGTCTTTTGATCATCAATGTATTATCAGACATAGCCAACACACATACAGTAACATTTAATGGCAAAATTACCTTGAATTCCTTTTAAAATCTTTCAGGCTTAAATGAGTTTTCAGATATTTATACCTTCACTTATATACTTTAACTGGCTCCTTAACCTAGAGAATATTTCTTCAAGCAATTCTTTGCTAAATCCTTTAAGTATTTCTTTCTCAGGCTCCTTTCTTGGTTAAGAATATTTTCTTAACATATTCTGCTGTTGCTTGGTGTTAGATCAAATGGGAACTCTCCTACCTCTCAATTCTTGGCTGCCTTTCCTTTCTGGTTGGCAATTGCTTTTGCTGCATATACCATCACAGAAGCAAGGTGTGACATTCAGATTCTTTGCAGGGTGCCAGCCCTGAGAGTTAATGGAGAGGGATGCATGCCTCATTCCTCTTGAGTACTTCATGCTTATCTTCTGATATGTAGAGTTCCAGGAAAGATTTGTGCTTGGGCCAGTGGAGAAAGATAAGGGATTCCTGGAATTCCTATGGTTTTCTCCCAGAGAAATGGATAGTAGAAGGGCAATTAAAGAGGTGAGAGGGCTAGAAGGAGTTCAGCTCCCAAGCAGTTCAACAATTCATATGTTTTTATTTACCACTGACCCTTGACCTCCCCCACCAGGAAGTTTTCTGGGTCCATTTATTATCATTACTTAGTCAAGAACTTCAAAAGTCATGACTTCATCACTATAGAAATTGCTTCTATCCAAGCAAGTCATCATTCCTCAATTCCTTTAAGGGGAAATTTTGAGAGCTCCTGTGACCCAAAACATTTGGCAGTCAGTCTTCTGGTAAATGAGCCTTTCTGAACTTGCTGGCTTGGTTCTCTGTTAGACTCCAGGAAGGAACCTCAAATGTCTCTCTAGCTTGAGAATACTTAACAGATTGCACATTCTATTGGCTTCATCTCTGCCATGTGGAGATATCAGAGTAGCATATTTATGGAGGTTATTATTACTATGAATTATAAATCAATACTATTATATAGTAATGGTTGTAAAATGTTTAGCACATTGCCTGATACAGTCGGTACTTACTACATGCTTATTCTCTTCCCTTGTCCTCCCCCATCTCTTTTTCTTTCTCTTTCCTTTTGTTCCCTTCCCAGACATTATTTCATCCAGTCTCACTCTTTCTCATGACAGAGACAGGTACTGTTGCATATTTATTTGGGAGGGTAAATTGAGGTGGGTAAATTATAGGAGTTGTTCAATGACATCCAACAAGTGAAGGATAAGGCCAGAGAGAATACACTCATCTCAACTCATTGCTTTGACCCTAGAAGAATCATCAAACCTCCCATTTACTTTGTACATATCTTGTGTCTACATGATTATTTGCATATTTTCTCTTCCATTAGAATGTGAGTTCTTTGAAGATAATTGTTTTCATTTGTATCCTTGGTGCTTAGCACAATGCCTTTCATTGTAATTAATAAATGTTTGTTGATTGATTGATGATACTCATCATGGATTGCTTGAATTTTATATCTTTTGGGTAATGGGATCATTGTCTTTTCATATTTCTCTCTTTCAGAGGTTCTGCTTAGGTGCACATCTATAAACTATTGACAGAATTTTTACAGACCCAAGTCTGAAAATTGTTTAAGAAGACTTTACTAAGTTGAGAGAGACTTTGAAAAAGATTTTAGGAAGTGAGGAATAGGCTACTGTTCAGTTGTTTCAGTTGTGTATGACTCTTTGTGACCTCATTTGGAATTTTCTTGGCAAAGATACTGGAGTGGTTTGCCATTTCCTTTTCCAGCTCATTTTACAGATGAGGAAACTGAGGAAAACAGGGTAAAATGGCTTGGACAGGGTCATATAGGTAATATATAAGGCCAGATTTGAATTCAGGAAGATGTCTTCCTGACTTCAGACCTGGTACTCTATCCAATGTTCCACCTAGATGCCTCCAATTTAGTATTGTGGAAAGAAATCTGAAGATGGAGCCAGGAAACCTGGGTTTGAACAGTAGTTCTGACATTTTATTAGTGGTGTGACTATAGGCCTGTGCACAAATCACCCAGTCCATCTAGTTCCCTGGTTTCTCCATCTAAAAAATGGAGATAATAATGGTTGTACTAACCACTTCATAGCAAGGGACTGATGGATAGGCCGCCCCTAATCAATGGTATTGGAGGAAATTGGAGGTAGGTAAGAGAAAGAATTCCTTTGGACCCCTACTCTGTTCCAATCAATATTAATCAATCTGACAGAATCATATCAAAGTTCTATATATAAGGTGCCAGAGTCATGAGCTGCAGATTTTAAGTTCACTTGCTTAGCTTTCTAAGGCACTCCACCTTTGTTTTGCCTTGTTGTCATGTCACTGAGCCCAACATGGCAGAGATCACAACTACACGGAAAATCCCCCAAAATATTTTTATATCTCCGGAACAATCCTTTGCCCAATAGAAGCAGGTAACCATCTTATGACCACTGACTATCATATGACTACTTAGGTTACTGACTGTGAGAGTTTCACCCAACTTGTGATCAGCTGATATTAAAATTTTAGCCTATGTATGATATGTTAATCAATAAAATAGCTTAATTGTAACCCAAAGAAAATATAGCCCTAAGGGGAGGTGGCATCTCAGATCATGAAGAAGATCTGAAGTCCACTTCCTTAGAGAGGACCATGGACCCTTTAATAAAATGTCATTGGCTGAGACCTCTGCCTCAGTCTCTTTTATTGTAGGTGTGATGATTCTAATTTCCACACAGATTTCAGAGATAAGAAATGTATGATCTGCTTTCAGAATTGCTTCATTTGCATATGAAAGGATTATTGTGATTTTCTGGATCATTATAATTATTGCCATCACCAATTTTTTTTGGGGGGGGGTAGAAATTGGACATTTGAAGTGAAATTTAGAGGAAAACTCTTGGAATTGGTTGTAAAGATTGAAGTGTGATGTTAGAAGTGTGTTGTTTTTCTTTCTCTTCCCTGTCTTTTTCTCTCTTTGAATACCTCCCCAAAGGCATTGAATTTTGGCTTTCATCTGTGTTTTGGAAAGTATGCCTTCCTTTTCCCCTCATCCACTTACTTAATCTTTAATGTTTGGGAAAGAGGCAGGGAGAGAAGGGACACTACTCCCCCGAATCTGGTTGAGGGAGCACATTAGCATTCTTCAGGAGCTCTTGTCTTTGGCCTCTTCTCCATCCCCTCATGTCCCTCCACCTGGGCCAGATCTCTACTGCTCCACTTTCTGGGTCTAGATAGATGGTTCATTTCCTTTTATACCATTAAAAGGTTGCCTTTTCATTTGAGCTATGGGCAAATATTTGCTGGGAGCTCTTGGGAAAAGCTGCCAACTTACTGGAGTGTGACAGAGATGCTGAGAGCCGCCTGTCTAGCAAGCTCTGCTGAGTTCCAGTTTTGTCATTTCCACAAGTGTTTGACAGACATACTCTGTGCTTGCATTCCTCTGGGTTTTGTTCTAGGTTTCATATGTGTACTTATGTAGGCAACCTCTCATCTTTTATCTGCCCTTCCTCTATCCTTTGTTGGTCTCGGAGTCAGAAGATCTGGGGCAAATCTTGTCTTTGCCACTTTCTACCTGTTGGATCTTGAAAAATCCAATCTCTTTGGGTCTTTGGTTTCTCATTTCTAAAATAATAAATTTGGATAGCATGGCTATCTACATCTTTGGTCCATCATTCTTGGAGTAGCACTTACACAACTGGGTTGTTGTGAGGATCAAATAATATAACCTTTGTTAAGTATGTTGCAATCCTTAAAAGGTGATACAAATGTCAGATATTATTGTTACATCCTCAGACATTTTCATCTCTTCCTCTATGGCCTTGTTCCCTTTCAGTTACCCAGTCACTCTCCCTTTTCAGCTCTCTTTCTAAGTTTTTTTCCCTTCCCCCCACTATAATGTAAACTCCTTTGTGAGAGGAGAATAGGTGGATGTGCGAAAGAGATCTGTCAGTTTTGTTTATATTTGTACTTCTAGCACTTGTCATAGTGCTTGGTACAGAGTGAATTCTTCATAAATGCACTATCTACTCTCTGATCCTCCCTTCATCCTTCTTTACCATTTTTTACATTACTTACCTACCACCTGTTGCTCTTAGTAAAACAAAGGTCCCAGTTTTCTTACCACATATTTGAAATTGATAGTTCATGCCCCAAGAATGGTGTCAGCCCTTGGAAAGTTGATGCATTTTCTATAAAAGCTGACTGATTTCATAAAACCTGCTTGACTGAGCAAGAAAGGGAAATGAATGGGATGAGAACCCCTGGGATTAGACCTGGAATTTCACTGATGCAAGGAACTCCCTGGGAGGACAACTTTTCTATTAATATATATTGGAACTTTTTCTACAATGTAGTTTTAGAAGGTTTCCTGGGTGCACTGGAGTTAAGTGATGTGACCAAGGTCACAGAGCAAGTATATGCCAGAGGTAGGACTTAATTGAATCCAAGGTTTACTTTCTATTGTATCATACTACTGCTAGGGGCAATTAAAAACAACAAAAACAACAAACAACCAGATAGTATTTATAGTTATCTAAAGTTTGTAAAATGTTTTATATAAATATATCATTTGATCTTCATCACAGATATCTCTATCTTGGATATGAGGAAATGGAAACTTAAAGGGTAAAGTGACATATTCAGTGTCACAAGGCTTAGATGTCTCAAAGGTGGGACCCACTCCTGATTCCAATACCTCATGATCCAATCCTGCTAGATGTGAGATAGAAAATTGAGTGCCCTGTCATCTGATGTAGGGGAGTCTCCCTCCATTCTGTGCCCTTCACTTTTCTTTAGAGCTCTGTCAAAATGCCTTGCTAATGCTGGAGTATGTGTGCCTCTTTGGCATGTACTCTTCTGCCAAACACCCCTCCCACTCTTGCCCACCTCCCCACTGGAAGCTCAGTCTTTGGAAATGTTCCATCTTTTCAGCCTTCCAAGGTCTGTACTTTGTGTTCCAAGGAGCTCTCCAAAAGGGATTTTTTAAAAAAGCAATCTCACAGATGATCAAAGGGAGGGCATAAAACTACGACGTGATGTTGGCAAGGTTGCCAACATTTCTCTTTATCTTTGGTCTGAGAACATAGATCTGAGACAGTGTCTCACCCATTGACCTTGGCTGCCATGACTGAAGGGAACTCAGGAAAAGAGAAAAAACAATATTAATACTTCGAGGAAATTCAGCTTCTCCCTTCCTCCCTCCTTCCCTTCCTTTCTCCCTCCCTCCGTTCCTTCCTTCCTTCTTCCCTCTCTTTTATACCTCTACCAGTCTGGTCATCCTAGAATATGACTTGCCTTTTCCTTTCATGGGAACCTAGAAAGATAGACTGGCATAATAGAAAGAGAATTGGACTTAGAATTTAGAAAACCTGAATTCAAATTATGACTGATAATCACTAGCTTTGTAAGTACTAGCTTTTCTGAGTCTTATTTTCCTCATCTGTAATAATAATATCCATATTACCCCTATACCAGAGGCTGATTGTGAATATCAAATAATATGATGTATGTTATTTCCTCTTTGAGCCAATTGTGATGAGAACAAAGTTTACTCCTTTTCCCTACCCTTCCCCCCTCTCCCTTCTCCCCCATTGCAAAAGCTTTTTCTTGCCTTTTTATTATGGCAGATAATTTACACCATTCCACCCAAATGAGATGATGTATATGTACATTATAAAGTGAATTTCATTCTCCTATTGATTATACAATTAACCAACAATTACTCATGGATTTCTTTATTCTTCAAGAAATATTTATTAACCACCTGTGTGTTTAGCACTAGTAAGAGTGGCTTTTGTAGGGTTGCCCAAAAAGAAATGCTGTCAGTATTGCTGAGGGCACAAAACACACAACTGAAGCCTTTTGAAGGCAATTAAAAAGCAGCATGTAGACAAGTTGTGAGTGATAGTAGATAATAAAGTTACTCTGAGAGACAGGGAGAAGAAAGAAAGAAATCATCATCATAGTCTGATGTGGTATAGAAGAGCTGGGACAAGATGTTTGAGAGATTCCAGGATTCAAATCCAGGTTTCAAAGTTTACTAGCTGTGTGATCTTAAGCAGGTCATTAATCTTCATTTTCCTTACCTGGATATTAGAATAAAAATAGTAAATTTTTAATCTGTGTTTCCTCACTCTGGCAAAATAAATATAAACATTCAATAAATGTTGATAGAATGAACAAAAGAACACAATCCAATAGACAAATAATATATAATGAAAAGAATATTAAAAAAAGTTTGGTGACCCATGTTCTGATATAGTCCAATTCAATTCACAATCAACTGGAAGAAATAAGGTTTAGAACAACATTATACACCATATACCAGGATAAGCTTCAAATGGATACATGACCTTGAATTGAATTAGTCTATAGTCTTCATTTTGACTCCTTTCTTCAGTCTTCCATTTTCATAACTAAACACCAGAGACAATAATATACCTTTAATCTCACCAGATAAAATTACACAACAGAAATAAAAGTAGATGTCAGTTTTTATTATTATTACCTTGAAAAAAGTGTAAGGTATTATTTTAAAATGTAAGATGGTTATATTCTTTATTATATAATTGCCATTCCCAGTGCATAGCCTGAACATAGGAGAGGGTATGATTAAGGATCAGGTAAGAATGACACAAGATAGAACCATTAAGTGACATTCTCTGGATTTTTTTTTGTCTCTTATAGTAAGACTGGACTGCTGGTTTAAGCAGCTGATAGCTGAGTGGGTAGGTGGGGAGTTGCTTGAAGCTCCTTACTGGTCCTTTCTTCCCTATCTCATCTCCCTTTTGGCAAGATGAAAGGAATCTATAATACAGGATAAAGAGTTACAAGCTTTAGCAAATCTAAATAATGTGAGATTAAAATACACGTCTCTAGAAGGAATTTTTTTCTCAAACATTTATCATCTATACATGACATAATATTAGACAATATATGGAGGGCAATTAAGAAATACTGTGAGGGGGCAGCTAGGTAGTGCAGTGGATAGAACACCAGCCCTGAAGTCAGGAGACCCTGAGTTCAAATCTGGCCTTGGACACTTAACATTCCCTAGCTGTGTGACCCTGGGCAAGTCACTTAACCCCAATTGCCTCAGCAAAAAGCAAAAAAAAAAAAAAAAAAGAAAAAAAAATACTGTGAGACTAGGCCACTGGGCATGTGTGCAATCCATGCCCAGTGAATATATGACAGGGAATATATGAAACAGTATTGCCCAAATTCACAATTTGGGGGAAGAGGAAGGAGAAAGGGCCACATTATTTCATCATTTCTTCTTCTTTTTTTAATATGAACATGTTTAAAAGTAATGTTAAGCACGTATATTTCTCCAGTTTTGTGCCGTGCCTGAGAGTTTCCTTACAATGCAGATGGCTATTGTAACGGCCATCATTTGATGATGCTGATCCTGGATGAATAAAACCCAGTCACTGCTTGCTAGGTCTCAAGGATAGGGAACTGAAAAACATGTTGACCTTGGAATCATAAAACCCTGAAATGTATTATACGCTGCCATCCCCTCCTTGTTTCTTCAGCCTCCTTAAGATTGCAGATTGGGAGTTGAAAGCCAACAAGAAAACCAAATTTTTCTATTATGTCATTCAAACCAGCACTTCATTGAAAAAAAAAAGCTTTATTGATGCTTTTTTTATTTTTATAGCAGTCATTTTAGGACATATACTCCTTCTCCACTCTTGGGAATTAAACCTGTCCTTTTAACAACAAAAACCAGCTAAGCACAAACAACCTGGCAAATGACTGTGTTTCATTGTAAGAATAAAATTGTTCATCACACTTACTCAGGTTTTAGCTTTCTTTTAGTATTCTTTACATGTTGTAGTCATTATATATCTTATTCTTTAGATGTCTCTAATATAAGATTATACTTTTAAATATTTATCAACCTTTTGTAGCATTGACCTGGACACTACATAGAAGAGAATAAAGATGATAGGTATCTGTCCAATAGAAAGTTGCAATCCAATGGTAACACCAGGTAGAGAGGGAAAAAGGCTATTTCTCTGTGTGCTTCTACTCTATTTCCATTGGAGGAAGAAAAAAAAACTTCTTTGAATATTTTGGTTTCTATTGATCCTCTTCAACCTCCTTGGGGGTACAGGCCCAGTAGGGGGATTGCTAACTCAAAGTGATTGCTTTATTTTTGAAATAAATAAACAGAGCTTCAAGGTACAAATTGACCAGTATAGGGTCAACAAGGTTGGATGATGGAAAAACTGGGGAAAGAATATGTATATATCTCTAATTATCCTCAGCACACTAAGCTGTCTTGAGGTTAACTAAGTTGTATTTCAGTCCTTCCCCTGCTTGGTTGAATGAAGCATCAGAACAGGAATTAAATTTACCCTCCCCCCATTTTTAGATTGAAGGAGCTGTTCTCTATCTGCTTGTCTGTCTCTGTCTGTCTGTCTGTCTTTTCCCCCCCTTCTGTCTTTTTCTCTCTCTGTCGCTGTTTCCCTCTCCTCTTGGTACAACTCTCTCCACTCAGCCCAGAAAGTGAACATTCCATTCTGGAGTCAAGATGTCGGGGCAGCAGGGAAGTTTGAGAAGGGGCCCACTTACAGCTCTTCTGTAAGTGGGGTTTACATTTCTCAGAAGGTAATTGACAGGGGATTCAACTCTTCTAGGGCTTTTATGGGTGTTCAATATAAAGACTAAAGGCCCTTAATCCCACACAGCTGAACAGATGAATGCCTTTCCCCCTACTTCTTTTCTCCCTTTTTCTAGGGGAGCCTTTCCTATTAGTGATGATGGACCCTTTCTGAGAGTTGTCTACTGAGATATTCCTGTGAGTTTGCATTTTGGTAAAGATCATTTTTGGCAAATGATTAAGAAAAAGCCTGGGCTATTCTTTCCTGTTTCCTTTGGAATAGAAGGGTTAGTGGTAAGGGAGGGCAGGAGTGAGCATGCTTACATACTTATTTTTGTTAGGGGGAGAGGGAAAGTGGGAGGATAAGGGCAAAGCATGACATTTCAATTACAAGTGATTTTATTTTTAATTTCCTGGCAATTAATAGTTTAGCCTTTCAGCCTCAATTTACCCATTGGAACTCCTGGGTCTAATCTTTGATCATACCCTGGGAAATGTGGTTTTTGATCTCATTCCTGGTTGAATGGATAGAATCAGATAGCTGTTTTCGCTAGGATTTTGCTAGCTTGGTGGCTGAGCAGTGGTACCATTTTTTTCCCTTAAGATTTCAGATCAAATGGTACAATAATGGTCAAGCACTTAGCACAATACCAGGTACATAGTTAACACTACATAAGTATTAGCTATTATTATTATTATTATTATTAATGGGTGGCTAGATGGCTAGATGGCTAGAATGCTAATCTTAGAGTTAGGAATACCTACATTCAAATTCAGCCTTAGGCACTTCCTAGAGCTATGATTCTGGACAATTTGCTAATTCACTTAATCTTGTTTACCTCAGTTTCCTTATCTGTAAAATGAGCTGAAGAAGCAAATGGTAAACCATTTTACTATCTCTGCCAAGAAAACCCTACAAGGGGATACAAAGAGTTGGACACAATTAGACAATAACAATTATCATATTACTGTCTCTTAATAACTACTGGTATATAGTGATCTGGATTCTCAGAAGGTGCAAATAAATTTTTTTTTTTTTTACCAATTCAGTAGTATTTTATTTTTCCTATTATATGTAAAGATAGTTTTTTTCAACATTCATTTTTGTAAGATTTTGATTTCCAAACTATTTTCTACCCCCTCTCTCCCTGAAGACAGCAAGCAATCTGATACAGGTTGTACATGTACTACACATTTCCATAATAGTCATGGAGTGAAAGAAAAATCAGAATAAAAAGGAAAAACCAGGAGAAAGAAAAAGCAAACAAAAAAAGAGGTGAAAATAGCAAACTTTAATCTACATTCAGTCTCCTTAGTTATCTCTCTGAACTTGTATGGCATTTTCTATTTCAGGTCTTTTGGAACTGTCTTGTATCACCACATTGCTGAGAAGAGCCAAGTCTATCATAGTTGATCATCACACAATTTAGGTTCTGCTCACTTTTCTCAGCACCAGTTCATCTAAGTTTTTCCTGGTTTTTCTGAAATCAGCCAGTTCATCATTTTATACAGAACAATAGTATCCCCATTATTTTCATACATTTCCTAGTTGATGGGCATCCACTCAGCTTCCATAAAAAGAGCTGCTACAAATATTTTTGCACACATGAGGACCAAATGAATTGCTCAGATCCTAGAGACAATAGGGAGCCACCAGAGTTTATTGAGTAGAGGAGTGACATAGTCAAACCTATACTTTAGGGGAATCACTTTGGCAGCACTTAGGCTGATTAAAAAGAAGAGTCCCAAGCCACGAGAATAACATAATATAATCCTCTTGAAAGACAATGAAGATTTGAATCTAAGGTGGGGAAAAGGAAGAGGAATGGCACAATATTTGGAGATAGAAAACTATTTTGACCATTGCATTCAGATGCAGATGTTAGAAATGAAGGGGCCACAGAGAATATATATATATATATATGTATGTATTGCTGAATTGAAAGCTCCCAGGCCTCCTTGTTTCTTTTTTCCCTCAATTCTATTGTACCCCAATCCTCTCTTCCACTAAACTGGCTTCCTTTATGGTTGGATCATGTGCGGTCCTCTTCTCTTTATTACTGATCCTATGCTTAAGCTTTTCCATGTCACCCTCCTCTTTCTTGTTTCCATACTACACTTTTGTCTTGACAGATAAAGCCTACCAACTTCAGAGAGGTTTTCCTTACTAATTCTACTTCTCCCCACTTCACTTTTCTCTCAGTCCAGTCCCTAATTTGTTTCTCCTTCCTCTGTTAGTCTTGCCTTTATTTTATTCATCTGAAAGTTGGTTCCCCTTGTCTCTCCCATTAGACACTAAGCCCTTTAACATCAGAGATCACGTCTGTTCTTTTTTTTATAACCCTACTCTTTTCCCTACAAATGCAGATTTAATGCTCTGTGATACTGAAGGAATTCAAAGAACACATATTGATTGATGAAATCAGATAGAAAGTAGTCAGCAGAGTAAGCTGGGAGTCTTCCATTGACTATTTTGTGTTCCTGATACAATTCTTTCCTTTCCTCTATACCCTGAGCCTTGGGGAGCTCATCATAAGTTTGTGGTGAAAAATTAAACAGGTTGTATTGCCTCTGGATGCCATACACAGGTGTCCTTGAGATAGAGAAAGCTGTTGCTTCCCAGAGGAAATCTCCCAGCTAAGTCATCCTCCTTATCTGCAATTCATATTCTCTCTGTCTGTCTGAGCTAAGCCAATGGTCTCCTTATTTGCAATTTATTTTCTTTCTCCCCTCTCCTCTCCTCTCCTCTTTTCTCTCCTCTCATCTCCATCTTTCTTTGTCTCTGTTTCCTCTTTCTCTGTCTTTCTCTGTTCCCCTTCTTTTCTTTCTATCTCTCTCTGTCTTTCTCGGTCTCTCTGCCTCTTTCTTTGTCTCTCTCTGTCCCTGCATCTCTTTCTCCCTCTCTCTCTGTGTCTCCCAATCTCTCCTTTTTCTTTGCTTCCCTCTCCCTACCCCCATCTGTCTGTCTCTGTCTCTGTTTCTGCCCTTCTCTCTCTCTGCCTGTCTCTTCCTACTGCCTCCCCTCTGCTCATTTCCTTGTGACAGAAGGAAAGCTTGGGATTGAATAAGAGCCCATTTTCATTTCCAGCCCATCCACTTTCACCCTGAAGAATGTGTGTGTGTGTGTGTGTGTGTGTGTGTGTGTGTGTGTGTGTGCACGCGCACTTTATTTTAACGGAATACTGCAGTAGTTCTATCTAGGACTTCTGATGATTTGGAAAGTCAGGATCATGGAATTAGAGCTGGAATGAACCTTGGATACCCAATCTAGGTCTTTCATTTTCTAGATAAGGCACCTGAGGCCTGAGACATTCAACCCTCACCCCAAAGTCACCCAGGGAGTAAGATTGTGGAAGAAAAAGCCTCAGGCTAAATGAGGAGAGACTTCATAGATTTAAAAAAATGTTAGTGACTGAAGAGATCTGGGAAATGATCTAACTGCTCTCCCCACATTTTACAGAAGGAGGTCACCTCATCCATGGTCGATTTCAAACATCCATCAGGAAAATAGGAGAGATTAGGAGGATTTGAAGGATATGGGCCTGTTCTGATATTCTCAAAGACATATGAAGGCATTTGTTCTGACTCATTTCAATGTTACAGAGTTCCACCCACAGGGCAAAGAGCTTGAAATGACCAGATGATCTGAATGTGGCATGGTCACTGAGAGAAGGGTTCAGAAAAGAGAATGTTTACAAAGGAGGGACAGGATTTGGAGGGTTTTGAATGAACTGCAGTAGGAATTCCAAGTAGGAAAAATGGCAAACCCAAAGGCTTTGGGGTGGGAGAAAACAAATCAAGTGCTTTTGTTGTTCTTGTTTTTCAGTCATTTCTGCCTTTTTGTGATCTTATTTGAGGTTTTCTTGACAGAGATGTCAAAATATTTGCCATTTTCCTTTCCAGCTCATTTTACAGATAAAGAAATTGAGGCAAACTAGGTTAAGTGATTTATCTAGTATCACACAACTAGTAAGTGTCTGAGGCCAGATTTGAACTCAGGAACATTAGTCTTCTTCACTTCAGACTTGATTCGCTGTCCACTTTCCATTTAGCTCAGTCTCAACCTGACAAGATAAGCAGAAGTCTTTGTCCACAATGGCCTTGAGCCTTGGTTGAAGAGACAGTAATGGAGAAAGCATTTTAAATCTTATGAGACAGCAGAGTAAGAAGGAAGGAGAAAAATACAAAAAGGTGGAGGAGAAGGAAAAAGAGGAGCAGAAAAAGAAATCAGTCAACATATAGTGTTTTAAAACTTGCAGAATATTTCATATATGTTATCTCACTTGATCCTCACTACAACCCTGAGAAATAGATTCTATTATTATCTCCATTTTTATAGATGGGGAAACTGAAGTAGACAGATTAAATGACTCGTTACATGGTTAATAAATATCCGAGGCTGGATTTGAGCCAGCTCTTTCTGACAAGTCCAGACCTAGGTCCCAATTTGCCACCTCTGCTTCAGAAGGGCTTCTTTCCCCTCCCTTCCCAGGGGCACTGGGTAGTTAAGTTACTTTCATCATTGTGCCTTTCCCCAGTAAGTGGCTAAATGAAAGGAAGGAAGGTTCTAAGTATCCCACTATGGATGTCTGCCAGCATTGGAAACTCAGTTATGGCAAAGGCAGCAGTGTATAAACTTGCCTTAGAGGAAAGATGGGGTCTGGCCAATAATACTTTCCTGAATCTTTATGTTAGGCAGGTGACTCTGCTTCTATAGAATCAGGGCTGAACAGCTGCTCCCCCAGGCTGCTTCATTCCAGGCTTTCCTATACAGTGATGTAATCAAATGAGCTGATGTCACACTCTAATAAGTATTTCATGTGATCAAAAGTCTTAAATGCCAGGTTGAAGAACAATTACAGTAGACCTTCCTAATTGTTTTATTTTACACACATGAAATTATGGGCTCTGAACTCAATATATAAATATAACCCCCAAATGATGCAAATGAGTTTTTTGATCACTGTTAGTTACATCATTTTCTTAAAAAGTAATGGATGGCCCCACTGCTACTTTAAGAAGAGGCTAATGATAGAAGTAGAAGAGTTGGAGAAGAAAGCTGACTAATTTTTTTTGGAGGGGGAGGAAAAAGGAACTTAGAAAATTGTATAACTACTTATCTTTCCATAAGATCTTCTGAAATCCACTTAAATTTCCCCAGCCTCAGCTTCTTTATGTGTGAAACGGGAGACAAAATTTCTGACAATATGTTCATTCCTTTTGCTTTTTCAAAACTGCCTTGCTGAAGTCCATTCTTGCTCTTAGTTTTATGGCAGGAGATTTTTTTCATAACCTATCTGTGATACCGTTCTTTCTGTGGGTAGATGGATGGATGGATGGATAGACAGAGAAATCAATTGATTGATTGATAGATATGTAGACCAGGAGCTAAGTGGCTTAATGGATAGAGCACCTAGCCTGGAGTCAGGAAAATGAGTTCAAATCTTGCCATCTGTATGTCCTTGTGAGTGTGCCATGTTGGGCAATCACTTAATCCTGTTTGACTCAGTTTCCTTATCTGTAAAATGAGCTGGAGGAAGAAATGACAAACCAGTCCAGTATCTTTCCAACAAACCCCCTAATGGAGTCATGAAAAGTTGGATATGATTGAAATGACTAAACAAAAATATGGAGACATGTGTGTGTTTATATATATAAATATATATCTTCATATATAAGTTATATCTTTTACTTATCTTCAAAATGTACAGTATGAAAGTGTTATGAGGAAAATCTGGGTTCAAATTCTGCTTCTGACATATTCAGATGGCTAGGAGATCATGGTCATGTCACTTGTCACAGGAATCATAGGAAACCTGTAACTTATAAATAAGGTAGAAGGATCTCCATACCAAGAACTCAAGCATACCACCTTCCTTTGCTGCTAACTTTTGTGTTGTCTTTTTCCATTAGATTGTATGCTCCTTGAAGACAGGGATTTTTTACTTGTATTTGAATTCCCAGCACAACACAGTTTCTAGCAAATAGTAGGTACTCAATAAATGTTTGTTGATTATTCACATCAATAATATCATAATTCTTTATATCTCGTCTCACTGCCCTCCTACCTTTACCCCAGAGAAACACATACAGATAGAAACAAAAGGATGGAACAGAGACAGTAGAGTGTAGTGGAAAAAACACAAGACCAATATTCAGAAGGAACCAGTCCCAGCTCTATCACTTTCTCTTTATGACTCTGGATAAGTCTTGCCATCCCTTTGGGTCTCAGTTTCCTCATCTGTCAAAACACAAAAATCTAAGTTGGCTTATATTGTGCTGACTGTGAATCAGTGCTTTATGTAACATGATTGATTGCCAAAAACCCTTGGAATTTTAATCTGTGCCAATCAGAATAATGTCCAGAGTAAGAGACTCTTTTTGGATATGGTTTGAGTCAGAACACATGTGGGGGTATTTTTGTAGGTATCTTTTGTTTTTACATTGTCTGGATTTCCCCTCACTGGTTAATGGTGGCGTAGGGCACAGGGTATAGAGCACAGATTTAGAAATCTATCTTTTGAAGAAAGCCATGAATAAATAGGATTAGATTGTTTTGAACAAAATTTCATAATTTGAATTATGTCCTTGGTCATTTAGGCATGTTCCTGATAGTGATTGTATCTAAAACTGGGAAAACACAATGCCAAAATGAATCAATGGTGGGGAAGGAGAGTGGGAGAAGCATGTAATTGGAATGATTGGGCTGTGAATGCTCTTGGGACCATTATCAGAATCTGGAACCATCAGCCCAGGTCTTTTTAAAATTCTCCTTTTTCCGCAGAGACTAAAAGAAATAGTCTTCTATATAAATTTCAAAAATGTCCTGGCAACAGCTACTTGAATAATCCAAGAGGACT
The DNA here is from genome assembly GCA_023553655.1 of Myrmecobius fasciatus. Taxonomy (NCBI): domain Eukaryota; kingdom Metazoa; phylum Chordata; class Mammalia; order Dasyuromorphia; family Myrmecobiidae; genus Myrmecobius; species Myrmecobius fasciatus. Next base: position 42,864 of record JAJPUD010002259.1, read on the forward strand.
GAGAAAATGTTTCTTTTATATTGCCCATTAATAATGGAAGTTTATAATGCTCTCTAAACACTTATGAAGTAGTCATTCTAATGTGAAATGGAATACACAAATTGTCACCCAAGTACCACTGAGTAACCTGGTGAAATAAGCTAATCTTCTTGAACCTTAGTTTCCAGATGAATTCTGAGGTCCCTCTAACTCCAAATCTACAATCCTATGATCTTTGGCCCTACCAGCTTCTTTCTGTTCTTTGATCTCTAAAGGTAATTTCTGTTCTTTTTCAAAGTTTCTAAGCTAAGGCAGGCTTTGGATCGTAGAATTTCAAGTTAAGAATCTGTACCAAACATCTATTTTGTGTTAGGTCTGGATATACAAATATAACATAGATCCTATTTTTAAGGAGATTGCAATCTCATGAGGATACCAGTGTCTTATCTTTAGTGGCTAATTTTCTACAGTTTTATGATGAGACGATCATCGTAGTGATTAGCTTCATGTAGACAGCAAATGGACTTTGTTTCCCCCCTTCCACTTGCATCATTAACACCAATAAGCACAGAGAATGCAATGGTCTGGGCTTGAAATAAACTTGAATAATTTGATTCAACAGCTCTTGAAAAGATATTGGGCTCCTACTCAATGGAAGTCTTTAAGCAAAGGCTGGATGACTATTTATTGAGTCTGTTGTAGTGGGGATTCTGGGATTCTTTTATATGGGTTGTTTTTGAAAGATGATAAGACCCCCCTCTGACTTTAAATTCTATAATTATTGTTGCCTAGGCTTCATTCCATAGAGTAAGGGTCTTGGGGGTCCATGAACTGTTTTTTGTTGTTGTTGTTGTTGTTGTTTTGTTTTTAAAACATCTTAATAGCTTTACTGAATTATTTTTATATGAATGATTTTATTTTACACATTTAAAAACATCATTCTGAAGAGTACTTGAGTTTCAACAGACTCTCAAAGGGATCCATAATTTAAAAAAATTTAAAAAAGTTTAAAAATTCCTTATATACAGTCATCATTATTGACCCAAGAAATCATTTATTTTTAGTGAGTGAAGCTGCTATCAAAGAGGAGTGGTGCTTAAACTTAGTTTTACTGGATTTCTTAAAAACCACCACAGTCTTAAATCATTAGCTTGGGGTTACTATTATTTGAAAAATAATGTGAGTGGGCAAATGCACCCACTTAGATGTAGAAGCAAGAAGCGGGTGCATATGTAGAAGCAAGAAGTGGGTACATGACATTCATAGTGCACACACCTCAAGAGCTTCAAGGAAATGCCATTTTAAAGAAAAGTTAGATCTATTAGTTATAAAAGAATAGCATTACAGAAAGTTTGCTTTGTTCATTTTTTAATGCTCTTAAACTCCCTTATAACAAACTCTGGGACATTTGGATATTTTAGTGTGAGGAATTCTGAAAGACATCAGTGTGGTAGACATGAAAGCACACTGGTTTTGGAATGAATATCTGAGTTTCTGTTTCAGACCTCAACTGTTTTGACCTTTGTAACTGACAGTGGGCAAATAATGGCCACTCCAAACCTCAGTTTCCTCTTCTGAAAACTGAAAATAACAGGACTTAGAATTCCTACCGAATTAGGTTGTTGTGAAGAAAGTACTTTGGAAATCTTCTGAAAAGATTCTGCAAAAATGTTTATTATTATGAGTAATAATAGCAAAAATCATTTCTATTCTCTAGACATTAGAGACAAGTTATATTTATCTTTACAGTGAATCATTAAATGAAAATAGGAACAATGATTTAGAACTGGAAGGAATTTTATTATCTAATTTAACTCTTTTTTTTTTTTT
>JAJPUD010002259.1:44772-139409 GCA_023553655.1 Myrmecobius fasciatus
CTAGTTTATGCCACTCCAATCATTTCCTCGTTCTTTTTGGGAATTCTTGTGAACTCACATTTCAAGTTTAGATGGATTTGTTTCAAGGGGTTTTGTAGGATGTTTAAAGTTGTGAGAATTAAGGGAAGTTTAGATGTAATTGCTATACTAGGAAAGGATAAAAAGAACTGCAGAAAGAGCACATCCTTCATTTAGCTCCAATGCAAAGAGAACTCAATCACCTTTTTTTCTTTAAAGAGAATGACTGCTGAAGATACCTGGACCACATGCAGAATGACTCATTGCATTATAATGTGTAATACAGAATACCACTTAGTGATAGTATTGGGGTTATTGGATTTGTCCCATCATTAATATGCTTAAACTTTTCATTCTCTCTCCTCCAAAATCCATGCAAGCTTTATCACCAGATGCTCTGCTGTTATCATTTTTGACTTTTTTATATACTAATGAGGGAATTTGAAGTATGGAGAGACAGTGATCAAACCCAAGGTGTGGGTTTGACTGTCTTGTTTAAAACAGGCCATGTGGCATATAATGAGTTCTATTTCTGAACCATGCTATATAACCCAGGAGTACTCCCAACTCCCAGATTTATAGGCTATATGGCTAGGGTAGTGTTTGTAGGAGAGCCGTTTTTTTCTTCATTACTTTTAAGTTGTCTACAAAAAAAGGCTTCCAGAGTCCCAACTTCTATCGATCACCACAAAGGTAAATTTAGCTTCAGTCATTAGACTTGTACCTTGTCCTGTAAAGCATGAATTAGGTGGCATGTTATTAGGAAACATGAGAGACTTCATCCATTCATCTGTCTTAGTGCATCTGAACATTTGCTGATATTTTTAGTCTTGCAGACTACAATGTGTGGGAGCCGAGAGTTGCACATTAAATTTCAAAAGGCAAAAACAGCAGGGGAAAACTTTTGGGGGTAATGTTATGCCAATTACTGGAAAACTCAGTGGAAGTGCCAGGAAAAAAATTAGAGCACAAGTGAAGCTAATGGGAAGAAAGGGGCAGTTGTGGCTGCAATGCAGAACCCCCCTGAAAAGTGAAGTGGATCAGGAAGTTTTAGTCCTTGGTAGTATTGTGTGGAAACAAGCCCTATTTCAACCCCCCTTTCCTATTCTAATCCCTTCTTCTTATCCCAGCTTGTAGTAAATTTTGATCCTACCAGCCAGTTAGATTTGACAAAGGGTCTTTTAGGAAAGTTTCAGCAACCCCATAAGAGAAAGTGACCTTCAATGATGGATTATAGTCCAGAAATTCCCATTGATATCTATCCAAACCTCACTTAGCAGTAGTTTGGATTTGCCATCTACACTCCTCTACAGATGAGAAAACTGAGGCTCAGGGAGGGGAAGGAGTTGGCCCATGCAGGATGTAACACTCAAAGGAAGGATTTGAACTTGGGTCCCCTGACTTCAGAATTAGTTCTGCAGCTAGATTTGCTTACACCTCCTTGTAATGACACCAGCTGCCAGAAATGACTAGGAAGGAAAAGGAACATGAGCCATTCCCTGGCCATAAGGAAAAAGGGTAGACAGAGTTTCTAGAACAGAGCCATAATCTTAGTGAACATTAAGTAAATGCTACAGCTGCTGATGAGACTTGCATTGTGTGTCCATCTTATTTAGTCAGGACTCATTGTAAAAAGAAAAACAATCAAAACAGTGTGAAAGGCAAAATCCCAAGGAGGGAGTCCCATACTGGTAATTGGTGTTGCTCTGTGGAGATGGAAGAAGCCACTATTTTCATTAAACCATTAGAGAGAATCCAGGTGTATTAAAAATACAACTGTTAAAATAAGCTGTGCTACTGATAGAATCATAGCCTGTGGTATCCAGATTTTTCCCACGGGAGGATTATTGACTTTTCCCTTCCTCAAAGAGAAAGGGAGAGGGGGTTTATGACTCTGGGTAGAATTTGGTGTGAGCATTCTGCTCTTTCCTTCTACTAACCAATTTGGTGCTCCTAGGGATGACACTGTGATGGCATTTTCTGACCCTCTTCCCTTTCTACTGGGAACATAAACATGCTATGGGGGAGGTGGGTTTCTAGTAGTTGCTGGAGGTTGCTAGTAGCTGGTTAATTAACTGGAAAACCATTGCATTGCCCAAGTGTTGCTTTCCTATTTGGTTTTCTTCTGATTGGAAGAGAGAGGTGATTGATGTCAGGGGTAGTTAGGACTGGGAGGTCCCTTTAGTTGTAACTTGAACAGGATGTGAATAAATAACTGTACTTTTTCCAGATGAGGGATGATTTTGTATGGCTAGAGGTATGTTGTTTTTTAAAATTTTATTTTATTTTCAATTTATGGGACAAAGCAAGTATTTTCATAACGCAATACAATTAAAAAAAAGTTTAAAAGTTTCTGTACTAACAAAACTAATGCAGACAAGATTAGGAGGGAAGCATCAAATTGGGAAATCATCTTTATATTTAAGGGTTCTGATAAAGGCCTCATCTCTAAGATATATAGAGAATTGTCTCACATTTATAAAAATTCAAGCCATTCTCCAATTGATAAATGGTCAAAGGATGAACAGACAATTTTCAGATGATGAAATTAAAACCATCTCTAGTCATATGAAAAGTTGCTCCAAATCACTATTGATCAGAGAAATGCAGATTAAGACAGCTATGAGGTACCACTACACACCTGTCAGATTGGCTAAAATGACAGGAAAAGATAACGATGAATGTTGGAGGGGATATAGGAAGACTGGGACACTGATACATTGTTGGTGGAACTGTGAACGGATCCAACCATTCTGGAGAGCAATTTGGAGCTATGCTCAAAAAGTTATCAAACTGTGCATACCCTTTGACCCAGCAGTGTTTCCATTGGGCTTATATCCCAAAGAAATCATAAAAGAAGGAAAGGGCCCCACATGTGCAAGAATGTTTGTGGCAGCTCTTTTTGTAGTGGCTAGAAACTGGAAACTGAGTAGATGCCCATCGATTGGAGAGTGGCTGAACAAAATTATGGTATATGAATATTATGGAATATTATTGTTCTGTAAGAAAGACCAATAGGGCAATTTCAGAGAGGCCTGGAGAGACTTGCATGAACTGATGCTGAGTGAGATGAGCAGAACCAGGAGATCGTTGTACACGGCAACAACAGTACTATATGAAGATCAGTTCTAAGGGACATGACTCTCTTCAACAATGAAATGCTTCAAACCAGTTCCGATTGTTTGGTGAAGAGAGTCATATACACCCAGAGAGAGGGATGTGAAATGTGGACCACAACATAACATTTTCATGTTCTCTATTGTTGTTTGCTTGAATTGTATTTCCTTTATTGGATTATTCTCTCTTATAGATACGATTTCTCCTGAACAAAAAAAATGATGTGTGGCAATAACTATACATATATTCGATTTAAGTATTCTAACATAATTACCATGTAATGGATATCCTGCTATCTAGGGGAGGGGTGGGGAGTAGGGGGGGAAATTTATAACAGAAAGCTTTGTAAGGGTTAATGTTTAGGAATTACCCATACATATGTTTTGCAAATAAAAAGTATTAATAAAAAAAAGAGATTACAAAAGAAGAAAAAAAAAGATTGCCATTCTACCATGTACAACTTGCTGTTCCATCCAAATACACCACAAAGTCATCACGTAAATTTCTTAGGCATCCTCTTAGTATGGTTGTCATTGACCACTAAAGAAAGAAGAGAATCCCTAGTCCAGTCTTTGTTCAGGCTCTTCTTCCTATCTGGACTGTCTTTCTTCCACCCATCCCAAGACCATCTATCTTTCAAAGTAAAGAACACTATATTTCATTGTTGTGATCCTCCACCTCAGCTAATATCTCAGTGTACATTTCTCTGTGCAGGGAAGGGAGGAAACAAGCATTTATTAAGCATTTACTAGAGCTGAGATGCCAGGCTAGGTGCTAAATGCTTTACAAATATTATCTCATTTGATCTTCACAGCAATGTTTTATTCATTCATTCATTTATTCAACTCTTCTTTTGTCCCCAGGCTTGATTTTGGCTGTTTCTCTTTTCCATTTAAATTACTGAAATCATTATGTCTGTCTGTTGTTTGTCTTGTTTTGCTTGCTTGGTTCACTTTGTGTTAGTTTGCATGATGAATTATTGAAAGTCTTCATCTTACAGTTGAAGAAACTGAGACCCAGGAAAGATCCCTGACTTGCCAGTGAGACAGTAGCCTCACCTGTTGTATACAGCAGACTGAAGTTCAGTCCAGATCTTATGATTTCAAATTTAGTTGTTATTAAATCTTTGTTTAGTAACAACTGTTCTTTGTTCTCATTTTTGAAACAAGGGGTAGAAGATGAATTAATGGAAGTTCACCACTAATTTTGGATATTTATCTGCTAAGGCTTTGAGGCCTCCTGTTAAAACCCGACCAACTGGTCCCCTAGCTTTGATTTGGGCCCTTGTAGATGGGACAGATAGCCTGTCAGACTTGGCCTCTGTTAATTTTTCTGTTTTTCTGCCTTGCTTTACTGACTAATGAACAGGAGTCTTGTCTTCTCATCTACTTCTGTCAGGCCCTGAGTGTTTTTGAATCAGTCTCTCATGGGAATCGACTGAGAAACAAAATTAATTCACTTTTTTTGAAAACCATCTCAATCAGGATCTTTATTGTCACATCCTTCAGTGCTCTTAGGCAATGTGCCTTCTCATGGATGTTCCTGTGGGTGCTTGAAAACTGGTGTGGGTCCAGCCAAGCAAGTATTTCACTTCATAATTGACTGGACTTGTTTATGTCATTTATAATTATGAGGAAGTAGTCACTAGGAATGGGGCAGGCTTGAATATGAGAACAGTGCTTCTATAAGCCACAAAATCTTGAAACTAGAGAATGGTATAAGGCAAAAAAGGATGAATTTGGAATCAGAGGAAGGACCTGGGTTTGAATCTAAGCCCTACTGTATATTACCTGCTTGGTCTTGGGCAAAACCCTTTCATCTTCCTGGACCTCATATGCCCTTTTCCATCAAACTGAGGTGATTTGACTAGGTGATGTTGAAATCCCTTATGGCTTTCAAACCCTTGACTAGATGCTTCCTTATTAGGAAGTTCCTCACCAATGCTCTATTATCTACAGAGTCAATGAGATGTCCACTGTATCCGGAAAAAAGAAATTGGTTCCCTGGGCAAAAAGATGAAGGGAAACACTCATGAGTTGTTCCATCAACCTTTGCTTCCTCTTTCCTGTGACTGTCTTTGTTTTTAGGCTTGAGGACAGCTGGACTGACATTGTTCCTGGGCTTGCAGCCAGAGACCCATTGAGTTGGGTGCCATGACTGCCTTGGTGCCAGGATGACTTTTATGCTTCCCACACTGTCTGGGAGGCTCCAATTATCCAGTCTTTTTTTTTTTTTCCAAGTTGTCCAATTTGTAGTTATCTCTGCTTCTCTCAACTCCTCCACGGACTGTCTCCTTTACCATTCTCTGTTCCACCAGTGTGTGTGTGTGTGTGTGTGTGTGTATGTGTGTGTGTGTGTGTGTGTGTGTGTGTGTTGTTTTGTGCTGAGGCAATTGATGTTAAGTGACTTGTCCAGGGTCACACAGCTAAGGAAGTGTTAAGTGTCTGAGACCAGATTTGAACTCAGGTCTTCTTGACTTCAGGGCTGGTGCTCTATCTACTGCACCACCTAGCTGGCCCCACTAAGGTATATTTTTAAAGATATAGCTGAGGGATCTCTATATGACTTTGGAAATGGGGGTGGGGTGGGAATAGAATTGAGGTAAAGGTTTGGGGGAGGGGAGGATACAAGAACTATCTCAAAAAAGGCAATGTATGTAAAGCAGTTCATATATTTGAGGTATTATTAAATGTCAGTTATTACTGAAGATCTGCAATCGCTGTGTGAAGAACCAAGAAGGTAGTATCGACCTGTACAAGTCCCTACTGGCACCTGAACTCTGAACTGACCTTGGATCAGAAGTGATGGCATAAATTTACCTCTATTCCATGCAAGCAAAAATTCCAGGGGCAAAAAAACCCAACAACTTATCTTGCTGTTTTGTAAGCCAAGATTGCAAGATGAACAAATTTTCTCAGGATATGAGTCTCTTCCTTTTGTTCTCTTTCTTCCCTGGAATTGCATGGGCTGGTTATCCCAGTGGTCATATGTCTCCAACTCACTCATTTGGATTCATCTGCAGAATTACAGAATGTCGTGATTGACTCCCCGGAATTAGTGACTAAGGCTTCTGTAAGCATCATGTTTTTCAAATCTGTTCCTTCCTTTGTATTTACCAACATTAATCCTCTAGTTCAATCTTTTATCAGTCCATGCTGTAGTTTCCTACATAGTCTAATAATCTCTAGCCACATCCCCTCTCATCCAATCTGCTGGTTCTACTATTTAAAGTAATGCTTTGCCCAGGTCACTGTAAAGCTTAGCTTCTTAAACTGTGATTTGCAACATCATATAAGGTTTTGTAACAATGTGAGAGTTATGAAATTATGATTTATTATCAGTAAATGTTTGATTTGTAGCCTATTTTATATATTTCCATACTTGGGATCACATAAAAATTTCCAGGGTGAAAAGGAGTTGTGAATGGAAAAAGCTTAAGAAGCCCTGTTCCAAAGGACCCCAGCCTAGATTTCCAATCTGAGCTCTATGTTCCAAACAAACTGGACCCATGCTCTTTTTTCTTGATCTTTGCTTCTCCCCCATATTGAAATCAGACTCTGCCCTACTCACTCCCATTCATTCCCCTGACTTGGCCTATTGAAATATATTCCTTCCAAGGCCCAATTTAAGGACCATCTCTTCTGTGAGAGCCTTTCCTGGTCCTCCTCACCTCCCAACATCTGCTGCAGCTGGAAAAATCTTTTCCTTCTAAAATATTTTAGATCTTGTTTGGTTCTTTCCTTTGTACCTATCTATGAGACAGGTAGTGTGAAGTAGCAAATGTTGGATTTGGAGTCAGGAAGTCTTGAATTAAAATCTTGTATTTGGCTGTGCATGACTCTGGCCAGTCACTTGATCTCTGGTCTCTATTTCCTCATCTGTAAAATGGGGATAGTAACAGCACCTGCCTCCCCAGGATTATTGTGAGGATAAAATGAAGTAGAATAAGTAATGCATTTTGCAAATTTTAAAGCATCATATAAATGTATTATGATTATTCATCTATCTGTCCGTCTCCTCTGCCAGACTGAAGACTTCTTAAGGATGGGGATATATGAAGATTTTCATCCTTCTATCTCCCAGCACCTAGAACTGCTCTGGCCACAGAGGGACTTAATTATTGTTTCAATAACTCCAGATAATTTCCTGTGACAAAAATGTGACATTGTAGTCTACTCCCTCCTTTTCTTTGAAAAATCAAAGCTTCATTTTGAGGGTCTTGGGGACCAACCTGTGGCTGCTTATATACCTCCTCCCCCACCTTTGGTCACTTCTGCTGGATCAGAATACTGAAAAGAATTGAAATCACTTGGGACTGACCCCTTTACCTAAGATCAGCAGAAAAGGAGTTCATGTGTCAGATTAACACACTAAAAACATATATAAATGCTCTGACAACACTGCCCTTCCTTCCAACCCCCTCTTCCCTCTCCCCACCCCCCTTGGCTTTGGTACATAACTACATTGGTTTTCCTTCTAACCTTTATTCCTTTGGTGTGGCCCCATTGCCTTATGGTTAGTGGGTTTGGGAGCTTTCTGCAGAGGAATATTTTCATTAAAGGGATGAACCTCTCTCACTGATCTTGCCCAGGTGTTTTTTGTTTGTTTGTTTTGTTTTTGAGAGAAAGGTTGCTGTGATTACAATTGTTGTGGTTTAAATAGGAAGTCTTTTCCCTTCACAAAAATCTTATGGACTCCTCCCTTCCCACCACATCATCAGCCCCAAAGACATCTTATTCTTGCTGATGTGTCCTTTGCCCTAGAGGCTTCATATGGATGGGGTTGTTCTTATTCTCCTTTGAGTGAATATCCATGTTCTTGACATTGGTCAGACTGTCTGGAGTCAGTCCCAGCATGGGCAGGTGCTGTGCCAACTTCTCTGGCATGTGGCCGTGCCAAGATATTTCACTGTTGACCCCTCTATCCTCTTTCTCAGTGCCAGCCTTGGAGCTCTGGAGCAGACACTGTCATTCATATTTCTGAGAGGCCTTCTTTGTGCTGAGAAATGCCAGTGGCCATAAATGGTTAAGACCTAACCAACTTATTTCCCCTTTGAGGTGAAATGAAGGGAAGCCGGGCCTCTGAATTATACTTGACCTGTCTGGAGCTTTGGTGATGTGGTGGAAAGCCACATGAAACTAGATTATGAAACTTTGACCTTAATTCATTTTTTGCCCCTAAGTATCAATTGGGTATTTAATCTTTCCTGGCTAAATTTCGTCTTCTGCATTGGATTGGATGGTTCCTAAGTTTCATTTTGTTTCCTTATATTGGATAAAAGTTTTTATCTACTTTATTCCATTCAGTTCAACAAGGATTTAATTTGGGATTTCTGTTGGTTAAGTGTTATGCAAGATTAAGTATTATGAGGTTAAAAGGAGGAGGAATCATTCCTGCTCTGTTGGACAAAGCTGCCCATGAAGAGAAACAATAGATAGATACAGGCATGGAGTTCTGAAAGAGTTGGATTCCTTACTTAGGATTGCTGTAGGTAGACTGTTTGGGACCGAGAATTATTCCCTATGGCTATAGCGACCAGAGGATTGGTCTCAGAGTTAGGAAGGCCTGAGTTGTAGTCCTGTCTCTGATACATCTTGGCTGCACTTTGGAAAAGTCCCTTAACTATCCAAAGATTAGGCTTGCAACTCTCCCAAGTACAGCCAAACTCTATTAAAATGTAATTGGATAGGGACAGCTAGGTGGCACAGTGAATAGAGCACCAGTCCTGAAGTCAGGGGGACCTGAGTTCAAATTTGACCTCAGACACTTAATACTTCCTAATTGTGTGAACTTGGGCAAGTCACTTAACCCCAGCTGCCTCAGCCAAAACAACAACAACAACAGCAACAACAACAAACAACAACAACAACCAACAACAACAACAACAACAACAACAACCAACAATAACAACAACAACAACAACAACATGTAATTGGATAGGGGCAGCTAGATGGTGCAGTAGATAGAGCACCAGCCCTGAAATCAGGAGGACCTGAGGTCAAATCTGGTCTCATACACTTCCTAGATGTGTGCTCCTGGGCACTTAACCCCAATTGCTTCAGAAAAAAAGTGGGTAATATTTAGCAAAATAAATAAAATTCAGTAAAACATAGACATTATATATGGTGCTTAGGTTCCCCAGGTTATCCCACAAGAACTTATTTCTTCATTCTCAGATAAGATAATAGTAGTAAATTAGTTGTGGATAGTGTTGCGTCTGGAATCAAGACAACTCAAATTCAAATCTACCTTCTGATGCTTACTAGCTACATGACCATGAACAATTTAACTTTTGATTGCTTTAATTCAATGGAGAAACAATGGCAAACCCCTCCAGTTTCTTTTCCAAGAAAAGCCTGTAGATAATATATATGGTTTGTTGTTCTTCAATTTTGACTCTCTGGGACTGCATATGAGATTTTCTTAGCAAAGATCCGTATGGTTTGCCATTTGCTTCTCCAGCTCATTTGACAGATGAGGAAACTGAGGTAAGCAGGATTAAGTGAATTGCCCAGGGTTACATACCTAGTAAGTGTCTGAGACAGGATTTGGATTCAGGAAAATGTCTTCCTGTTCAAGCCAGGCTTTCTGTACAATGGTGCCACCTTTGCACTAATATATGGTTTATTTAGGGGTCCCCAATTCTACTTGAGTTTGACTAAAATGCTTTAAATGACTTTCTAAGGCAAAAATGGGCAAAACAATTGCAAACTTTCTTTCCTTCCTCATTTTCCCCGACTCCCCTTCCCTTCCTCCTGCTCTTTTTCTTCTTGTTAAATCTCCCCCTCTCTCATTTCATACACTAGGCAGAGAAAAATTAGTAGGAAGTTTAGATGGTGGATAATAATCTGGGATAGGCTTCTAGGTCTTTGAAGGATATGCCCTCTTTGGAGAATGAAATGGAGTGATCAGTTTTCTGGATTGTCTATTTAAAAAGACGGAGAGGAGGAAAAGCATTCTATTTATTTTAGAAGCAATGAATGGAAAAGAACTGTCCTTGATGTCAACCATCATGAAGAGTGGTTGCCCCCATAGCTGTCCCTTAGGGCCATACATCTCAGCTAGTGCAGCCAGCAGTTCATAGCAGATTTTCATAAAGCCAGGGTTCAAAAGTATAAGATTACATCTAATTAAATGCTGAAATGAGGGCTTTATTTTGTCAACTGTGCCTTATGGCCTAGGGCTCTCCTCTACATCTCCTCCTATACAGAGACAAAACAGTTTCATTTCTTTTCTGTTATTTCCTTTACATATCTTTCATGTTCTCTTTTCAAAACCAGCTTTTGATTTTCTCTTCCCTTCCCTTGTTCTTATTTTCACCTGATTTGCTCTTCCCCTCTTCAATTGACTATTTTTTATTCTTTGCATACATTCTATAGATTATTTTTTCCCTTTTTATAGGAGTGGAGAGAGATTGTGGTTCTCTTTATTACTGCCAAAGTTCTGTATTGACAGGAAAGCTTTTAGAACTCTTGGTATAAAGATAAAAAAACGATAAAAGGATGATTGGTTTATAAAAAAAATCGATGGCTTCCTTCTTTCCTCAAGGTCATATCATTAGTAGCAGAAGTAGGACAGGTTTTCTGACTCTTTATTCCAGTGAATTTTTTTTTAATCCTTTCATATATTTTGTGTTGTCTATTTGATCTTGTCAAGTGTTCCTTTCTAGAAGAGAGGGTCACCATTGTATCTAAATTGCTACCTTACATTTTTGTGCCTCAGACTTAATTTGTGTTTGATTTTAGAATTTACCTTCCTGGCCTTCTTTTTGTTCCTGCCTGACTCTTTCTTCCATATCAACTAAAAGTTCTTCCAAGATATTTTTATATTGTGTTAGAATGTTCCCTATGCTTTTATTTTCCCTTATTTTATGTATTGTTTTCATTATTTTTCAGTGGAGGTTACCTTAATTTATATACATACCTTAATAGACCTGATTGACATCTCTTTGTGTTCTGCTACCATTTCTTCATGTCTGCATGTCCTTGCTCTCTTACCTTAGTTCCTTAGAACATGGTGGTCCACTTCAATGAATTTGTGGTGTCATTGGTGTGTAAACACTTTCAGAGATGCAGATTGTAACCCAAGTAGGTTTTTATATCCCAAGTCTTCTTGTCCATATTCTTTGAGAACTCTTTCACTGAGGACTCAACTTTTATCACATTGGGTTTCTTCATGGTCTTTAGAAAATTTGTGGTTATCCATGCTGGCCATTTTCAGCTCTTGCCATCATCATTATGGAAGCTGGGTAGCACATCAGATAAAATGTTGTACTTGGAATCAGGAAGAGAGCAAATCCTTCCCGGAATTCTTACTATGTGAGTCCAGGCATTTAACCATTCTCAGCCTCGGTTTTCCTCTTTTATAAAATGAGGATAGTAATAGCACTTGCCCTCCAGGTATTGTATGAGAATCAAATGAGAGTTTTTAAAATCACTTTGCAAACCTCAAAGATCTCTCTAAATGCCAGCTATCACAATCACAGTAGGATTGGAAGCACTTTACACACTTTTTTCATTTGATCCTCACCACTGTGCTTAGGTTGCTATTATTCCTGTTTTACTGTATTGGAAACAGGGGCTCTGTAAAGACAAGGCTTGCAGAAAGGTCACCAAGCAAGTGAGTGACCAAATTCCAGTAAAGACCTTCCTGACTCCAGGTCTATCTTATTCCTATTTTATGGAAAACTGAGGTCTGAAGCATTAAATGATTTTCTCTTAGTCACAAGATCACTACTTTTTATTTAATGCCACATTGATCCAACAAAACCCTTTCCTACTTTAAAACTTGTGAGGATCTTTTAAAATCTAAAGTATCATTATTATTATTGTTAAGTTTTATATTTGCTGATCTATATTCTAGTTCATATTATTATACCAGATCATCTTCGGGCAATCAATTTCTTGTGCTTCAGTTATCCATCAAAGAAAGATAAAAGCTTCAGCTAATCAATTTCTTGTGCTTCAGTTTCTTACCCATCAAACAGAGATAAAGAATGCCTGCCTTACCAATCTCACAAGAGTGTTATAAAGATAAAAACCAATAGAGGCAGTTAGTTGGTGCAGTGGATAGAACACCAGCCCTGAAGTCAGAAGGACCTGAGTTCAAATGTGGCCTCAGACACTTAACACTTCCTAGCTGTGTGACTCTGGGCAAGTCACTTAACTTCAATTGCCTCAGGAAAAAAAAAAGATAAAAAGCAATAACAAGTGTGGAGACCTTATATGTAGTGCTTGAGTTCTCAGGCTAGCCCACAAAAACTTATTTCTTCATCTGTAAATTGAGGTAGTAGGAGACAGCTAAGTGGCTCAGTGAAAGAGCATTGGGCCTGGAGTCAGGAAAATCTGAGTTCAAATCTAGCTATAGATGTTTACTGGATGGGTGATTTAACCTTTGTTTGCTTTAATCCAATGGAGAAGCAAATGGCAAACCAAAAGTTCTAGGTGGTGTATTTAGAACCTGGAACATGTGGGATCAGCTACTATTATTAAAGTGACCTTTGAGGGAGTTCCATTGTCCTAGTTATTCAGTATCCTTGGGTCACAGTTAGGGACCCAGTGATGCTGTGCAGAGAATACAACTAACCACATGCAAAGGAGAAAGAGTATCATGTCCTATTAAGACTCAGTAAAATAATAAATAATGCAATTCAGAGAAATGTATTTTAAACCCTCATTGCCTTTTCCTTTTTTTTCCTGATAAATTTAAATAAATGTATCTATATGCATCACCAGGTGATATCCCATGATCACACCCAAGTGTGATCTAGTGCTTCTATATAGGTCATTCTTGATGTTTTCTTTATGTAACAAGGACAGAGCTGAATTTTTTTTTTATTATCTTACATAGTGAGTGAAACATAAGTGCATTTATTTATTCACTCAGGTAATAAAGACTTATTAAGTGATTACTATATATAGAACTTCTCTTTTTCCTTTAATAAACACTACTTATTGTTGATAATATCTGTTGTTCACAATTTCAATTGTGTCTGACTTTTTCCAATCCCATTTGGAGTTTTCTTGGCAAAGATACTGGAATGGTTTGCCATTTTCTTCTCTAGCTCATTTTATAGATGAGGAAACTGGGACAAACAGGGTTAAGTGACTTGTCTAGAGTCACACAACTTATATGTATTTGAGGCCAGATTTAAACTCAGGAAGATGAGTCTTCCTGATTCTGAACCCACTGCTCTATCAACTGCACCACCTAGCTAGGCACCTCTCTTGTAATTTGTTTATGTTTAAGCACTTCCTGTCATAGGCAGGTTTTGAACTCAGATATTTCCTGACTCCACGAGGTGTACTTTTTTTTTGCTATCTTTTGATGAGACCAGAGGAAATAAAGAGACAGAGCTGGAACTGCTGCTGCAAAGTCCTTATTCCTTCCCAGTTTTCTTGTTTCTGCTACATCAATCAGATCTGGCTGCTCTGTGGATCTGCCTGTCCAAGTACTATGACATTAAAGGACTTGGTGGTCATACCTGGAGATGAGCTCAATGCTAGATAGATTCACAAGTTTTCCTTGTAATGTTTCTTAACTGTTGTCAGTTATTTGTTATTTGGCACCTCAAGGTGCAGCTTAGCAGGTAAGTATTTTCTAAGCAGCTTATGGCTGGCATTTGATATATTCTTTAAAGTCTTTGGCTACTTATTCCCATTGATTATGGCTTAGATGTTACAGCTTTCAAAGGCTGGTCTCATCCTTACAGACTCATTTTCCTGTTTATGGAACAGGACAGGCAGTTTATGAAGTTATGTTTTGGAACTTGTTCCATACTGTTATGTTCCATAACAGTTTATGAACAGACAGCCTGTTTATGAAGCCCCTGTTACACTTTACCCATAAATTTAAATTGACTTAGTAAAAGGGCATCATGGTCAGTGGTAAGGAACCTTGGGCTTGCAGTCAGGGTCTGGAGTTCTGGTTTACTGGAACCTGGATTGTAAGCATGGGGTGTCACCAAGTTTCATTATAAGTTTCAGTTTTTTTCATCTTTAAAGTGGGACTCCCAAGTCTTCCTTCCAAGGATATTTTACAAGTAAATGTGATAATTATGTTGCAGGTGCTTCAGACTTTCTGACATTATTATGATATGACATATAAAAAGTTTGAGAGACATAGTATCTGGGTAATTAATAATTTTATTAATAATGCTAATATATTATTAATAAAAGGATAGTCATTTGGCCATCTCTTTTAGGCTAAAAATCCACAATGGAGTCCACTAAATGCTTATATGTCCTTGGAAGAGTGGGTATTCTTGAGGGAAGAAGTCAAATCTGATTGGTTAATAATTAAGGAGAAAATAAAATAATGAGGGTCTGGGGTACTGACTGATCACACAGTTTTGGTCAAAGAGAATTATCTATATCCATATTATCTTCTCAGACAAAAGAGAAAATGCGCATTTTTCCAAGGCTGAGTAAAACTCAGTGGGGCAGAATCCATTAATTCACCTAACTATCTTTTGAACAGATCTGAGTTCTCCATCTTAGTATCAGCCCTGCACTTCAAAGGCTTCCCGAGTAACCTACAGGGGTTGATTTCTGAGTAAGAAGTAGAAAAGGGGGAAAAACCTTTGCCCTAATTCAATAATAATACAAAAGAGAAATAATCATTTCTCTCATTGAGAATTATTGTATATGACCATGTCTTTTGTTTTGTACTGTGCTAGTCCCCTAGAATTCAGGCTGTTCCAGATACTGGAGCTGAAGGTGCCCTTTCACAGAGAATGATTATCACAAACCTCACTGTCTCAGCTTATAGCTTATCTTATAAGCACCATGTGTTAACATAAGTTCCTTTATATTTGTGACAGTTAGGAGACTTGAGTTCTCCCTTTGGTTTAGCTGTTGAAGACTGGTACCAGACAACAGTCCATTACTCATGATAGTGAATCTCTCCTTCAGAGCTTCTATTTCCTCATCTTTAAAGTGAGAATTCTAAGGCTTCTTCAAGCCTTAGGTACCTCATTCAGTTAAGAATGGCAGAGGGAAGCCACTCCAGAGAGTGTTTGTTTTTTCCAGCCAGACATGTGACCCCTTTTTAAGGAATCAGTGTCTAACTTAATGAGGTAAGTACCATCTCCCACTCTGAAATTACTTTGTAATTACATTGTATTTTGTATCAACTTAAATGTATAGTTACTGTTTCCCTTGATAGAATATAAACTCCTTGAGGGTAAAAACAGATTCCCCCCCTTTTTTTTACTCTTTGTAATGAAGTCACAGTGTCTACCACATAAGTCTTAATAAGTGCTTTGTTGGTTGTGGGATAATAAGATTGAGTTAAAATTGGAATAGGAGAATTTTATCTCACTCACCCCAAGCTTAGGCTTTTGTGTATATCTTTCTCTTCTCTATGTAAGCTCCCTGAGGGAAAGGTTTACAGGAATCTATTTTTATATCTCTTCCCTTAAATACATTGAATAATTTTGAAAAAATTGACTTTTACCTCCAGGAATTTTGGACCAGAGTAGTGACTTACCCACAGCTTCATAGTTAATTCCGGTTCTTAGCACAGTATTTACTATGTAGTAGGTGCTAAACAAATGCCAGTTAGTCAAACATTTATTAAGCTCCTAAATCAAATTTTAAAAAAGGCTGCTAAATTACATAGTGGATAGAATCCCCAGTCTGTAGTCAGAAAGACCCATCTTCCTGAGTTCAAATCTAGCCTCAGATACTTGACTAGTTGTGTGATTCTGGGCAAGTCACTTAACTGTTTGCCTCAGTTTCCATAAAAGGAGCTGGAGAAGAAAAAGGCAAATTTACTCCAGTAATTTGCCAAGAAAATTTCTAATGGGGTCATGAAAAATTGAACACTACTAAATAGCAAAAACAACTATGAGCCAAGTAAAAAAGAGGTAAAAAATGGCTCCTGCCCTAAAAGAACTCACAGTTTAATGGGAGAGACAACATATACTTGATTGCTTCAATAGTATTAATACCAAAGAATGGGACCCAGATCTTTTGAGTCCTGGTAAAAAATCCTTCCTCTACATGAGAATAGCTTGATGTTACTAGAAAGTAAGTATAGGAGCATTTCATTGACTACCACCTTTCTCTCCCAAGCTCCCTAAAGGAAGGTTCTCTGAGCTGAAGGGGAAGACCCTACCCTTATTAGCTTGAGTAAGTAGAATCACTTCAGGTGTCTCTGAATGTTGTACCTCACCCCTCTTATTCTGCTTTAGCAATCTAGAATGTTCGGAGGCTGGCTCAGAAAACATTAACTGATTTACAAATTCAGAGTCACAACCCGACAAATTCAGGGCTTGGATTTAAGAAGATTTGAGTTCAAATCCTGCTTCAGACACTTATTCCTTGTGTTAGTCTGGCATCACTTAATCTCTCAGCTTCAGTTTCCTACTTTTTAAAATGAGAATAATAATAACACCTTTTTTCACTGAGAAAGAGCATAAAGGGGGATGAAGAAAGAGATTTTGTAAAAGGTGGCATTTTAGCTAAGACTTGAAAGAAGGTAGGGCAACCAGAAGGTGGCAATGATAAAAGGAGAGCATTTCAGATAATTGGTGAAAATGCTTGGAGTCAGGAGCTGGGTGGACTGAAATGTTTGTGGGACAGCAAGGAGACCAGGATCATAAAATAGTAGTGTGTGTGTGTGTGTGTGTGTGTGTGTGTGTGTGTGTGTGTGTGTGTTTATGGTGTAAAATGTAAGAAAGATGGGAAGGGACAGGTTATAAAGAGTTTCAAAAGCCAGAGGATATCACATTCACTGATAGGTAATAGGGAGCCAATGTGATTTATTAAGGGAGTGAGATGGTCAGATCCATGCTTTAGGAAGACCAGTTCGGCTGTTGACTAAAGAATGGATTTTATATTTGACCCTGAGGTAATAGGGATCTTTAGAGGATAATATGAAGTTTCTTTTGATTGGCTGTCTGTTTTTTTTTTTTTTTTGAGTTCTCTGTTCCTGCTCACTCTTTATTCTTAACCTATTTATGACTGATACCCAGGCCTTGTCTCTGAGTGCCAGAATCAAATCTAGGATAAGATTTCCCATACCATAGGAATTTAAAAGGTATAATATTTAAAATAGTGATTTTTAAAGATTGTACAATTTTAACAATTGTTTACATGTACATTTTGTGTACCCATACATTGTATTCCTTAGGCACTTACAAATAATTGAACTTACCATATAATTAGCGAGAATAATTAATTAAAATAGAATTGACCAACTAGAGGATTTACCTCCTTCAGGTACATTACTCTTTAGTCTTAGTCCAATCTATTCTCCTCCTTTTTTTACCCTTCTGAGCAACATCTTACTCTGTTTTGAAGTCTTTATCTTTTGTCTTCTTCAACTGAGCTTATCTAAATTTATTATTTTCTCTTTATGAATTCCAGAGTTGATTGGAGGGTTCATTTCTCCCTGCTTGTCTCATTACCCATCTTGGTGCAATGGCCTTTGTCAATGGCCAGCAGCCAGTATATAGATAAGCTGCTCTTCCTTTCAGAATTTTTTCCTTTTCTTTCTGCATATGATTTTGAGATCTAACTATCTAACATCATAAAATAATGAATACTTTACATTTTCATACTAGTTTAAAGTCCATAAAATGTACTTTCTGCACAATTTTATGGGGTTATATATGTATGATTCTCCTTATGATAAAAATAAGAACTCATTGTACCCAAAACATCTGTCCTTGTTATAGTCAGGACCAGTACAGGAACAGCAAAGTGGTGCTGGACTTGGAATCATGAATTCCTATGTTGAAATCTGACCTTAGACACTTACTAGGTGTTTGACTTTGGATAAGCCACTTAAACCTGTTTGCCTCAGTTTTCTTTTCTATAAAATGAGTTGGAAAGGGAAATGGCAAACCACTCCAGTATCTTTACCAAGAAAACTCCAAATGTGGTAATGAAGAATTGGGCATGACTGAAATGACTGAACAATACAACAAGATGGGTGACATATGAAGGGCCTCCAATTTAGCAGGTAAAGAATAATCTGTGTTCAACTATAGGAATATATCCCACATGGAACTGAAAGGTCTGTCCTAGGTTTTATGAGGAAATTGAAGCTCAGAGAGCTTTCCTGCCCAAGGTCACACAACTAGTAACTCTACCTTTTTAGATTGTAAGCTCCTTGAGGACAAGACTATTTTTGCCTTTCTTTGAATTCCCAGCTCTTAGTGCAGAGCCTAGCATATAGTAGGTACTTAATGCTAGTAGACTCAACTCTTCAACTTCCTTTTCATTCCACCAAAGATATTCTACCAATTTCATAAGTTTATTAAATAAATTAGCATAATGTTCAGCATATAATAAGCATTTAATAAATGCTTGTTCACAGTTGACTTTTATTGGACAGAATTCATTGATTAATGTTTGGCACATTTGTTAATGACTACTTCCTAGTAAATTTTTTCTTTTTTATGGGTTCTGGGCAGGGAATGTACTTAATATAATGATTAACCTATTAATGAATTTCTAAGGCCAATTGTAGAGGGTATTGAACTCTAGTGATATCATTTCTTTATGGATATGTTCTACAGTAATCAAAGATAGTTAACTAATGCTGGGTCTCCAAACAAGAGTTGCGGTCTTTGTCATAAATTGGGACGTTCATTATCCATATCAGTCTGGACTACTTCCAGTTTTTGATGACCTCAGTCTAATAACAATAACAGCAGTAAATATATGGTGATCCATTAAAGCAAAATAGGGCAATAAACAAGTGAAGCATAATTGACTTTTCTAAAGGATTGTAATTTTCACCTGCTTTTTTTCCCCCTGAGGCAAATTGCCCAAAATCATACAGCTAGGAAGTGTTAAATATTTGAGATCACATTTGAACTCAGGTCCTCCCGACTTCAGGACTGGTTCTCTATCCACTGTGCCACCTAGCTACTTCCTCACCTGCTTTCTGTGTAAATCATTGAGGGAAAAAATCTTGCCATATGTGGAAGATGTTGCTATGGTTGAACACAGGTTATTCTTTACCTGCTAAAGTAGAGGTCCTTCCTTTGTCACTTGTATTGTCAGGTTGTTGAGTCATTTCATTCATGTTCAACTTTTCACTACCCTGTTTGAGTTTTTCTTGGTAAAGATACTGGAGTGGTTTGCCATTTCCCTCTCCAACTCACCTTACAGAAAAGGAAACTGAGGCAAACAAGTTTAAGTGGCTTACTTAAAGTCACATAACTAGTAAGTGTCCTAGGCCAGATTTCAACACAGATATTCATAATTCCAAGCCCAGAGCTGTATCCACTGCATCACCTTGCTGCCCTGTATTGGTCCTGACTGTAACAAGGACAGATGTTTTTAATGCAATGAGTTCTTATTTTAACCATTCCCAAACTAATCCAGCCAATAGATATTCTATCTATTATACACAAAGTACCATTCTGGGCACCAGGAATACTTGCAATGCAATCTTTTCACAGATAGCATTTCAGCCCTGAAATTAGGATGTCCTCAACTCACATTTTCTTTTGTTTGTTAACTGCTGTACATGGGCTGCAGATTCACCAGAGTTTCCTTAATTTGATAGTTTTTAGTTTCAGACTCCTATTCTATATCAAAATGCTGACTTGGAGTCAGATAAGTGTGTGAGTTCAAATCCCATCTCAGATACTTATTAGCTATTTGCACCTGGGAAACTTACTTAGCCTTCTTTGTCTTAACTTTTCTCACCTGCAAAATGGAGGCAATAATAGCACCTACTTTCCAGGAATATTGTGAGGATGAAATGAGAAAATATTTTTTAAGTGTTTTATAAACCTTAAAGCACTAAATACATGATAAATACAAATATATGCATATATATATATTTCATATGTGTATACATATATAAACATATTTATAAAATACTCATATATACATATCTATATCTTTCTTGTTAATCAGCATTATGATCTCTAAATTAAATATGAAGAATCACCAGACACACATATATACCTATATATCTGTGCATGAACACATAGATGTACAGGATTATTACAAATGCTAGTGCTTCCTGTGAAGTGTCTAATAGATTTCACTTTGCTACAGAAGGCTGCTTTTTATACCTCTGGAATTATCATAAATTGAGTGTGCTTTGTGTCACATTGCAAGATGTAAAGCTTCTGAAAAGCATGGTTAAAGGCATGGAGGATCTGCACTCAAGCATGGGAGTCTGGAGTCAGTACCAATCATGAACTCTGCAGGAGATCTTATATACCAGAAGGCATTTCATCACTGAGTTTACGTATAACACTCAGCATGAGATTCAACTCAATAAATAAATGTGATGAACCTGTTTTGGACTGGGCCCTGGGACAAGGGGACACAAAAGAAATTCAGTAAGCCTTGGCTTCTGTAAGCCCTGGCTCCTGCTTTTATGGAGTCCATAGTCCCATGGGGGAGACAAAGGTACAATATACATACAAGTAATATAAAACAATATTTTTTTTTATGAAAAGTTGAAACAAGTATTTATGGAAATCCTGAATAAGGAGGATTTGCTTTCCACTGGGAGAAAAATCAGGAAGGCTTTGTTGAGATGAGATTTGTATTAGGGCTTTCAATGGATGAATAAAAATTCTACAGCATAGGAAGGAGAGACACAAGCTGGTAAGTGCAATATCGGTACAGAGAACTGTGTGAGAAAAGATGCAGAGCTGGGAAAAGTTGAGACCAAAAGAGAAGGGTGTAGAGCACCCACAGGTGACTCCTTGACTTTTTTGACTGGACCAAAGACAGTCCATCAATAGCTCAATTTCTATATAGATCAAGAAACCACTTTATATCTTGATTTAAAAACCTCATTTCAATTAATTTTTTTTCATATCTCTTAAGAAAATGATTTTGAGAACTCTGTAATCAAGGCTAAAACCATTATCTGAGAAGTATATCCAAATCAATCATTGCAAATTTACTAAGTACTTACTGTGTGCTAGATGCCTTCCGAACACTAGACTGTGGTTATTGAGTTGTTCAATTGTGTCCAACTCTTTGCAATCTTTTTGGAGTTTTGTTGGCAAAGACCCTGGAGTGGTTGTGCTGTTTCCTTCTCTACCTCTACCAGATGAGCAAACTGAGGTAAATGTGGTTAAGTGACTCATACAGAGTCACCCAGCTAGTAAGTGTCTGAGGCAAGTGTCAGGTCTTCCTGAAGCCAGACTGAGCATTCTATCTAGTTGTATCACCTGGCTTTCCCAAGAACTAGATATATAATAGCAAAAGTAAAACAGTCCCTACTCCCAAGAAGCTTTAGGAAAATAAATATACATGTACATATGCATATGTGTATGTGTGCATGTTCTTGTGTATGCACTCAGAATGTCCCTATTTCTTTTTAAGGTGCCACAATTTTTTCATTCCCTGAGGTTCACAGCCTTTTATCCCTGAAGACTCCTCTAGCTGCTTCACCCTATATCCACTCAATTGTGAAATCTTGCAGTTTCCATCTCTACAAAGTCTCTTGCATCTGATCCCTCTGTCTACTCACATAGCTACTCTCTTGGTTCAGGCTCCTATCACTCTGTCCCAGATTACTGCAACAGATTGGACTCCCTGTCTCAGGTCTCTCCTTATTTCAATACATCCTGCACACTGCTTCCAAAGTGATTTTCCTTGAGTACAGTCAACTTCAGTGGCTTTCTGTTATACTTTACCCTTGGGTAAAGTATAAGCAGCTCTGTTTATTTTATTTATTTATTTATTTTTTGCTTTTTGCTGAGGCAATTTGGGTTAAGTGACTTGCCCAGGGTCACACAGCTAGGACGTGATAAGTGTCTGAGACCAGACTTGAAGTCAGGTCCTCCTGACTTCAGGGCTGTTGCTCTGTCCACTGCACCACCTAGCTGCCTGTTTATTTTTCAAAGTCTTTCACAACAGTTCTCAAACTATCTCTTCAGCCTCACTGTACCTTATTTCCCTTGTATACTCTGAGATTCAGCCAAATTGACCATCTCTTTATTCTTTCTGTGGTACTCCCATCTCTTATCTTCTTGCCCTTCAACATTCCCCCTTATGTCTGAAATACATTATCCCCTCATCTCCATCTGAGAGCATCCTTCTCTTCAAAATGCAGTTTAAATATCATCTTCCATTGGAAATCTTGCCTGTTCCCCTTAGGTCCTAGTTCTTTCTCTTTCAAATCAATCTGTAATGAAATACTTGGCATTTATTTCTATTTATTCTCTTCATATTTATTCTCTATATATGCATTTATATATGTATATGTATGCATAGAGATATATTCTTATAGTTATATATGATCTTATTGTCTACATTGCTAGAATGTAAGCTTTTTTCAAATAAGGTTTCACTTAATGTATTTGTATTCCCAGGACTCAGCACAATGTATGGCACATGGTAGTTAATGTAGTTAATAGATGCTTTTGGGTTGATTAATACATAGTATATCAAATAAATCCTTAGTTTTATGAGGTAGAGCACTAGGTACTGGATGGAGAAGACAGTTAGGAATGACTTTTTCAAATAGATAGTTGTAGCTAAATCATGTTTTGAAGTAAATCAGGGAATCCAAAAGGAGCAGATAAGGAGGAAGGCCATTCCAGGCACAGAGGACTATGGGAAAGCATGGAGACAAGAGCTGCTGAATCATGTATGACAGTTCATGGAGAAGAGTAATGTGTAAGACCAGAAAGCTAGGGTGGGACCAAGTTATTGGGAGCTTTAAATGCCAGACAGTTGAGTTTATGTTTGATCCTAGGGGTGGAAGCCACTGAAACTCATCAAGTAGGTCACACATTGGGAAAAATCAGTTTGTGGAGGCTTGAGTATAGAACAAACCTGTGATATGTGGTCCTGGGGAGATGGAGATGGAGACTAGTGCTTTCAAGGTTCTTTCTAAACTGCACTAAGGTTAAAGGGGACTTAAGGGTTGCCCTGCTAAAATCATCCTCAAATTTGATGATCTTTGGGAGCAGAGAACCACTACACTGCCTAAGGAGTGGAAAATTGATTGATCCAGGAGAAATGAAACAGGTTAAAACTTCCATACTAATCAGCACTGGCCTCAGGTTGTGAGTTGGTGAGATATAGGCCAACTTAATCTTGAAATAAAAAAAGAAAGGGAGGGAGGAAAAAAGGAAAGGAGGGAGAAAGGGAAGGAGAAAGGTGGAGGAAAGGAAAGTAGATAAAGAAGGAAGAAAGAGGAGGGATGAAGGGAAGATGAAAAGGAGAAAGAAAGGAATGAGGAAAAGACCTAGGAAGAAAGACAGAAATGGGGGAAAGAACATAAAGAAGAATAAAGAAAGGAGACAGGAAGGGAGGGAGGGGGAGAGGGAAAGAAGAAAATCACTTTGGCAATTGCATGGAGGATGGTTTGGAATGGGGAGAAATTTGAGGGAATGATCTAATTAGGAGGCTATTATAATTATTACAATAGTCTGGGTGAAAGATGCTGAAGATCCAAACTAGAATGGTATTTGTGTGAGTGTAGAAGAAGGGGCACATCACATATGTAGAAAATGTAGAGACAGCAAGTGTAAATTGAGGCAATTAATTGGATAAATGTAGTAAGGAAGAGGAAGGAGTTGGGGGATCACAAGGGGATCACATCAAGATTGGGATGTCACCCAGGATGGTCGTGCCCTCAGCAGAAATAGGGTTTGAGAAGTAAACCAATTCTGCTGTGAATTGCTGTGAAGCTACTGAGTTTGTGATGGTACATCTAGTTGGAAAAGTTACATGTATATTGCAGCTCTTTGTTCCAAAGCTGTTAGGATTGAAGAATGTTTATTTTTATTTAAGACTAATGTAAAAAATTACCTCTACTGACAGAAGGAAACGCAGTCATGGGGATTTTATATATTTGTAGTTTCTCTTTTTTGTCTCAAGTATCATGCAGGGAAATGGTTAGAGG
Organism: Myrmecobius fasciatus; assembly: GCA_023553655.1. Classification (NCBI taxonomy): domain Eukaryota; kingdom Metazoa; phylum Chordata; class Mammalia; order Dasyuromorphia; family Myrmecobiidae; genus Myrmecobius; species Myrmecobius fasciatus. The sequence continues at coordinate 68,758 of JAJPUD010002259.1, forward strand.
CTCTGAGGGCTGCATGCTGGAAAAAATTAACTAAGTCCCTTCTCTGTAATTATGTAAAGGCATTCATGTAAAGGACTGTCTCTTATGAGAGAGAGCAGGACCACTGAGCCACAAAGTGCCAACCATGGGGGTTTTGTTGCCAAGCTGACCTGAAGTCCCTGAACCATGTAACTGCCCTACAGCCTTTTGACTCTGAAGTGTAGCCTGAGGGTGAATTGGCAAAAATCAATCTAATCAAAGACTGAAATTAAGGCTGTTCAATTAAGCTATGATTAGGAATAGCTGAGAGAAAGAGGCCTATACATAGTTATTTATTTGAAAAAAACAAAAACAAAAAACAACCTACCTCTAGAATTATTATGTAATATTGTGTGAATCTAGATGCTTTAATAGAATTATAGTTTTAGAAATGAGATCTGGAAAATATAATGTTAAAATATAATTATCTAGCCAAACATGTGCCTTAGCATTCTGTCTGGGTTTAATCTGTGAGAGTATCCCTTGCCCTCCATCCCTATCCCTCCCTCCATTCATTCATTCATTCATTTGCTTGTTTGCTTGTTTTACATAAGGAAGAAAACATAAGAGGAAAAAAATTACCAGACTTCAGTGGAAGATTACAAAATATTGGCATGTGTCACCAAATTTTAAAAAAAATCATAGAATTTGAGAGCTGGAAAGAACCTTAAAAATAATATTGTCAAATCTTTTTGTTTTGTAGATGAGGAGAAACTGATTCCAAGAGATGGAAAGATTAGAACTCTGATTTTTTAACTCACGATCTAACATTATTTTCACTACAGCATGCTATTCCTAATGTAAATTCTAAGATCTGACATGTAAGAAAGGTGATTTTTGTTTCAAAGCAATTGGTGGTACAGTGGATAGAGAGCTGGGTCTGGAGTCAGAGAGGTCTGAGTTCAAATGTGGCCTCAGATACATACTGGTTAATCTCTGCTTGCCTTAGTTTTCTCATCTTAAAGTAGGGATAATAACACTTCCTCCTTCCCAAGCTTGTTTTTATTGTTTTGCCATGTCCAGAGTCCAACTCTCTCCCACCTTGTTGGGTTTTTTTTGGCAAAGATACTGAAAGTTTGTCATTTTCTTCTCCAGCTCATTTTACAGATAAGGAAACTGAGGCAAATAGGGCTAAGTTACAGGGTCACACAGCTAACAAGTGTCTAAGGCCAGATTTGAACTCAAGAAGATGAGTCATCCTGGTTCCAGATTCAGTGCTCTATCCACTGAACCATCTAGCTGCCTCTGAGCATGTAGTGAGGATTAAATGAGGTAATATTTGTAAGAGGCACTATATAAATGCCCAATCCCTTCCTTTTATTCTCCTACCTGCCAGCTTCTTTAATGATACTATTAAATGAGGTCACATACATTAAAGCACTTTGCAAATATTAAAACACTATATAAATGCTAGATATAATTATATTGCTGCTAGTAATTACATTGGCATTGACCAGGTCAGCAATTCACATTTATCCAATACTAAGTATTATAAACAACTTACACTGTGGGATAGATATAAGGTCAAATATAGATTCAGCTTTAGCAAGTCCCTTTGAAGATCTTCTTGTTCAACCATTTTTATAGAAAAGTAAGCAAAAGGATTTGTTCAGGGTCCCATAGAGTTTGTCAGAGTTAGACTTTGAACACAGAACTTCTACCTCAAAATGCAAGACCCTTTCCACTATATTAGGCTAGTGCACCTATTTTTATCCTCATTCTTTTGATTGGCAAAGTGAAGTTCAGAGTTAGAAAAAATCATGTAAGATAAAAATCACAAATATACTGAGGCTACAAGTGATTTACCTGTAGTCTCACAACTTTGAAGTGCCACAACTTTTTTTTTCAGTATTTTCTTTTTCCAAATATATGCAAAAAATAGTTTTCAACATTCACCTTTGCAAAACCTCATTTTCAAAATTTTCTCCTTTCCTCTCCCTCCAAGCCCCTCCCCAAGACAGCAAACAATGTGATATAGGTTAAACGTGTAATTCTTTTTTTTAATTATTATTAAAGCTTTTTATTTGCATAACATATGTTTGGGTAGTTCCTCAACATTGATCCTTACAAAGCTTTCCATTACAAATTTTCCCCTTAGTCCTCTCTCCTCCCCTAGATGGCAGGAAGTCCACTAACATGTAATTCTTCTAAATTTATTTCCATATTTGTTATCCTGCACAAGAAAAATCTGCTCAAAATGGGAGGAAAATCATGAGAAAGCAAAAAAAAAAAAAAAACCCAAGCAACTAAACAAAAAACAGAAAGTGTGCTTTGAGCCACATTCAGTCTCCATAGTTTTTTCTCTGGAAGCAGATGAATACTACAACTTTTAAAGAGTGGGAGAGGAGTAGAGTTGACACGGTCAGACCTTTGATTTAGGAAATCACTTTGTCAGCCAAATGGAGGATGGAGTGAAGTAGAAAGAGAGTTGAGGCAAAGAGAAAACCCAGCAGCTATTGCAATATATCTGATGAGAGGTAATCAAAGTATACATTCAGGTGGTGGTTATAAGTAGAAGGAAGGGGACATCTTCAGGAGATGCTGTAAAGACCAAAATGTGAAGATTTGACAACAGATTAGATATGTGGAATGAATGTGAATGAGAAGTCCAGATGACTAAAGAATGACAGTACCCTAAACAGTAACAGATTTGGGAATAGGAAAGAATTGGAGGGATTAAAACAAGGCATCACATGTGAGATTCTAACCCAGTACCTCTGACTTCAGGGCCAATGTTATCTCCAGTGTTTTATGCTATCTTCCTTTAAGGAACAGTTTAATGTTGCTTTAATCCAATCTAACTTTTTAGCTGAGGGAGAATTGTTCCCTCCTACCCCAAGACTTGAGAGGCCAAGTACCATCTGTCTTCCTTAGATGTTTTCAGGAAGAATTGACTCAGCCTCTTTCAGCTGAGAATAATCTTTTTTAAGATGGATGAAGACATACACAGAAAGCTGTTGACTTATCTGGGAGTAAGGCATGAGGTGGACGTGGAAGAGAGTGCAATAGCAAAGTCTTTTACAAGTAAGCAGAGTGAACAAAACAGATTTTTAATGAGGTACCAGGCAATAACCAGAGCCCCTGGGTGTCTTAAACAGGTAAGAGATAGCATCCAAAAAGTATCTCTGTGAAAAATGAAATCCTGCTGGAGTTCAGGATTTTAATTAGGTTTTTTTCTTCCTAGAAAATACTCCCTTCTTAACGAAACACTAGCCCTGAACTGAGATGCTTTAGCCCCTCTCCATTTCAGTTTTAGATTTATAGCCATTTGATATTTACTTTTAAAGCCAAATGGAGCAGTGGCAATTCCCAATCTCAGCACTTTAGCAAGATCACCATGGTGAAACATTGTACTAAATGACATAGGGACTTCCTGCATTCTGGTTTATGGTTTATGTCTTCCTTTTTTCCAGAAAGACCCAGACTCATTAAGACATGTATGACCTTGGTATGTCAACTAGCTTCTCTATACCTTTGTTCCTTCATCTATAAAATGAGATGATTAGATGACTTCTTTAAGTTCTAAGGTTAACATCCTATGATTGTAAGATCATGTCATCCATATTTGGTGTCAGAAATTTGTTTGGTTTGGTCCCAGAGAGCAGAGCCAGGACCACTGGACAGGAGCTACAGGAAGGCAGATTTTGCCTCCATGTCAGGAAGAGCTTCCCAATAATCAGAGGATTCTAAGAGTAAAATGGGTTTCCTTGGGGAAAATTGGGCTCTCCCTTATTGGAGGCCTTCAAAGATGCTATAGAGAGGATACTTTTTTCATGAAAAGGGTTATTATTTCATAGACTCATAGTCCATGAGACTATTGAGTACCCATTTCCCTGATGTTACAGATGATAAAACTGAGGCATAGAGGCTTTACATAACATGCCCAGGGTGACAGCTAGTAAAGTATGAAGATTTGAAATCAAATTTTTCAGGTTCCAAGCTCAGTGCTGTCCATTAAGCAATGATCTTTGGGATTCCAAGATTCTGTGATTCTAGGTATTCTCTGTTCACCTTTGCCTGCTGTTGGAAGTTATAAATATTGAAATATGCTGCTTAGTAGAGCCTTTTATGATAAAAAAGTTTAATTATTTAAGCAAAAACAAAAAATGCATTTATATTCTGCTTAACAGAGAATATACTACATAATAAATGCTAAAAGGAAAAGCAAAGTAAATGTTTTATACCTTCTTACTAACTTTCTGTTAGTTATTCAGCCTTTATTTGAGCACTAATTTTCTGAAGCACTCTTCTAGGTTTTGAACGCATGGATAGCAAGAAGATGAATAATAATAGCTTTGAGTTTTGGTTTTTGTAATTTTGCTTGCTTTTTTTTTAATAGAGCTGTAAGGTCATATAGCTAGGAAATGTCAGAATGGGAAAGCAAATCCAGATCTTCTGGGTCTAAATTTAATTACTTATTCCATTATAGTAGATTGCCTCTCACAATCCCTACGTTTTAAGTCTTATTAACAAATGAGACTAAAACATATATCAATTAAAGACTGATAAACTACTTCATAATAAGGTTGTGTTAACCAAGCCTGCCATCCACCAAATTAGCTGGAGGTCAATACTCCTGGCATCCTTTATATGCTGAAGATTTCATATAAGCAATATAAGGAAAACTATGAAATAAGTCTAATCAAATCAGCAAACATTTATTAGGTACCTACTATATGTCAGGCTCCATGCCAAGTGGATATAAGGATACAAAGAAAGGCAAAATAGTACTTGCTGTCAAGTAGCTCTAATGGGGAAGACCTACATCCAATCCATTGCCAATACTCATGAATTTCACATTTTGGAACATCTTTAAAAGATGCTTTCTTCTCTCCTGGACTATTACCAGTAGGTCTGTCTGCCTCAGATCTCTCCCCATGCCAAGCCATCCTTCATACAACTACCAAAGGGATTTTCCTAAAACACAGATCTAATCTTGTCACCCCTATACTCAGTAAACTCTAGAGGCTCCCTCCTATCCACAGAATCAAATACAAAATCCTCTGTGTGGTGCTACCAGTCTCCTGGCTGTACCAAAAATAAGACACTCTATCTCTTGGGTCTGAGCATTTTCCCATATCAGGAAAGCTTTCCTTCCTCATCTCTACCCTCTAGCTTCCTTGACTTCCATTATGCTCAACTAAAATTCTCCCTCCTATAGGAAGCCTTTTCCAATCCATCTCAATTCTAGCACCTTCCCTTTCTTAATTATTTCTTCTTTATTCTGTGTATAGCGTATTTATTTATGTAGTTGTATTTATTTGTTCTCTCTCCCATTAGACTGTGAGGTCACTGAGGGCATGAACTGTGTCTTTGTACTGCTAGTGTTTGGCAAAGTGCTAACACATAGTAGGTGCTTAATAAATGCTTACTGTTATAAATAACTATGTAAAAACAAGATGTATGCAAGATAAATTGGAGATAACCTCAGAGAGAAGGCATTAGCATTTAGAGGGATTCAGAAAGACTTCTTGCACACACTGGGATTTGAGTGGAGACCTGAAGGAAGCCAGGGAAATCTAAAAAAAGAGAGAGAAAATTCCAAGACAGCCATTGTGAGCCAGAAGATAGAGAATTGAATGTTCATAGAACAGCGGGGAGGCCAATATCATAGGATCAAGGAGTACATGGAAAAGAATAAGATAGAATAATAGAAAATCTCATAGGAGATTTGTGAACTCATTTTGCTTTCTAAGCTGTGGGGCTGCTGCAACAAGAAGAAGAACAATAACAGCATTTACATGGCACATTAAGGTTTGCAAATGCTTTATAAATTTATCTCATTTGATCCTTAGAACATTCCTGGGAAATAGATGTTGTTATCATACTTGTTTTACAAATGAGGAAACTGAGGTAGTCAGAGGTTGTGACACTGTGAGTAAATGTTTAAAATATGATTTGAACCCAGATCCCCTGATGCCAGATTCAGCTCTTTTTATACACTAGCTGCTATTATTATTGCCATTTTATCAAAATTCATTAATAGATGTCCTCATTGAGAAATCAAAGTAAGAGAATGAATAAAGCTTCTGCTTCTATGGAGATGGCAGGTAACTTATTCACTTTTCTCTAAAAGCTTTCTGGTAATAGCTGTGATTAGAATGAACAGTATTATTTATTTGCTTCTTTCCTCAGGGAGACCATGGGATTAACTGTTATCAGAATTGATTTCTCTCTTTCTTTCTACATGGTCCATTTCATCTTCTCATCTTATTTTTTCCCCTTCCCAAACACAGATCTTTCTTTTTTCCTTGGGGAAGCTGAAAATAATAAATTTCTTATTCTTCCATTGAGCATTGTCAGTTATGAGGGTGAGGCAGAAACCAGCACAATCCAAAACATCTCTAGCAGATTCCCTTCTTGAGGTTCTTTTCTTATCCTGTCTGTGTAGGAGAACCATATTGATGCCCTGGTGATACCATCAATTTCTGAGGTAAGTCAAGGTATGGAACAAATCTTGGAAATGATTTTCCTGCTGAAGATCTCTGACCAACTTGGAATATCTTTTGCCTTCAGCCTAGCTCCATGCCAAAGCTATCCTTCTCTGTTAGGGTAATTAATCTTGTCATCTGAACCTAGTTGTGTTCAGCTATTCTGAGACAGTCCTGTTGAAGGTATACATCCTCTTTAGAGGCATGTGTAACAAATGAGACTAAAACATATATCAATTAAAGGCTGACAAACTACTTCATAGTAAGATTGTATTAACCAAGTCTGCCATCCATCAAATTGGCTAGGGGTTAAGACTCCTGACATCTTTTAGAAATTATTACTGTAAATATAAATGCATAGTTTTGCATTGGAGAGAGTGAGATTTAATGGGAAATGTCAACATTGAGACTATATGAAAAATGATTCAAATCAGTAAAAAAAGACTTCTAGATCTAGTCTATATTGAACATGGATGATGAGGAGAACTGTTACCTCAGGAATGAACAATAAGAGAGGATGTCCATCAATTGGGTAATGGCTGGACAAGTTGTGTTATATGAATGTAATAGAATATAAGAAATGATGAGCAGATGGATTTCAGAAAAACCTGGGAAGACTTACATGAACTGATGCAGAACCAAGAGAACATCGTACATAGTAATAGCAACATTGTGTGATGATTTGCTATAACAGATTTAGCTCTTCTCAGTAATACAGTGATCTAACATAGTTCTAAAAGACTTGTAATAGAAAATGTCATCCATATCCAGAGAAAGAACTATGGAGACTCAATGCATATCAGAACACACTATCTTCACTTTTTAAAAAATTATTTTTGTTTTTTTTTCTTTTTCATAGTTTTCCCCTTTTGTTCTGATTCTTCTTTTGCAACAAAGCTAATTTGGAAATATATTTAACAAGATTATACATGTATAGCCTATATCAGATTGTTATTGTCTTGTGGGGGAAAGGAGAAAAATTTGAAATTCAAAATCTTACAGAAATGGATGTTGGAAATTATGTTTACATGTAATTGGAAAAAAAAATACTAGTAAGTGAAAAAAAGAAAAAAAGAAGTTTTACCATTGTGTGAACCTGGATAGGATTGTGAATATTGTGAATCATAGAATCAGGATCCAAAATGGAAAAGATAGAGTAAATCTAAAAGATGACATTATAATAGGGCTAAATATAAAATCCTACATTTGGATTCCAAAATTTGTACTATCATAGATTTAAAATTGGAAAGGATCCTTGGAAATAATTTTATATTCTTCAATCTTCTTTTATAAATTCAATTTAATATGTGCAAAACTTCAATGATAGATTCTGAGGGTAGAAAGACAAAATGAAAGGCAGGTTCTGCCCTTGTGTATCTTATGTATACTTTATATGTATTTGCATGGATATGATGTTTATGTAGATAAATACAAGATAATTTGAGGAGGGCTTTAACAGCAGGAAAGACAGCTTATATTTGGAAGGAAATTTGTGTGGGGAGTTATGAGATAATCACATGCAATTATAGAAATAAAGTGTCTCTTCTCCTTTTAGCTTCCTTTTGTAGGAAATGTTTTTGTATTCTTACTCCCAGGCCTGGAATTTACTAGGAATTAATAAATGGTTATTGATTGATCATTGACATATAATACTGGTTTATTTGATCTAGTCTTAGAAAGCAGAAGTAGGAGAAATTAACAGAAATTAATGAGAGATTTTAGATCTCTTTTAGAATAGTCTATACTTATTACTTTTAAATGGAGTGAGCTGCTTCCAGGGCCAGTGGCTTCTTCCCTCTCTGGAGCTCTTTAAGTGGACACTGAATGGATGACCCTTTCTCAGGATGTTGCAGAAAGATTCTTGTTTTGGGGACATCTGAGTTTCCTCTCAGCACTGAGATCGTAGGACTCTATGTTTAAGGTCTTCCATTGCTTCTTTTCCTTAGTCACATGACAGTTAAAGTGGCAGTTGAATCACCAATATGACCAAGCCTGTTTGGCTCTTTTCTTTCTTGGGAGCTGAACATGGGCAGACTCTAAGAGTTTGGTGCCCTGTAGGGATAAGTAATATTCACTTTTGATATTCCTCCATAGGCATAATGCCTCAGAAATGGACAAATATTGTGGTTTCACTGGAATGACCCTGGCCCTTTTGTCAGAGATTGTCCATTCAAACTGTTCACAACACAGTTGGGTACCTTTCCAAATGCATTCACTTTTCTGGGGTGCTTCTAGTCAATGCTTCTTGCCCTAAGAACAGAAAATTTGTCCTAGTGGATTAAACTCGATCAATTTAGCCCAGTGTTCTGTATTTGAAATTGATAAAAGTCAGAGATGAAGATTATGATGTAAAAATGGAATGGACATTAGAAATTAGTTAGTTTAGTCCCATGAGAGAGAAAAATGAGACCCATAGAGGTTAAATGACTTTTCCAGTACACACAGCAATAAATGACAAAATTGAGATTTAACCCCCAAAATTCTGTCTCCAAAGGCAATGTTCTGTTCTTTTGTCCCCTGCTTCCAAGAAGCATGGCGATATGGAACTCCATTTTGTTTTCATTTTTTGCCTACTTTGGTACTTTGCACATGGTATGTATTTGATAAGTATTGGTTGAATCAAAGTGTCTGTGATGTCAGCCTTAGGAAATAATGATAGATAACAAATCATTCTAGCTTCTCTTTTGTAGGGTTCATTTGAGACATCTTACTAGGATGATTTTCTCCTTGCCTCATTTCTTATTCCCAACCTTCCCTTGCTTCCAAATCCTATCAAAATGTAGCAATCCTTTCAATTATGTATGACTTTTTGTGATCCCATGTGGAGCTTTTTTTTGGGAGGAGTGCAAAGATACTGGAGTGGTTTTGCCATTTCCTTCTCCAACCCATTTTACAAATGAGGAAATTGAAGCAAACAGGATAAAATGACTCACCCAGGGTCACATAGATATTAAATGTGTGAGGCCAGATTTGAACTCAGGAAAATGACACCTTTTGCTATATGTATTAAAAGTCTTGTATGTATGCAGAGCACTATGATGGAGAAAAGAAAAAAATGAAAGAAGGGCAAAGGAAGGAAGGAAGAAGGAAGGGAAGAGAAAGAAAAGAAAGAAAAAAGGAAGGAAGGAAGGATTTACTAAGTACTTGTCAAGTGCCAGGCATTGTATTAAAAATCCTTCATGTATATTTAGACAAGTATAACTTTTTTTTTCTTTTTGGTACTCTTCAGATTATAGCCTGAAAATTTTCTTCTCCTGTATATAAGCCTGGGGGCATGCTCTGACTCTATTCTTTTTTTTTAATTTTTATTTTATTTGCATAACATATGTGTGGGTAATTCTTCAACAATAACCCTTACATAGCTTTCCGTTACAAATTTTTCCCCCCAACTCCCCACCCCTCCCCTAGATGGCAGGATATCCACTACATGTTAATTATGTTAAAATATTGGCAAATCGAATATATGTATACATATTTCCAAACTTATCATTGGTGTGCAAGAAAAATCTTATCTACACAAACGATATATCAGATAAAGGAAACACAATGTAAGCAAACATCAATCAAGGAGTATGAGAATGTTATGTTGTGGTCCACATTTCACATCCCTCTCTCTGGGTGTATATGGCTTTCTTCAGTGAACAATTGGAGGTGGTTTGAAACATTTCATTGTTGAAGAGAGCCATGTCCATCAGAATTGATCGTCATATAGTACTGTTGTTGCCGTGTATAATGATCTCCTGGTTCTGCTCATTTCACTCAGCATCAGTTCATGTAAGTCTCTCCAGGCCTCTCTGAAATCATCTTGCTGGTCATTTCTTACAGAACAATAATATTCCATAATATTCATATACCATAATTTATTCAGCCATTCTCCAATTGAAGGGCATCTATTCAATTTCCAGTTTCTAGCCACTACAAAAAGGGCTGCCACAAACATTCTTGCACATGTGGGGCCTTTTCCTTTCTTTATGATTTCTTTGGGATATAAGCCCAATAGAAATGCTGCTGGGTCAAAGGGTATGCACAGTTTGATAACTTTTTGAGCATAGCTCCAAATTGTTCTCCAGAATGGCTGTATCCGTTCACAGCTCCACCAACAATGCATCAGTGTCCCAGCCCTCCCACATCCCCTCCAACATTCATCATTAACTTTTCCTGTCATTTTAGCCAATCTGACAGGTGTGAAGTGGTATCTCAGGGTTGTCTTGATTTGCATTTCTCTGATCAATAGTGATTTGGAGCACCTTTTCATATGACTATAAATAGTTTTAATTTCATCCTCTGAAAATTGTCTGTTCATATCCTTTGACCATTTATTGATTGGAGAATGGCTTGAATTTTTATAAATATGAGACAATTCTCTATATATTTTAGAGATGAGACCTTTATCAGAACCCTTAAATGTAAAGATGATTTCCCAATTTATTGCTTCCCTCCTAATCTTGTCTGCATTGATTTTGTTTGTACAAAAACTTTTTAACTTAATATAGTCAAAGTTATCTATCTGGTTTTCAATTAAAAGTTCCAGTTCTTCTTTGGACATAAATTTATTCCATCTCCACAGGTCTGAGAGGTAAACTATATTATGTTCCTCTAATTTGTTTACAAAATCACTCTTTATATCCAGATCATGAACCCATTTAGATCTTATCTTGGTATGTGGTGTTAGATGTGGGTCAAGCCCTAATTTCTTCCACACTAGTTTCCAGTTTTCCCAGCAGTTTTTGTCTGACTCTATTCTTAATTAGAGTAGTATCACAGAACAACATGAATTCAAGAGTTTGAAAGAATATATAATCCAATTTAGACTGAAGAGGTAAGGCAGTTTGGTGTAATTGATCTGGAGCCAGAAGACATGAATCCCTATCTTTACATTTGACCTCTTAATAACCATGTGATTTTGGGTGAGTTCTTAAGCTCTGTGAATCTCAGTTTCCTCATCTCTAAAATAAGAGGGCTTCTGAGATGCATGTATGCTCCCTATAGAAATCTCATATAAAACATTACCTAGGTCATTCAGCCTTGACTTAGAAAAGCTCCAGTGAGGGGGAAACCTATGATTTTTCAAGGCAGATCATTCTATTTTTGAAAGCTTTAATTGTTAGAAAGTTTTAGGTGGCACAGTAGATAGAGTGCTAGCCCTGAACTCAGAAAAACTCAATTCTTGAGTTCAAAAACGTTTCAACTGTGTGACCCTGGGCAAGTCACTTGCCCTGTTTACCTTAGTTTCCTCATCTGTAAAATGAGCTAGAGAAGGAAATAACAAACCACTCTGTATCTTTGCAAAAAAAAAATCCAAATAGGTCATGAAGGGTCAGATACAATTGGAACAATTGACCAACAGTAGAAATTGACCAAATACATTAATATTAACCAAATACCCAGAACAGGTTCCTCCAAAGTTGGACAAAACTGAAAATGAAGAACAAAATTTCTGTCTCCTTGCAAATGCTATAATTGTTCCTGCTTCTGTCCTGTGAGGCCATACAATCCAAAGTCTCATTGTAACCATGTTTCCAATGAAGACAAGTAACCTGTTCCACCTCAGTCTTTTGTTCTTTAGGCTAAATAAGGTCAGTTCCTTGCATCCCACTGACTTCTTTCTGAAGCTATTTCAGTGGAATTGGACCTGGGCGTAAGCTTGCCCCTAAGAGTCTAATTTCATTAAGTCAGAATTTTGTGTCAGGGCATAGACTTGCCTTTTGTTGTATGAAAACTAGTGAAGATTTCCTAGAATGAATTTACACATAGGAAAAGGAGCAGAAGGCTCATTGAAAAGGTCTTTTTTCTGTTAAATTTTTCCCCTTTTCAACTTTTTTTTATCATCCTCAAAATTCAGGCCTCACTATATAATCTAGAGACATGATTCTGAATTTTTCCTTTGATTTATGGAGAGTTTTTACTTTCCTTACCTGAATTTGAGCTCAATCTTAGTCATCTCCCTAACAAGTAATTTTTCTTTCTGTCAGTTTCATTGTACAGGGCAGCTACTAAGAAGGACTGCTCAGAGTGTGTTGGAAGCAGGAGTGGGAAGTGAGGGTCTGGCTGTAATAATGAAGCTCTCCTACCTCTTCATTATGCTTCTGAACCTCTTTCTCTTCCTTTGCTACATTAGGAGATTACCACTCCTGGAGGGTCCTAGTGAGAGATGTGCAGCAGGAGAGCTACCTGACCTCTACTTTGCTCTAGTTTTTTCCTGTTGGTTTAGATTTTTCAAACCTTTGGAGCAGCCTCTGGGTCTTTGGACTAAACAGCACAGCAAAGGATTGGTGCAGCTACCCCAAGTTCAAAACCTTGGCTGAGTGAGGCTATTGCTGCCAAGCTTGATTAGAAACCAGCAATGATTTTGTGTCAAAGTGATGGAAAGTCAATAGGGCATTTGCAATAATGCTCGGGGGGCATCTCTGCTCAGTCTGTCTTATTGGGGGCTAGGTGTGGAGGTGAATCTGCCCAGCACTTCTCTTCTTCTACCCTCCAGACCTCAGGTACTGCTCCAGGGGCCCTGGGACTTCAGAGATGAGGTTTTACTTCACCTTGCCTCTGATCAGGCTATCATATCACTTCCTGGCCCTTTCTAAACCTGGCTGCCCCCTGGGATTCCCTTTAGGTGATTTCTTCCCCTTTGGAACATGAGTTTCTGTAGATAACAACTGAATTGTGTTTGTGACCTCTAGCATTCAGTATAGTTCCTGGTTATATAGCAATTCCCTAATAAATGCTCTTTCCTTCCTCCTTTCCTCCCTTCCTCCCTTTTTCTTTCTTTTTCTTTCTCATCCTTCCTTTCTTCCTCCCTTTTTTTCTTTCTCTTCCTTTCTTTTTTCTTCCTTCCTCCCTCTCTCTTTATCACTTTATTTCTCACTCTTTCTCTTTCTTTCATCATTATTCTTTCTTTCCTCCTCTCTCTTTTTCTTTTTTTCTCTTTCCTTCCTTCCTTCCTTCCTTCCTTCCTTCCTTCCTTCCTTCCTTCCTTCCTTCCTTCCTTCCTTCCTTGCTTCTTTCCTTGCTTCCTTCCTTCCTTCCTCCCTTCCTTCTTTCCTTCCACCATCATTTATTTGTTCATTCAAGAGAATTCAGTTTCTATTAAAAAAAAAAAACTGTGCCAAGAACTGTGCTAATCAATGGGGATACAAATACAAACAAAAATGAAAATAGTCCTCACTCTCAAAGGATTTACCATTCTAATGGGGAAGACACCACACAAAAGGGAGATAAAAGGAGAAGAAAAGTAAAAAAGACCCTGCTGGGATATTGAAGTCTGTAAAATCAAACACTCAGCCAGGAGGAGAAATAAAGATTGATTGACATGGGCCCTTCCCCTATCATGGAGGAGGGGTGTTCCACTGTGAGAAGCCTTTGGGGTTTAATAGACATTCCAGGGTAAGAAGGCCTTTGGTGCTGAAGGAAGTTCAATGGTTAGTGCTGATGTCTGAAAAAAACAAAAGTACAAAAAGAAGGAGAATGAAAGTTCTGTCTATGAGACCTTCCCTGTGCTGGCCTTAACTTTCCCAACAATTCTGAGAGTTAACTTTCAGTGTGTTTTATATATTGATATATTATACACACACACACATACATATCCATCCATCTGTCTATCTATCTTTCTTTCTGTCCTGAAGCATGTATGCTGTCTTCTCTATTAGAATATAAGCTCCCCCAGAACAGAGACTGTTTCATTCTTGTTTCTGTATCCTTAATAGCTAAACACAGTACCTGATACAAAGTAGATTTAATTCACTGAACTTGCCCTAAATCATCTCCCCAGTTAATAGCAGAGCCAGAATGAGAACCCAAGTCACCTGCCTTCTAATCCATTGTCCATTTTGTTGTAAATGATCAAAAGGTCAGTCTCTTGATTTCTTCAGGACCCTGATCTTTATCATGACAGCTGAAGGTTCCCTATTTCCTCTCTGAGATGGCTCTGCCCAGGATTACTATAGTCCTGCGTGGGAGAGGAATAGAGTATACTCTTCTTGTCCTTCTCACCCTCCTTCCTCTTGTCTTGCTGCAAAACAAGCCAAAAAAAAAAAAAAAAACCAAAACCAAACTACCAATTTGGGCCCATTGTTCTCTTTCTTCCTTTCTGTTTTTGTTGTCTACGGATGTAGCCCACAGTAAATCTTTTCACATGTGTTTGCGTGCAGAGCCCCCTGACTGCTGAAGTTTGCTGGCTCAATTTTGACTTCCTTCCTAAATTCTTTCTTCCTTATTCTAGGTGTGAGGTGAAGGGCCCACTGACCAGTCTTCATCCCCAGAAGTAGGAAAAACTCTTTGTTTTCCCTTTGTGATCTACCTACAAAGACCTTCATGGCATCTATGTTCTATTTCTTGAGTTGTGATTTAAATGTGTACAATTCTTCTAAGTTGGTGATGCTACTTCAGCACTCCCAAGAGAAGGTACTCTCATTCTTACTCCAAGAACTTCCAGGATCTTCATAGCTTTCTTCCCCCACTCTCCTCTTCTCTTTAGATTGCACCTAGTATTTAAACTTTAACCAGACACACCTAAAGAAACAGGGGTTTTGGAAAACCATACCATTGGCTGGTGAAAGAGGTCCAGCCCATTTATTTATTAGTTTGTTTGTTTATTCATTCATTTACTTATTTACTTTTTTATGTTTACTTTGTGATTAATAGCTCTGTCTTTATTACTTGAAACTGATATTCATTTTAAAAATACTTTCCCCAGTAATATGTAAAGACAACTTTTAAAATTTATTTATTTAAAACTAAATACAAAATTAGAAAAAATAGACAAAGAAAGACAGAAAAAGGAAAAACAAAACAAAATAAAATGTTGTCATGTGCACACCAGAACATCAGGGAAGATTCAAAATATATAACAGTAAAATTTCCATTTCAAGAAAGCATATATAATAATAGAAGAGATTGTATTCATGACTGCCTATCTTTTCTTTTCTTCCTTGTAGATTATTCTTTTGTTCTCTCCTATGCACTTTTTACTTTATTCTTTTTTCTTCCTTTCATCCTACTCACCCCTTTCAAGCAGGCTACAATTAAGCAAGGATATATTTACATATATATATAATGTACATATATATATAAAGACAGTTTTTAATATTCATTTAACATTTTTTTTGAGTTCCAAATTTTTTTTCCTTCCCTCCCCTCTCTCCTCCACAAGACAGTAGCAATTTGCTCCCCATAAACCCCTGTTAATTTTTCATATTTAAATATTTCTTTTGGTTTCTGGATTTGTTATTTTCATTATTAGCTGTTTGACTTTGGTCAAGTCACACTTTCCTCTGACTCTTGGTTTTCTCATATGTAAAAGGAAAAGTTTGGACTTCCATCTCAGAGTCTATGATTTTTAAAAAAAATACATTATAATGATGTTTTTTGGTATTATATCATCTACATTTCCTAATATCTCCTCTTCTTCACTCATTCTCAGAAAGCCATATCTTAAAACCAAGAAAAAAAGGAGCCCCCCAAAATTAACCAATATGTTGAAAAGGTCTGATATGATAGTTTCATACCTATGGTCCTTCATATCTGCAAAGAAGTGGGAAAAACATCTTATTATGTCTCTTATTTGGGGTCAAAGTTGGCCATTATAATTTTGCAATATTCAGATTTGATTATTTTGTTGTTATTGTTCTTCCCATTTATATTGTTGCAATCACTGTGTATATTGTTTTCCTGATATTGCTTATTTCAATTTGTACCAGTTCATTTAAGTGTTTGTGCTTCTCAGAATTCTTCATTTTAACCATTTCTTACAGAATAGTAATCCTCCAATACATTGATGTATCACAATTTGTTTAGTCATTCCTCAATCAATGGACATCTGCTCAAAATCTGTGACTCTATATGTCAGGAGACTGGAATTTGTTTTCCTTTGAATGATGATGATTCACCAAATGGACCAGTCATTGAAATCAGCTGCTGTTTTCTCATTAATACACTGGGGAGAATACTTTTCTTTTTTGAGTATTTAATGTGGATGAATAACCACTTAGTCAATAAATGTTGGACTAATACCATAATCTAAAACAGTAGTCCTCAGCCTTATAATGATTTTAGAAGGACAAAGAACCTGTGGGAGATAGAGTAGATTTGTAAGCATGTCAACTAAAGAGGTGAAAAGTTAGTTGTTTTATTTAGTTGTTTCAGTTTTTTCCTATTCTCCATGACCCTATTTGGGATTTTCTTGGCAGAGATACTGGATCAGTTTTCAGTTTCCTTCACCAAAAACTTTATAGAAGAGAAAACTGAGGCAAACAGGGTTAAATGACTTGTCCAGGTCACACAACTAAAAAGTGTCTGAATTCAGGTCTTCCTGACTCCAGGCCCAGTGATTTATCTGATGTGCCACCTAGCTGCCCAAAGTGGGTTATTTGTATTTATGTAAGTGCATATATAGATAGATATATACATGTATAGATATATAGATATACATTATATGTATATTTGTACTTATGTACATGTGTGTATATGAACAAACATACACACATACACACACACATTCACTGAACTTGTTCTAGATAAACTTAAAAGAAAGCTTCTAGGACATGGAGGTAAGTCCTGTACAGAAGATTCTGGCAGAATACAGACAATCACAGCAGATGTGGAGGCATGATGATATTGCTATCTATACCATCTGTTGAAAGATATTAATATAAAGTCATTATCATGGATTCATAATATTGAAACTGCAAGGGACCTTAGAAGTTAGCTACTCTAATCTCCTTGTTTTTCATATGGGGAAACTGAAGCTCAAAGAGAGTAATTGATTCATTCAATGTCACCAGGATCATCAGTAGTAGAATCAAAATTCAAACCCACATCTTCAGGCTCTATATCTAGCATTTTTCTCACTGTGTCACAATTATTGTTATGTTTATCAGAGCTGTTGGTTGGACTTACAGAGAATGTATCTGTGATTTAAGATATTGACTTTATCCCCAAGGAAATGGTTTTCACGCTGCTTCTATGGGTACTTTGCCCAGTGCTGGGTATGTCATCTTGGAAACAAAACATGTGGTCAATATTAATTCATAAAATCTCCATTGCACATAATTACATCTCTATAACCCAGAAGTATAGATAACTCATTTCCATTAAAGCTCTTAGCAAACCTTAAACCATTATATATTATAGAACACTATAATAATTATTATTATCTTATTGATTTTCTTAGTTTACTGAGAGACTCGACTTGAGTGTGGAGCTTATCACTTAGTTGAAAGGGAAGGAGATTTGGACATGGCACTCAAGGACTATAGCACATAATTAAACTTTCTTATTTATTCTTCTCTAAACCACTCTCCTTTCTTCAATGCTTCCCCACCCCCAACATTGTCTCTCTACCTGAATAAAAAATAGATGAGGTATAAAATGAAAAAGCGAGGGATTAATTCTATTCTGGATTGTGCTGGGCTTATTCAAGTTTGCATCTTTCATAGACTGTAAGGAGCATGTAAGGAATCAATTACCCGCAAATTCTTAAAATAAAACTCTCATAGTGTCATGGCATTAAGGATAATGGGGGCCTCTGCAGTTATTTAGTCTTAACCCCCTCATTTCACAGAGAAAGACACTGAAGCTAGAGATATTAGGTAATGTCACAGAAGTACTTAAGGCCAAAAAAGTGACTTGAACTCTGATATCACACTCTGTGTACCATCATTTCTCTCATTTTGAGAGAAACTTTTTTTTTAACTTTAATCCCCAGTATCTCTCAGCTTTGTTTATTTATGATCTGCTTTTACTTCTTAAAAGTGTAATCTACCCCCAAGTTCTGATTAGTTGAAAATCTTGATTAATTGAGATTTTGGTATGTGTGTGTGTGTATGTGTGTGTGTGTGTGTGTATACATATATATATATAGTGAGGTTTTGATCTAAGATTATTTATTGTGTTAGACTACTTAAATAAGTTTTTAGCAAGCATGTATAAAGAAAAGTTTATTAGCTTGATAGGTAGACAAAAATGAAAGCATAATGGAAGCTACCCCATCTAATCCATAACCAGTCAAAACAGAATTACTACCAAGGAGCAGGATAGAGCTAAAAACACTTAAATTTTTTTTAAATTATATACATCTAGATCTCCTTTAATAAGAATTTATTAAATGCTTCTACTCATTGAGTACTGTACAAAATAGTCAAGATACCAAGACAAAAATGGAACAGTCCTGCCTTTGAAGAGCTTCCATTCCATTGATGATAGAATGAATACTTACATAAAGTAAACACAAAAGCCAATAAATCAATGAGCATTTGTTATTATTAAGTACCTTTGGGGTACTTATATTTATATTACATTAAATATATTACAATATTTAATGGCATACTTATATTTAATGTCACTATCCTAGTTACATTTATTCAATTAATATTTATCATATTTATTAGTATATTTAGCATATTATATTTATTATATATTATAGTATGCTTAACATATGTTTAATTACTATTATAATTAAGCAGGCTTTGGGGATGTAAAGCTTAGAGATAAAGCAGCTTCCACCTTCAAAGAGCTTATATTCTAAAATAAATATAAGGTATATCAGATCTTTTTTCTTTTTCTTTTTTTCTTTTTTCTGTTGGGGTTATGATGGCCCTGGCAGCTAGAGAAGGGACAGGAGTAACTTAATATAAGAGGAGACAGAAACTGAGCTTTGAAGAAAAAATTAGGGATTCTTAAATTTGGAAGTGAGAAAAAGTGCTTTCCAGATGGTGAAGGAAAACCTCTGTATGCAGAGGAATAGAAATGGGAAATGGAAGATTATGTCTGAGAACACTAAGCCAGTCATTTAGATTGAAATCCAGCATGTATGAAGGGGAGTTATGGACAGTCTACTTAAAAAGGTAGGCTACAAATGTCTACAAAGTTTAATTTTTATTCTATGAGAAATAGAGAACCCCTAGATCTTTTTATGCAAAGGATTGGTGAAAGGAAAGACAGTACCTGACTTCAAGAAGCTGCCATTCTACAGGAAGATGTGATGTATAAATAGATTAGTGTCTGTATGATAATTCAAGAATGTGGGGCAGGAAGAATACTAATATCAGGTAAAAACATTTATTGTTATTTTTGCTCCTAATATCCTGTTTGGTAGGAAATGTGGGAAATGGACATCCAGTATTCTGTCACTTTTGACAGTTGGCTAAGCAGTAATTTTTTTATGCTGAAGGGTTTTACAAAATTTTCTAATGGGGAGAATGTTCATTATTTGGCTATGCTGCTGTTTTTCATCAAGGAGCCACTGACAAACTGAGGCAGTGAATTCTTCCAACAACCTTCCCTAATTGAGTTTTGCCTTTAGTAGAAGCTTGACAGAATAGTAAGAAGAAAGAGATGGAAGTGGGGAAGGGGAAGACTAAAGGAGAGAGGGACATGAACATTGATTTACCCTGAGCACTGATGATCTTGATGAATATTGCCCCTCTTTTATCCATGCTTCTAAGCATCAGTTTTCTTAGAATGGATCCCCTCCCATGAATGATGGGGTTTGAATACAGGTCATACACACACACACACACACACACACACGCACACACACACACACACACACACACACACATATATATATATATATTTGGTAGTAGAATTAGATTTGAAGGAGGGGAATATTTTGAAATAGATCCTTCCATAAAATGGAGGCTCCTAGAGGGATTTACTATTAGAGAAAGGGTCAGATGTTCCAGAGGGGATATTGCAGGTTGAGGAGGCTCTAGGTTTGAGGGAAATTCCAGTATGAGATAGCATGACGTGGAAGTCTGAAAGCCAAAAAACAGGGCTGAGAGATAAATCAAGGCCATTTATACAATAGAGACTCCAGGCTCCAGAAGGAACTATTAGAGAGATGCAGGCTGGATGATACTAGTTAGGAAAGTTGGAATTGGTTGAAATGTCAAAACCAAAGTTGTCATTAAGTTTTAACATTTGCTTGGAAGGAGGTCCCCAGTGGAATGGATCATTGCTTAGCTGTGATCAGTCCTTTGCTGTCTGATATTTTTGTCAATATCTTATATAAGAGCATAGAAGAAATATTTATCTGATTGATAGATAAGATCAAGTCTCGAGGGATAGCTAAGCACATTGGATAAAAAGATCAGATTACAGGCCAGAAACACTGAGGTGAATCTTAATAAGATGAAATTCAATAATGATAATTGTAAAGTCTTAAATTTGTGATAATGTTTTGAATCCATTTGTAAGAAGATGGTGTGATAGGCAGCATTTTGTCTGGAAAAAAATTAGGAGTTGTAGTAGATTACAAATCCATTATAAATCAGTATTGTGTGACATCTTAAAAAGCTCCTGCAATTTTAGGCTACTCTGGAAGTGATATGATGTCCCAGATAGGGAAGTAATGGTCTAGCCATATACTTATCTGGTCAGAATGTATACCAGATTGGATGGCAAAATTATTCCATATAAGGATCAAATGAAATAATGTTAATGTCTAGCCTGGAAAAGAATAGATTAAGGGAAGACATATCAGCACTGTTCAAATATTTGAAAGTCTGTCATAGGAAAGAGGGATTTGATTTATTCTGCATGTCCTCACAGGGAAAATTATTAGGAAAAAGTTCTTAATAAGTAGAGTTATCCATAGGTAGACTGAGCTGTCTCATTAGTAAATTTCCTATCATTAAAGACCTTTAAACAAGTATTTGGTGGGCGTGTTGTTGAGAAGGTGCTTTTTTAGGGATGGATCAATCCGATAACTTTTGGGGTCCTTTCTAGCTCTGAGATTATATTATCAATAAATTTGTCTTTTTAGTTCTTAGTAGATTAGTATAGATCGGGAGTCCACAAACTACAGTTGGCTATCCTTTTTTGTATAACTCTCAAGCTAAGTAAAGGAGAACTGGACAAAAAACAAGAGGTAGCCCAGATATGACTTGAGCACTGTAGATTTCTGGTCCCTGATGTAAATCATCATGGTAGAAAGTAGGTATTGGGGAGGTAATCCCCAAACAAAATCCAGGCCCCAAGCAAGGAAAAAAAAACCATGATCATGAAAGTCTCCTTCTGCTATAAAATTCTGCATCTAGTAATAAAACTGAATAATAAAACTTTATGTTCGTATGACACTTTATACTTTTCAAACACTTTCATGTACCTTATCTGGTTTTATTACCATAGTAGCCCTGGGAAATAAGTAGGGATAGACATTATTATTTATGTTTTTCAGATAAACTAACTATATACTTATCTGGTCAGAATGTATACCAGATTGGATGGCAAAATTATGTCATATAAGAATCAAATAAAATGAGAGAAGTAAAGCAGTGGTAGAAGCAACACTAGTACTCAGGTTCTCTGATTCCTAAGGTGTTCTTATTTCATTCCATTAACCTGTTTCTCAATTTATCTAACAATTCCTTCCTTCCTTCCTTTTTTCTCTTCCTTCCTTCCTTCCTTCTTTCCTTCTTTCCTTCCTTCCTTCCTTTCTTCTTTCCTTCCTTCCTTCCTTCTTTCCTTCCTTCCTTCCTTCCTTCCTTCCTTCCTTCCTTCCTTCCTTCCTTCCTTCCTTCCTTCCTTCCTTCCTTCCTTCCTTCCTTCCTTCCTTCCTTCCTTCCTTCCTTCCTTCCTTCCTTCTTTTTTTCTCTTCCTTCTTTCCTCCCTTCCACCATCATTTATTTGTTCATTCCTTCATCCATCCATTCAGCCATACAATTTTTCATGTAGCATATTCTTATTTGGTGTCCATACCATAAATGCCCAATCCAAATCACTATCTTTAAGATTTCCCTCTTTTTATTTTTTATTTTTTTTAATTTTTTTAATTTTTAATTTTTAATTTAATTTTATTTTTTTTAAGATTTCCCTCTTTTTAAAAAATAAAAAAAAAACTTTATTGCCAACAACTTTTAAATATGAAGTCCAAACTGAAATTGCTCTAGATCTCCATGAGTTAACTTGCTTCCTGGGTTACCTACATAATTCTATCCAGAGGAGAATATGTGCTGAAGCATGCCCATCCACTTGGCACATGGGCAGAGATTCCTTCTTTTTGGCACTGCAGGTTTGCAGCTGTGGTAACTCCCTTATCAGGTGGCATCTGATCTGTGCAATCAGATATTTGTACATGTTCCCTAAGGTTGGGCAGGCTCAGCTGTGTTGGTGCCTTTGCATTCAACATCAAGGGTTGCATTTGCAGATTCAAAACAAATCACCTGGTGGAATAGATCACCATGTCCATTACTAACATTGCAAATTGACCTGGGTCTGGGCTTCATCCAAGTGTCTATTGGGTTGCTAAAAAGGCTGCTGACATCCCCCAGCTTAAGTGATGTGGGACAGTAATCAGTCAGTTCAATTTGTATCTGTTAAATGCTTCTATGCTTGATGCTATACTTGACATTATGGAAGGTAGGAAAAAAGAGAGAGAAGCCATGTTGGGTAGTGGAAAGATCAGGGATTTTGGAATCAAAGGATCTAGGACCCAATCTGAGCTCAACTGCTGGTAGTAATCAGTATCATACCTTGAAGCTGTCAAGCTAGATAGCCCTAGTTTGAAAACATGGACCATTGGGGAGTTAGTTTTCCCCACCAGCCCTTAATTTCTTTAATATGAGGGAGTTAGACTGGGTAGCTTCTAAAGACATTTCCAATTCAAAATTTGTGATTTCACGATATAGAACCCATGTCCTTCAGGATCTGTAGTTGGCAAGGAAAACTTTGTGGAGGTGGGGTTTGAGAAAAATTATCAGAAGGAGGAAAGATAACTGAAAAGTCAATAGCATTAGCAAAATCCCAGAAGCAGGACTGAACATGGTAGGGTTTGTGTTAGGGTGAGAGTCCTAATCAGTAAGTAATTTCCAGAGTATTCCCCTTTAGGGTTGTCCTGTTGTTGTAGGAATTGGAATGAATGGAGGATGAAAGTATAGACTAAAGAATAGAGATTAGGAAGAGAGAGGATCTATCCTGTTGGTGCCAGCAGTGAGTTGTAAACCACCACTTATGTGCCAGGGTAAATTGAGCCAGATGAGCTTTTATGGTTGATTGGTCTTTGGAAAAGTTACAAGGCAGGGGGAAAGTGAAGACAAATAATAAAAAAATAAAATGCAGTTTAATAAAGAGGAATTTATTTTCTACATTGTTATGGGTTTAATCTGGAGGAGAAATGCCATTAAAGGTTCCTGCGCCTCCCACAGTAGGCAAAGCAGAAGCTGATTAAGAGAGAAGTTAAAGATTCTCCCTAAGTGGAGCCTTCTGTTCTCTGAAAGGCATTAAGGGGTAATGAATAGTGAGTGCTCTGTTTTAATTCTGACTGAGACACTGCTTCCTGAAACCTTTAGCAAAAGCTGCTTTGCTCAGATTTCATATTGAGCTTAACAACTGGGCTGGAAGAAAAGAGAAGGTGGATTCAAGAGGAGGAGGGGAAAGGTGGCATAAGATTGGATTGGAAATGGGCAATAAGTTCACTCCTTTCCCCTTTTCCCTTGGTACTAACTTAGGGAAGGTGGACTAGAACCTCTTACAAAGAATGCAAGGATAAATTGAGTAGACAGTGTGATGTGAGAAAATGATCATTAAATCTGGAGTCAAAGGAGGATTTAGGCTGAAATCTTGACTTTTGCTTCATGTGACCTTGAGCAAGTCACCTTCAGATCTGTCTCTCTAAGATGCCAGGACTACCATTTTGGGAAGGATTTCAGCCTTACTTCACCTCAATCTGACCTGTCTCCAGATCCCACCTGTTTTTGCCAGGTTGTTCCATTGCCTTCTTGCCTCATCTCCCCATTCTAGCACCTAAATATTTGTCCATCTGTCTATTTATCTATCATCTTTTTCAATCACCTTTTCTGCCATGATCCTGTGTTAAGTAAGAGAGACCTTCTTTGAAGTAATGAGTGTGAATTGAATAAGTTGGCTAAGACATCTGGGTAGGCTAGGTGAGTTTCTTGTGATGAACTATACACACCCATCTCCTCTTCTCCTTCCTTTTTTCTTCCTTGAATGAATATGTGTTTGAGAGAAGCCACAGGTCCTGAGACTTTGTCACCCTTCTAAGAGGAAGAAAGGGCACAAGGGAGGTGGATAATAACTGATTAGGACACTTAGTGGTTGCTATTTCTGGCAGGAGTTACAGCTCTCAAGTAGTCAGTCTGAGCTTCTCTGTCAGATCAGATGCTTTTGTGATAAACAATTGTTTGAAGAGCCAAATAGAATGCAAAACCTTTTCTCAGTGGGATCAGAGTCTATCTTCCCCACTCCTTAAAGACATGTTAGTGACAGTGAAACTCACAGCAGAACCTTTTACTTGTGCCCACTTGGGATCCTAGAATTTAGAGTAGAAGGAACTTCCATCAGCTTGGATTCATCATTCCCTTTGAGAGGCAGGGTGCTTTTGCTGAATTTGAAAAGTAATCTTGTTATATTAATCAAGCTGCTGCCTTAATTAATGTTTCTTGTTTTTAAGCATTGAAAACCCAGAAGTCTCCACCCTTGGGCTTTCCAAGATGTCAAGCATTTGTTCATTTTCATGATGCCCTAAGGGCCAATTGCCAACCCTGTCTCACCCAGGAAGCAGCTGTTACAAACAGCTGTTACAAGGTGAGGGGAATCTCTGCCCCAAAACCACAGGAGTCACATAGGTGATAAAATCTTTAGGATGCTGCCTTCTTGGTTCCTTACCTTGTGCTATCTAAGGCCACTAGTCTCAATGAAGAAGAGCATCTGGTATCCTTTTAAGAAATTGACTCTTCCCTTCTAGCACTATGCCTGGGTTCCCACAGACACAGCTGGCATGTTGCTGACATTGTCTGGCATCCAGGCAGGTGACTCACTCTGCTGGCTACAGAAGCACCCAAGGGGCTTTCACCTGCTCTGCTGTAAAATTCAAGAAGTGTTTAGTCTGGAGGGCTAGAAATCCAAGACTCCCCCTTTTGTATTTGCACCTCTCAGTGGCTGTTGACATCTCTGAGAATTGGCATCTGGCCAGGTAGAATATGAGACTGGAAGGAAGAGCCTCCCAAATGTAGTCTGGGCAGGCAAAGGAACTGAGAATCCCACAGGGACACACAGGACTGCAATTTATCACTTTAGAGCTGCCAAGAAAATGTGGAAGCTGAACTCAACTCACCTCTTGTAGCCCTATAGTGAGCCTGATCTAAGGCCAGGGGTCAGTGCTCATCACCTTTTGTCTAGGACCATTTCATTCTCTTATCCATTTAAGAGTTTTTCTAGATTCAAATGATTTTGAATTAAATTGGATGGGACACATAGGTGAACTAATAATGATTCATCCCAATCATTAGGGATGAAAGCTATAATCAGATTTTTCTTTGACCTGACCCATCTTGTGTAATTATCTTGCAGAATTACTGAGGAAGGGAATGCTTGGGCTTTTGGGAGATTTAAATAGTCAAAGATGGAAGGAACCTTAGGAGATCATCTGGGCCACATCCTCCTCTTATTTTTTAGACTAGGTAAATGATTTTCAGAAAAATGATTTGATTTAGTTAAGGTCATGATTCTAGTATGATTCTAGTACTTTGAGCTCTTGGCTCCCAGGGTTAGTGATATTTCTACTGCATCCTAAGACTTCATTTAAATTACTTTTTTGGAAATAAATAAGGAGTATTTGTGCTTACTCATCTTAACTCTTCTTAGGAGGGGAGAAAGTATGAGAGGATTTGGGTTTATGTGGAAGACTTGAAAAGATTAGTGCCCTTCCCGTTCATTATCAGTAGCTAGACCAGGTATGAAATTAGCATGGAAAAAGACCCAGGAAAACTTTGCTGTTATTCCCATTTCTTGAAATTTGGAGCTGCCCTTTTCTGGGTACTTACATGGATAGTGAGGGAGGAAGCTAGTTAGCTGGAGACATTCCCAATTAGTGTAACTAATTCTGGCTCAGGCAGAAAGCCTCCTGAATCAGAATGGAAGGAACTGCCCTTGGTTGCCCTGGAGCATCACTGGAGGTATCATTTGAAATGAGTTGGGTCTATTGGGTGGATTTTGAATCTTTTTGGCTCTATGAAAAGCTTCATTCTAATGGTATCTGTAGCCATGGGATTTTACTTGTCACTGGTGAATATTCTCAAAAAGTCCCCAGTTTTCCTGATCACAAGCAATTGTGTTTCTTGAGGTGGATTAGGTTCAAGTGTATCCATATGTCAAGTGACTTAAAATGTTTCCCTTTTCACTTCCTCCTCTTCTTCCCTCTCCATTGATACTATAAATATAGAGTCAAAGAGGTGTCATGAGCCAATTTAACCTTATTTTCATGGTAGTGCCCATCCTGAGCCAAAAGTCAGAGTCTGAACCCTGACCTTGACTTTGCTGTTGGTTCTTTGTGTATCCCTAGGACAAACACTTCCCTTTCCCCCTTCTCTTCCTACCCCTCCTATCCCTTTGTTTATTTCAAAAGCATTTGTGAAGATTTTTTTTTGTCCTGTCCTTTGATATCTTCAAATAATTGAGTTTTATGTGGGAATCTCTGGGATGAAGTTTCCCTGCAATGAAGCAGAAAAAAACATTGATCTATAATTTGCTATTTTAAAGTTGTCTGACAGTCCTAAGATTAAATGACTTAATTTGAGTCACATAAACACAGAAGGAAGACTTGAATCTAAGTCCAGCATGTTATTGTCTATATCATGAAATAAATCATGGTGAGCCACGATTCCGATTGTGGGATGCTGATCTGCTTATCTGTGGTAGGAATGTGAACGATCTGCCCCTTTGTTATTTCACTTGGAGTCTATGTACTAAAAGCCCTGTTCATATTATCCAGTCTCCTTTTTTTTTCTGAGAGACATGATCTGCTGTTCCCAGGCAGTTGAGAATATATGGAAGTGTCTATGGGTCTCATTTTTTATTTCAACAAATAATTATTTAGAAGTTATTAGGTTATTAGCATACATACATATGAGGTGTAAGGTATGATCCTTGCCTTCAAAGAACTTATAGTTCTGTCAGGGAGATAATAGTAATAGCTAGACAAATGGGAAATAGTCTCTGCTCTCAAAGAACTTCCAGTTCAAGCAGAGTAGACAACACTTGTGTATTTAAGAATATATGAAATAAATAGTGGGTATTTTGGCATTGGCCATTTGGGAAATTAGGAAAGAATTTGGCAGATATGAGAGTGACTTTTGTTTCAGAAAAAGGGGAAAGAAAAATCAGATCATAGCTTTCATCCCAATCATTATTAGTTCACCCATGTGTCCCATTCAATTTAATTCAAAATCATTTGAAGATGGGAGATAGAGGGTCATATAAGAGAAATAGTCAGAAGAGTACAGAAGGAAAAGTAATGGATGACAAGATTAAAAAGGCTTGAAGCCAGGCTGGGAAGAGATTTAAAGGTCAAGCAGAAGCCAACATATTGAATGCCCCCCCAACCCCCCCAAATCTCAAAACCTGCCAGCGGTAGAGCCAACACCAGCCTTATAAAGTGAATTAAGAAAAACAAAAAGGACAAGCCCACCCTAGATGCTCTATAGGGAGAAAGGACATATGGCCAAAAAGAACATGACCTTGATGGTGAAGGAGAGGCAATTTTCCAGGAGAACAAAAAAGTCAAGAACAGAAAGATTTTACTGAGTCTTGAATATTTTTGAGCCCAATCACTGCTTTAAGAAGATGCTAGCAGTTAAGATCTTGAATTGGGAGATGACAAGAGAAAAGGCCACATAACTGAGTTGTTAGTTTTATTGCTTCTTTTTTTTCTCCTTTTCAATAAAAACAACTAAAGTGATGATGCTTTAATATTTATATTCTTTGGTCTTTTATTTGTTGTTTGGGGAAGGAATAAACTTGAATATTATGTCATACTATGTCAAACTTTTCCCATGTAGGGAAAACTAATTGATTTTTGAGCATATGATTGAATATGTTTATATTGAATATTGAATCACATTGGAATGTGGTGCACACAGATTGTAGTCTAAGGAAACCTAGCTCAAAATCTTTGGTCATTCCTAAAACTGTCCAGGATTTCTGTGAGGTCCTGGTTGCTAGTATTGTTGACATCATTTATTCTTTGATCACCTATATGCCCAGCCTAGGGATGAGGAATTAGACATATGGAGTAATAGAGTGAGAGCTTATAGTCTAGTCCTAAAGTACAGGGATTAATTATATCAATATTTAGCAAATCTGTGGTAAATTAATTCATCACCTTCATGGATCACCCTACTCCAGAGTATTATCTTAATGAAGTGGCTACTTTTCTGCAGTTATTTGGGTCAAGTAATGCTCTAGGGAGAACTACTTAATAGTAACTGAAATGCCTTTTAGTGGGTCATAAAGGGGATGGTTTGTTAATTGAGCTAAGTGCTGATGGTGTTAATTATGTGATAAGGGGTTATGGGAATGGTGACTTAAAAGATGACTCAGAATAGAAGCTGTAGTATTCTATGACCCTATAATAGTACTGTACTTTATATAACGTATACACACATATATATATCTAAATCCATATCTATCTAAATAATATAATATCTTTTCTTAGTACCTGTTGCTGTTCAATTGTTTTTCAGTAGTGTCCAACTTTTTGTGAAACAATTTGTGAACTCTTTCTGGGTTAAGATACTGGAGTGGGTTTGCCATTTTTTTCTTCACCTCATTTTAAAGGTAATGAAATTGAGGCAAATAGGGTTAAGTGACATATTCAGGGTCACTCAGCTAGCGAGGGTCTATGGCCAAATTTGAACTCAGGAAGATGAGACTTCTTGACTCTGGGCCCAGTGCTCTATCTTGGTACAGTGCAAGCACCCAGGAGGTACTTAAATATCTGACTTTAAAGAAAGAAAAAAAGAAGTTCAACTTGATCCTAGAGCAAAAGGTAGCCAATGGAAGGAAATAAATGAGCATTTATTAAATGCCTACTATGTGCTAAGCAGTATGCTAAGCACTTGACACATTATTTCATTTGACCTTCAACAACCATGGGAGGTAAGTTGTCCTTCTATTCTCATTTCTTGACACATTATTTCATTTAACCTTTATAACAACCATGGGAAGTAGTTTGCTGTTTTATTCCCATTTTAAAACTGAGAAAACTGAGGTGAATATAAATGACTTGCTCAGAGTTATACTGCTAATAGCTAGGGCCATATTAGAATTCAGATTCCTCACATCATTTTGAGAATTTATTTGGAAAAAGTTGAATGTAAAGCCATGAATGACACCTTTCTTAGCTAAGAGGATCATCTCCCAGTTCATGGTTGTTGTATTTTGCCCTCTGGCACATTGGACCTTTGGGAATGCCTCTGGTCAGGAGTATATTTGAGAAGCCTGGTCTGGGACAGGATAGTGTCACTAGCAAATTCTCCTTTCATGGCACTGATTATGACCCACCCTCACAAGATTCTCAATGGCTGGTGTCTCCTTTATTCTCTGCTTTCACTTCTCCTATCCCTCCCCAGGGACCATGGCCCTTACAAGTCCCCCTCAGAAGCAAGTCTATATTGGACAGCTTACCATAATGTTCTTCAAGAGAAAAACAAAGAAATCGTAAATAATGAACATCAGTAGAACAAGAGGAAGTGACTCAAACTTCCTTTTGGGGACCTATCCAATGATACCTGAATGTGGCCTTCATCTGACTCCCTGGATTGACCAGGCTTGAATAAAGTCCCTGGTGTGTGTTCTGAGCTCTTTCCCAGTTCTGCCATTGCAGGGGAGTGGTTTTGGGGAGGTTTTATTAGCAGAAGAAGGATATCAAACTTTCTGTTCCTGGAGGATGCAGTGAAGGAAAAGGTAGCGTGTTTCAAGGCTGGCAGCAGAAGATTGTTTATCCTCCAGCTTCCATCCTCAGCCTTTCCTGGAATTTGTTTTCCCCAATCCTGTTTCTAAAACTAAATTCATCCTGCTTTCTACCTTTAGCTCCTACTATGTGCTAAGCAGTATGCTTCTCCACACCCTGCAGGACTTGAGCTTACTTCCAGGGCTGCTCTAATTTATACTCCTCAAAGTGAAATGAGGTCAAACTGTCCATCTCTGAGTGTTAAAACTACCATGTCTAATTGTCAGATTAGCCACCTGAGTATGAGCCAATGACTCAACTGGAAAAATCATCCAAAATTGTCAAGGGACCCACATTTTGTTGTTCATAATTTGAATGTCCCAATAGTCAACTGGTCACTTCTTGGAAAATGAAAAATCTGGTGGTTCCATACCACCTGAAACCATGAAGGTCATTTTTGGGCTCATGTTAGTGTGTTTTTCAGAACATCACTGGACTGACATATTTCTTTGCCATCTTCATTATGAATGATGTTATTTAGCTTTATTAGGTAAAGGGATTTAAAAAAATCTGGGTATGTTATTTCACTTTGGACAAACGCTTGATGAAGCAGGTTAGTGGCATAGTGGATAGAGTGTTGGGCTTGGAGTCAGGGAGACTCATTTTCATGAGTTAAGTCTGGCCTCAGACACTAACTATATAACCCTGTACAAGTCACTTCATCCTGACTGCCTCAGTTTCCTCATTTGTAAAATGAACAGGAGAAGGAAATGAAAAACTGCTTCAATATCTTTGCCAAGAAAATCCCCAAGGCAAGGGTTGGGGGGTTCGGGTGGGGAGACTGGCCATGAAGAGTTAAACATGACAAATAAATGACTGAACATGAAACAATAACAACAAAAACTGCCTTCACATATGCAGATCACTAAATGGTTTGAAATGTATAGTAGTAGAGCATTGCTTGGGAGCATTGAGGAATTCAGTAATTTGTCCATGATCATATAACTACTGTATCAAAGGGGAGATTTGAAGCTGTCTTCCTGATTTCAAGCATTCATCTAACTGCTCATCTAAGATCCCTCCATCATTTTGTCAAAAATCTCAGTGACAACAGGTTTTCAAGGGTGGGCAAAGTATACAAGGGGTTTCTGATTCCCTTTTATCTCTTCTCTTGTTCCCTTTTATACAGCCTTTACTACAGGGGTACAGGCTGTCCATATCCTTGAGGATTAAATGAAATAATATTGGTAAAGTACTTTGTAAACCTCATATGGCTAATACATGCTATTGTTGCCATCATGTTATTATTTGCAAAAGAAGAGAGAAGACATTTTTACCGAATACTGGATAAATCTGCTAGGTGATTCAATGACTAGAATACTGAATCTTGAGTACTTCCTCTCTCCCTTCCTTTCTCCTTCCCTTTCTTTTCTCTTTCCCTCCCTCTTTTCCTCTCTCTCTCCTTTTCTTCCTTCCTTCCTTCCTTCCTTCCTTCCTTCCTTCCTTCCTTCCTTCCTTCCTTCTCTCCTTCCTTCCTTCCTTCTTTCCTTCCTTCCTTCCTTCTCTCCTTCCTTCTTTCCTTCTCTCCTTCCTTCCTTCTCTCCTTCTTTCCTTCCTTCCTTCTCTCCTTCCTTCCTTCCTTCTTCCCTTCTTTCTGTCCTTCTTCCCTTCTTCCCTTCTTTCTGTCCTTCCCTTCTTCCCTTCCTTCTTTCCTCCCTTCCTTTCTCCTTCCATCCCTCCCTCCCTTTCTCCTTCCCTCCTTCCCTCTCTTTCTTCCCTCTTTGGAGTGTAATGTATTTCTCAGGTGACACTCCCGATATGTCTCTCCTATCCCCAGACCCATTTCTCTCTATCACCACCTCCCTTTTTTCTTTCTTTCTTTTTTTTGGGTTCAAGGACAATGAATGGTAGCAACAGTTGCTATGGCAACAGCATCTGAGTCATCTCCTTGGGAACCTGAATAAAGGCCTTCCATCTCCAGACCAGTTCAGTGCTCTATCACAGGGCTTTGTTCCCTTGAATGTACCAGCATGGGGGAGCAAACTTTTCCGTCTCTGGATGCCAGATTTTGCCTTCTGGCATATGATGCTCCTGCCCTTTTGATGGATGCGGCATCAGATATAACTCAAGTAGGAAACCTGCAGTTATTTTCTCAACCTATTCTATGTTCAGACTGCACTGTTATGTTATTTAATAATGACACATGTCCTGCTGATTGTGCCATTGGGGCTTCCTGAATTTTGTATGTGCTTAAAGGATATAGCCTAGATCCCGTGGGACCTGGCCAGTGGTCAGAAGAAACAGGGCCAGCTGCTGGATGCAAACAGAATGGATCTGTTGACTTAGTCACCAGGGGAGTTCTGAATTAGGGCCCTCCAGGATCCCCTACCTGTCTAGCACTTCCACTCTTCCTCTTCTTTATAATCTTTCTTATCTAGACCTTTCCATCCTAGAACTTCTTATGATGAACATGTCTGGTTCCATATTGTACTCAACCAGATCTCTTAGCCAGCCCCTGCTTCCTGTGATATTGAGGTAGAAAACCAATTCCATGTACCTCAGAGGCTCCACCTCTTCCTTTTAAGGCCTTGGACCTCTCCAGCCATTAAGCTAGCCTGATACGGCAAGGTCACTCTAAGAAGAGTGATGAGGACTTGTCTTGGCTGTTCCATGTGCCAAGGATGGTGTCTAGCTAGATCCATGACTTACCTTCCCCTCCTGCCTTAGGAGAAAGATCCATTAAAGCAAGGTCATCATGACCTTCCTTGGTGCATCCTTGTTTGCCTCTGCCCTCCTGTTTTGAGTCTCTAGCCTTCCCATATGTAAAAGTATTCCTGATAATAAAGATGGCTGGGTTGCCCAGTAGCTAGAGGAATCTTGGAATCAGGAAGACGTGTTCAAATCTAGCCTTAGATACTTATTTAGTTGTGCGACTTAGCTGAGCAACTCCCTGAAACCTCTCTCAGTCTCAGTTTCTTTGTCTGCCAAATGGGTCTAGGAATAGCACTCACCTCCCAGGGTTTTTGTGAAGATCAAAGGTGATAATACATACTTATAAAGCTCAAGGTAGATATATAAATCCTAGCAATTAACTTACTATTAGTTTAAATTAGTTAATAAAATTAGATAAATGAAATTAGCTAAAGCCTTCTTTTAGCATCCTTATTTAGTCTGCCTTTTCCTTGAAGCCCCTAAAGCAGTTGCAGCCATCTGGGACAGGAATCTTGCAACAGCTTGTTTGATATTGTCCTCATGGGTTCCTCCAGATGTGGGACTTTTGCTCCTCAGGGAAAGGCAGAATGTTTTCATCTGCTGAGCACTAGCACCATCATTTATTGATGCTAGTATTTATTGAACACCAGCTGGGCATGCTGCTTAGACCAGCCTTGGGCCCCTCTGGGAAATGGGGGCTAGATCCTCTTTCAATGTACATATCACATGCCCTTTTTGATGGCCTAGTCTCCCCCAGAAAGCTTTCTCTGTTAAAAAGTTCATCTCCTACTATGCTCTTCATGCCTAACAAAAAGATTTAAGGGACACCTCTTGAGTTGTCTGTCTACTTACAGATAAAGACATTGATAAATAATAATAATAGTAATAATAGCTAAGTTGTTTATATCACTTACTATATTCCAAGTACTAAGTTAAATACTTTATCATCTTACTTGATCCTCACAACAATGCTGGGAGCTAAGGGCTGTTATTATCACCATTTCACAGATAAAGAAACAGACAAACAGGAGTTAGATGACTTACTCAGGATCTCATAGCTATTGTCTAAGGCAAGATTTGAATTCAGCTTTTCCTAACTCCAAGACCAGTACTCTGTCTATTGTACTATTGAACTGCTCTGATAGATGTGAGATGAAATGAGATGAGATAATAGACATACTATTAGAGTTGTAATGGATTGGGTCAAACTTAATTAGAAATGGATCCCTCTAGGCCACCATTGACTTAGAAAACCACAAATAAGCATCATCTATACTGTGCTGTATATATATACACACATATATGCACATATATGTATACATATGTACACATATGTATACATATATATGTGTATATATATATATATATATATTTTGTTAAGCATCTCCCAATTACAGTTTAATCTGGTTCCTACTGGGTCTCTAGCCTGTTGGTCTCAAATCTGACACTTCAGGCACTAAAGTGTGGCTACCCTCCTCAACATCTCAGACAAGAGCTCGTCTCAGCTTGCTTAAACACTTCAGTCACAGGAAACTTCAATGGATTTTAATAAGGGATTGCAAAAGAGTTAATGTCCAAAGAAGTGAATCTGCAATAGTAAAACTTTAGGAAGTAAAATGAGTTAGGTACAGTTTTTCCAAATCATTTCCTTTCCTTTCAGCCCTCCAACACTATACTTATCCTGCCTCTTGAAGCTAAGGACATTGTCTCCTATTTAAGAATATCAAAGCCATCCACTCTGAACTCTCCCACTCTCTCTTGCTTTGACACCTCTTCCTCTCCCACTCCAGAAGATGACCACAATTCATATTACTTAGAAAATAGAAGGTATTAATTAGAAACTATCAAAGATACAAATTCAAGCTTAACATAAAGAAAAGTTTCCGTTCAGAACTCTCCAAAAATGTGGAATGGGGCTTCTTTGGGAGATTATTGAAGCAAAAATACTTTTTCAGCTATGAGTTGGACTAAATGATGACTGAGATTCCTTCCAAAGCTGACATTCAAACCCAAAGGGCAGTGGGTAGACCTTTGGATCTCCTGGAGTGAGGAAGGCTCATCTTCTTGAGATCAAATACAGTCCCAGACACTTCCTAGCTGTGTGATCCTGTGGGTCACTTAACCCTGTTTACCTCAGTGTCCTCATCTGTAATATGAGTTGGAGAAGGAAATGGAAATCCACTACAGTATCTTTGCCAGTAAAACCCCAAATGGGGGTATATAAAGGGTCAACAGGACTACAGGACTAAACAACAATAGAATATATGCATGTATTATACAGTTGTGAAATATATGCATATATTCTACATTTTCTGTACATTACACATTATTCTTATGTAATATACAACTATACATACACACATACATATATATATATCCATACATTCATACAATGCATATACATGTATTCATTTGTCCAATCAACAGTTTCTCCAAGATGCCAGGGAAATGTGGAGGTACTATAGGCACCTCTTGGCAAAGATTGCCCTTCACAGGAGATAACCTAGGCCTGTGTGCCTGGAGCCTGGGATTCTGGACCACTGAATGCCAGTGTGACTTGAGAGAAATTGGTTTCTTGTTGCAAGATGAACCTCTATTTTTCCTCAAAGAACTGTTGAGGTATGAGGGAAGGGAAAGTAAGATAAGGGGGAACAAAAGACTTTGTAGACTACATATATGGTCCTTGGAGACTGGCTACTTATAATTCTGCCTTCTCTGACGCTCAGCCTGTAGTAGGTGCTCAGCCAATGTTTGTTGATTCGCTGCCCGAGAACCCAGTTAAATGTGTCCCCAATAGCTATACAGTCTTGTTGTAATGGTGGGGACTGATGGTTTGTTTCTAGTTATTCTTCTGAGGATTTGTGACTGTTTGTAGGCCAGTGGCCCAGACTGGTTGGCAAGAGCCCTTCAGAGATTTCATTGGTTGTAAATTATGTGAGCACTGGTTCAGAAAGAAACGTGGGAGAGTGCTGATGTGTGGAAACTGCCCTATCCTTTGCCAGTGAAGGCACAGCTAGTAGGCATGGTTTCCACTGGAGAATAATCTGAATTTGTTTAGGCTCATGGACCAGTCTTCTCATTAAGATTTCATTCCCATCCCAGGAGAGAAGAGTAACCTCCCTGGGCGTTCTTGCCCAGTGTCTTTTGTTCAAGGGTTGAAAGAAGAAGTAAATAGCCTGTTAATGAAATTCTCAGATGAAAATTAAAGTGGGAGGAACTTTGAGCACCAGCAGGGGCCAGTGTTTATGAAAAGGACCCAATGTGGTAACAGTATATGAGCCAGAAGTAGTTGATATGAAGTTTGTACTTGGCAAGAGTAGTGCCTTGGAGTAAATGCCAAGGGGTAGGGGAAACTTAGATTGCAGTGGTTGCCTTCTCATAGACAATCACTACATTTGGGGCATATACAGTCTTGGCTCTACCTCATTTCCCAAAGGTCTTCAACCTTTCTGTGCCTCAATTGGTCAAAACTATGCAAATTACTTTATTGGAAAAAGTTCTAATATGATATTCACACAGACTCTTAAGTTTCTTAGAATACAGAGCTGACATAATGGAAAGAATACTGAATTTGAACCCAGCAAATCTGAATCTGAATCTTGTCTAAACCATTTTCTAGCACCATGATTTAACTTCTCTGAATAATTTATTTTCCTTTTCCCAATCTCAGTTTCCTCATCTATAAAAGTGGAATGATAATATCTATACTACCTAATTTATTTCTAAAGTTCTTTGCCCACCAAACTTTATATTTTTGTTACTACAATGTTTATATAAGATATGAAAAAAATAATATAGAGCATAAGATCTCAAACTTCTTGTTCTCAGAACCCTTTTACTCTCCTAAAATTAATGAAGACCTCAAAGAGCTTTTGTTTTTCTAGTTATACTTATTAATATTTGCTATTTAGAAATGTAATTTACAAAAGTAGTTTTGATTTCACAGATCCCTCTAAAAGGTCTCAAGTTTCTCCGGGAGTCCTCCAACCATACTTTGAGAACTACCAGGATAGACAGTTGGTGCTTAATAAATGCTTGTTGACTTGATTTCTTTCCAAATAAAAATTGAACCAGCTGTCCTAGCCATGATCTAGATCAAGTGATAACACCTCTAGAAACCCCCAGTAATTGACCGGGATCCAGATAAAAGAAAGGCATCACAGTGGATGGGATTCAGGCAGAATAGTAGAATAGGAAACTTTTGTTTGCCAGCCACCAAAAGAAAGCCCTAGGAAGTGGTCCAGATTGAAGATAATTATAGGGTAAATGGATACACAACCATTCTGGGACTCTGGGATCATGAAGGTTAATTAATAAGCATCTAGTTCTTCCCAAAATAGCCAACAAATCTTCATGGGTCACCTGGAGAAAGAATTCATTTTGTGATGGTTCTGCTTGTTTGGGTTGCAGGTTTTCATGTGTTCATTTCTTTCTTGGAGCATTTAATTATAGTGAACAGTTGCTAGAAATGTGGTGTCCATATATATATTTTAAACTGGTCTTTCATGGCCCATCTGAAATTACTGCCCTTATGCCTATCTTCTCCCATCTCCCTGGGAGCTTCCTCTCTTCTGGGTCCAGCAGGGACAGCCAGGATTGGGACCCATCCTTCAGGAAACTGATTTCACAGAGCCATATATTAGTTGGAAAAAGACCATAGATGCCTTTTAGTCTAATCTTTTAATTTTATAGGCGTCAAACTTGAGTCCCCAAAATGTTGGTTTCCCAAGGTCATCTCAATTGTTTGAGATGGAAATCCAGTTCATAATAATCATTCTTATGTGGAATATTCTAGTTCAAAAAATATTTTCCTCGCAAACAACCCTATGAGATGGGAAGTCCAAGTCTTAACACTGCCATTTTACAGATGATGAGACTGACTCGGGCAAATTAAGAGACATGGTCATCTTGGTATGGATTGTACAAGCCACTGTGTGTGGACTCCAGGTCCAGCATTCTTTGTGTTTAATAACAACAGCTAGCATTTCCATAGTTCTTTAAGATTTGTAAAGCACTGCACAAACATGATCTCATTTGATTCTCACAATAGCCCAGGGAGGAAGGTGCTATTGTTATCCCCATTTTGGAGATGTGGAATTGAGGCAGAAAGCTCTTACTCAGCTTGCCCAGGGTCATATAGCTGGTAAGTAGCTGAAACTGGATTTGAGGAGATCTTTCCAATTCCAGGTCCAGGGCTCTACCCACTGTACCACTCAGCTGCATCACACACTGTGTTACACTTTATCTTTAAAGATGATGTTATTCTGATGGATTGATGATCAATATTTTTCTTATGTGGTCTCCCTTGTCACCAAAGGAATACACTATCAAAACAGCAGGCCAGGTTGCAAGGTTTGAGGGTGGGGTTGTAATTTATGGTCATAGAACAGAAAAGACTTAACTGGCCCACTTAAGGTTGGCCATGGTCTCAGGATACTGGCTTCAGGAGCAGCACAGCTTATCAGCTACATTTGGAGATGAAAGATACAAAACAAATTTTATTTTCTATGTCTAAATTTTAAGGGGAGAAAAGAAGCCAAATGAGACTAGACCTAGCCAGGTGAGTGAGGGAGGGAGTACCAAAATTCATTTATATACATGACCAAAGTAGTCAGTGACACAAGAGTGAAGCCTAGAAAAAGCCACTCAATAGTTATGGGAGTATGATGGTCACAGGGAGAAGGGATTAGGCTGGTTTACCTTGGCCCCAAGGGCAGAACTAATAGGAATAGGCAGGAATTAGGAATTAATTAGGAATTATTTTAGGCTAGGAATTAGGAAGACCCAAATGCAATCCCAGACCTTCACTAGCTGTTCAGTTCTAGGCAAGTCACTTAATTGCTGCTTTTCTCAGATTTCTCATCTGTAAAATGGAGGTGATAATACCTATTTCACAGGATTGTTGAGAGAATCAAATGAGACAATAATTGTAAAGTCCTTAGCACAGTGCCTGGGGTGCACTATAATGAGCACTTCACAAATATCCAATATGATTAATTATTATTCAATCTCTTGTCATTCAGATTCATCTTGGCTTCTGGCATTGGCTTCACTCATTCCATGGATTTTCTTTCTTTTTAAGTGAGGGCTTTAGATCATAGAGTTTGAACTGAAGGAGACCCACGCTCCTTATTTTACCATTGGATCATTTGAGGTCTCCTAAGGTCACAGGGGTGGTAAGCAGGGT
The DNA here is from genome assembly GCA_023553655.1 of Myrmecobius fasciatus. Classification (NCBI taxonomy): domain Eukaryota; kingdom Metazoa; phylum Chordata; class Mammalia; order Dasyuromorphia; family Myrmecobiidae; genus Myrmecobius; species Myrmecobius fasciatus. The sequence goes on from JAJPUD010002259.1 coordinate 107,789, forward strand.
CCTTTCACTCCAAATCCCATGTCCTTTTCCCCTTTCCTCCTCTAATTCCTACAACTCCCCAGAGCTTACAAGGTCTTTGGATCCCAAACTTCTTCCATCCTCCTTCTATCTTTGGATGCTCTTTATGTAGCCACGAAGACTGTGCTGATCCTTCCCTCATCTGCTTTCCCTCCTCAGCAGTGTGTTTTAGCATTTCACACTCAGTTACACAGATGCAGCCAGCTATCTGTTGTCTGGACCCCGAGGCCGTTGGGGGGTTGGCCTTCTCTTGACAGTAGAATGATTTGGTGACTCAGCAAGCCTGAGTTGTACCTACTCATTTATCAAGCTTCCAGGGGATGCTTTAGCCTCCGCTATGCTTGTCAGACCTGACAATACCAAAATCTCCCAGTTTTTTCCCCTATTCAGATATGCAATAAGGGTGAATGGTGGGATAGGGGCCAACACCCCTTAGATATTTTGGAACCAAGAATAGCAGCAGCCCTCTGATCACTTCATAGGAAATCCCATAGCATGGAAGATCTCCAACCTTTCCTGTTGTCCTGAGGTATCACTGCTGTGAGGTAGGTGACATTATCCTATCCTCTCCTGTTTCCCAGGGTGGCCCCCTCTCCACCCCATGTCTACTTTACTGAAAAAGCCTTCCCCCTCCATTCTCCAAAAGGACACTTTTCCCTTGGGCCCCTGCTTAATGATGCTCAAGCCAAAAGGCTCCCGGAACAGCTCAAGAGCTGATTCATATTCGAGCTGTCTTGTTAGTTCTGCAGGACCCCATTGGTTCAGAGGAATAAATCTTGGTTGGCTTTTACAAAAGACTCTTGCAGAAAGCAGCAGTCTCAACATTTTCTCAAACACTATCAATTATTGCCCATTCCCCTTTCATAGAAGCTTCAGAAGAATTTCATTAGAAGCAAAAGATTTCCATTCTTTTGATCTAGCTACTGCCATTGTCAAACAGATAGAGTGTCCCAAAATCTCAGTATAGTTTTTTCCTTAAGTAAATTTTTATTGATACTTTTTTCTCATCACCATAATTATCCCCAGTATATCTGCTCCTTTCCCTTTCCAGAAATCTATCCCAAGTAACAAATGATATTTTTTAAAGAGGAAAAAAAAAATCAGCACAATGGATCAATATTGAAAGGGATAAATTGAGGGTTTCTTTTCATATCTCTTTATGAGAGTCATGCTTGATCTTTATAATTTTATTACATCTCTGTGTAGTTTTTAGAATACCTTGTATATTTCCCTGCCTCATTCAATTTAAAATCTGATCCTGGCTAGTTTCCAAAAAGATTAATTATGAAATGTGTTCTATGTTTATAAACAAGGAGATGGTACCTCCTGATAGAGAGGTGAAAGTCTCAAAGTGTATAATGAGACAAATAATTTTTGGACATGGCCAATTTGAAAATTTTGTTTGAAAAAATATTTGTAATTTTTTAAATTATTCTTTTAATTTGTGGATGAGTGAAGTTGGGATAGAAGGGTGAGAAAGTGGATCTTGACTGATTAAAACAAAACATGAAAAAAGACCCAACTTGATCATAGTTTCAATAAGTTCTTCCTACCATGATGAATATGATAAAAATGAATAGGGTAGAGGAAGTGTAGTCTCTTCTTTCTCATTTCTCCTCCTTTATCACCAGGGATTATAGGCCTTCTTTTCATTTCCAGATGATCTGAAGGAATAAAGTAAAGAATTGAACTGGAGGCATCAATTCTTTTCTCTTTCTTTCTCCCTCTACCCCCACTCTCTGTCACTGTCTCGGACTGTCTTTTTAGCTCTCTCTCTGTGTCTGTCTTTCTCTCTTTCTCAGTTTTCCTTTCTTCTTCCCCTCCCCTTTTTCAGTTAGCACTTTACCGTTTGTATATAAACATCCATGCAGAAAACAGCTGAGAGAATAGCAGGACACAGTAAGTGGTCTATAGTCTATTCCTGTTAGCATAATTCTCAGATTTTCATGACAGTAGCTTAAATTAAATTCCTAACTCCCTCAAGAAGCCTCTCCTAGGCCTGCTAGTGCTTTCCTGCTATTGATTATCTCTAATTTACCCTGTATATATCTTCCCATTTTGGGGTACATGCTTATTTGCATTCTCTCTAATTTATCTTGGATATATCTTTTCTTTTGTTAGTACATACTTATTTACATGTCATCTCTCCTATTAAATTTTGAGCTCCTTGAAAGCAGGGATGGTCTTTCATCTTAAACATTTTTTTAACAGGGCCTGGAACATAGCAGGTACTACTGACTAACTCTTCCTAGATTGATTTGGCAATCCATTTGCTATCTCTGTGCACTTGCATATACTCGGAACATATTTTTCCCTCATTTGTGACTGAGAACATCTGCCTTTCTTTGAAGGTGAAATTCTTGGATTACTTCCTTACTGACACCTCCCTTGGACCTGCCCCATTGTTAATGCTTTTTAGATCCTCAAATTATCTTATACATAAGTTTATGTAGATGTTGTAGTTTCCAAGGAGGGTGAGTTATGAGGGCAGACTCTGATGCATTTGTCTCCTCAGCTTCTTTCACAAAGCAAATGCTTTATTTGTGGAAGTCATGAAGCATCATGGCTTTACCTCTTACATCAAGGGTCTGGCTCTAAGTGAAAAGATGCTCGGAATTGTTTATATTTCTTTGTTCAGTTTTGTTGGGGATGCTGATGATCTGCCTTTAGCACCATGGGATTTACGCGGATTTGTTCACTTTATCTTTCTTGTGATCCAAGGCCAGCACCAAAAGGTCAGATGGCTAAAGAGTGACTGGAACAGGGAGAAGTTAACTGTTCCACACAGGGAGTGCTCAAACCCCATGACTTTGACACATATTCTTCTGTGCTATATATTCCTGTCTTAACTAGGCAGCCAGGGAATCACTCTGACACTAGGGTGAGGGAAATGTGGGTTTAGGAGATACTGAGGGTTTTGGTTAGAAGTTTTTTTTTTCCTTCTTCCCAAAGTTACTTAGGAGGATTGAAGAAAAGCTGAAGGGAAAACCAAGAACATTAAAATAAGCATTTATTAAGCACCAACTGTATGTCAGGTACTGTGCTAAGCGCTTTACAAATATTATCTCATTTGATCCAACAAACTTGGGAGGAAAGTACTATTATTATCCCCATTTTACAGCTGAGGAAACCGAGGCAGATAGAAATTAAATGCCTTGTTCAGAGTTACACACATATGAACTCGTCTTTCTGACTCCAGATCTAGAAATGTGTCACCTAGCAGCTTATAAAATCTGAAGATTCTGTAGTGACAGATGTCCACTTGTTCCAGCTTTTGACAAATTCTGGGTTATTGAGCACTAGGACACTTGCTATACTACAATGACTTCTTAGACCAAATCAAAGAGAAGAAGGTCCCTTTGTACTACCTGACATAAATTCTTGTTCTTTGTTGGCTATTCTGTCATTCAGGCTAGCTACTATCAACTCTAACATCCAATTACTTTTAACACAAAACACCAAAACACATTTATTTAAGGCCTAGATTTTGAGAAAGATGCAAAGGTTAAATAAAATATGACTTCTATTCTTTCTATTAAATACTGGAATACACAAATAATTACTGGAAAAGACTGGATTGTACCACAAGCTGAAGTAGGAATCAGCCAGTGACCTTGGTGGAAAAACAGAAGTGACTTCCAGGCATTCCAATAATTCCAGTTGGCACACTATATCTGGGGCCCCATGATTACAAAAGTCCTTCAAACGACTCTCTCTCATCTATATCCCAAGGTTGATGGGACTGCTTAAAATAGGACAGTTCCCCACTCCCCTATCTTTTTGTTTTTGAAAAGGAAATTTTAATAAAAGGCTCAAGGAGCAGTTGGTTTAACCAGAGCCTGATTAAACAGTAAGACAGAACTCCCATGGCCTCATCCCTCCACTTCTCATCCCTCAGTTGGAAAAAATATATTATTCTATCTTTGCCTCTTTCTATACTGATGTATCAAAATGCCATATTTTAATCAAGTGTCTTACTCATATAATTTTATTTCTTTAGAGTGTATTCAGTTGTTTCAGTCAAGTCTGACTCTTTTTGACCTTACTTGGGGTTTTCTTAATAAAGATACTGGAATGGTTGGCCATTTCCTTCTCCAACTCATTTTACAGATGAAGAAACAGACAAACAGGATTAAGTGACTTGCCCAGGATCGCATAGTTAGTAAGTATCTGAGGCTGGTTTTGAATACAGAGCTTCCTGACTAACATTAATTTTATCGGCATTTCTTGGATCTGAGTTTTAAGGGACAATATGAATTATCTTCTTCCCCTACTCCCTATTCACTCCAAATTATTTTGCCACTGGATGTAAGTGTAATGATTTATTAAGAGTGTTTCATGAAATACAGTATTTCAGGTGCTCATCACAAAACTACTTTGCTAGACTAGTAAAAAAATTATTTGTAAAAAAAAAAAACCAAAACAACAAAAAAAAAATCCAAGATGTTAGGTCAGAGATGGCCCATGGGTCAGTTTTCCATAGTAGAGTAACTGATTGTTACTGTAATGCTGTCTTCCTGCCTTTTCTTGTTAAAGGTAATGGACCAAGTAGGTCAGAAAAGCAGGCTCTTACCTAGTGAGTGTCCAATCAGTTCACGTACAGTCTTAATAAGTGCCTAATAAGAAGCCTGTTGTATTACAGGCATCATAATAAAAGTGAAATAGTCCAAATCACTGCTGAAATGTGTCTTGTTGGCCCTCATCTAATTAAGTGTGTGTGTGTGTGTGTGTGTGTGTGTGTGTGTGTGTGTATGTGTGTGTGTTTGTGATGCTGGTAAGACAAAGACCCCAAGATACCCATATCATTTCTATGTTAGATTAAGTTTCTGACCAGGATTCAGTCACTGGGTGACTGAACCTGAATGAATTTGGGGGGTTTTAGTGTTTATTTGCCACTCAAGAACTTGCGATTCTAGATTTGTAAATTGTCTTTCGAAAGCAAAACTTTTGGAGAATAAAATCACTTTCTCCATGTGCAAAGTATACCAGTTTCTAAATGTTGCTGTTAAAATCTCTTGAATGTTTCATTACAAACTCTCTCTTCCACTTGTATTAGAAGTAGTTGTTTTTCTTCCTCCTGTGAATTACTCACTTTGTGACCGGAAGACTATTTTGTTTTGTTCTCACTTTATAATGCCTACTTATTAAGCCTTGGCCTTTATATTTCCCTATGGAGAAGGGTAAATACTTATGAAATTCTTTTTTAGGGTTATTAAACCAGATCTGCTACAATTTGGGGTCAAATCTCACTGTTCACAATCTGTGTAACCTTAGACACATGTGCTGTCATTTCCCTGGACCTTAGTTTCCTCATCTGTAAAATGGGTATTAGAATGGAGGTCCTTTTCATTTCCAAAGCTATGATCCAACCCATGGTCTCATCATGTCGGGCAGTATAGATACAAGCAAAAAACTCCACACCAAGCAAAGGTAATGTGGTGTAGTGGGGGAAAGCCCTAGCTCTACATAAGGGGATTAGTGTTAATTCAAACCCTGGCTTTGACACCTACCTGCTAGGTGAAAGTATGAACCATAATTAGATAATAGTGATGTTGATGATAAGCCTCCATCTTTGAACTTGTCCTATTTTGAACAGGAGTTAAAATTTCATGTACATATATATAGGGGAGATTAAAAGAAGATGTTGCATTTGTGTATCTTTGCTGGCTCTATTTACTTTTATTTATTTTTGATATTTGCACAGAGGTGTCCAAATAATATGAGCTGTTCTTCCCAAGAATCCAAGGCCTTCTCCAAAAAACCATACACTACAGCCTGCAGGTTTCATTTATGCTCTTTGGGGTTTGTCCTCTCTCAAAACCCCTTCTGGTTCCTTCTTCCTTTGAAATGTGGTGATGTAGTTACTATGGCAACAGTGATGTCAGTGGTATGAATGGAACTGAGTGACCTCCATGGGTACAGTATATCAAAGCAAGTGATGGATCTCAACCTTAGCTATGAAGTTGGTCATAGAGATCCATTGTCAACAGCTTAAAATTTATACCAGGGAGAGAGAGATTTGTGGGATGTTTTAGTCGGCTGAAATGGCAAGTCTGCATATTTGTGTAGATGAGTGGTATATCTATGAGACTTTCAGTATCTTATTGGGGTGGGATTCTTAGACTTTAATCAGTTAATCTGGGGTTGAAACAGTGGGGGAGGTGAGAAATGGGAACCCTTTGAGTCCGGTCTACCCTCCTTGGAGGGGATGAGATCATGTTGTGGAACACTAGTCTAGGAGTCAGGCAGCTAACTGACTAACTATGGGACCCTGGATGAATCACTGAACCTATTTGGATCTACAATTCCTGATCTGTAAGGGAAAAAAGTGTCATACTAAATGATCTCTAAACTCTCTGCCATTTCCATTTCTATCCTTTTCTGAAATAAGAATACGTAAGAGAGAAAATAAAACTAGCTGTATTTACCTCATAGGCCTATTGAAAATCTTCAATTGAAATAATGTCTGTGAAGTGCTTTGCAATTTTTTGCATTTTTAAAAAAATTTAAGTATTTTTTGATATCTTATGTAATAAATTTCTCCCATCTCCCCTCTTAAATTTACAAGTTAAGAAACTGAGACCCATAGACAGTAAGTGGCTTGCTCAAGGTCATTCATCATTTGAATTCAAGTCTTCCTGACTCTAAGGCTAACACTCTATCTCCCTGCACCACTTGGCAACTTCAATCTCAGATGGTAAGGAAGCCATTTTGCAAAACTTAGGGCACTACATGAATTTGAGATATTTTAATTTTTTGAAAAAATATTTTTGGAGAAAGCCTTGACCTACATGTGAATTTTCTAGGAAGTGCCATAAAGCCTTCATTCATTTTACGTTTAGACTGAAGAAGGAGACATCTGCTGAGGGGAAGCCTAATTTAATTCACAGGTGCCAACAGAAGTATCAGGGCAGCAGCCCAGAAGTTTTCACAGAGAGATATCCAGGCCAAATCCCATGGCAATGAATACTGTCAAAGAAAAGATGCCATTCTCAAAGGAAAAAAAACTAAAGTTCATCTTCTCTAAAACCTATGTTTCTTGGAGGGAAGAAAGCCTCTTTTCTTAGGAATACTTACTCCATAATTGCCATTTTGCATTGATTTAACAATGTAAAATCAGAGAAATAACTCATTTAAGATGAGTTTGTTAATTAGAGGGCATTTTATTGATGTGGCAGTTGTTTTGAACTAGATACTTCAGCATGGCTGTTTTACCAAGCCTGTATCATCAAATCAATAAGTAAATCAACAATATTGGTATACCTGCTCATATGTAATGTTGCTTCTAAATACTGTGGAGCAATTGAATTGAATGAATGTTTATTAAATGCCTACTATATACTAGGCATTGTAGGAGCTGGTGGAAATAGCTTACTGAGATATAACAGTCTCTGTCCTAAAGGTGCTTATAGTGTATGGGGAGAGCTAGAGATGAAGATAGGGAAAGGATACAGCAAATCTATTAATAAGTATATTAGCAGATGCCAGGTAGAATGTGATAGGGGCCAAAATGAGAAAGGGGGAGAGGGGTGGTTCAGTTGCTCTTAAAAACTGAGGAAGAAGAGTTTATTTTCATCTGGGATTTCAAGGAAGGCTTCATTGGAAGCAATAGCACTTGAGCTTGGACACTGAAGAAAGAGAAAAACTCTACTAAATTGTCATATGGAACCCCCAAAGGCCTTACATGCCAGATGAAGAGAAAAGATTTAACAGGTAAAAAAAATAAAAAGATTAGAAATAATCTTGCCATCACATGGTTCATGCCAGACTCTAAATTCAATCCTCAGCTATCTCATTTCCTAACTGCACTCTTTTGGGGTTTCATTGGTTTCTCTGTACTCATTTTGGACTTTCTTCACTTTCCTATCTTTCTCCCTCTACCCCTTAGTTATCTCCCTCACCAGTACTTTGCCAGTCTTCTTTTGTGTGTTATTAGATTATTAGTTCCTTAAGAGCAGAGACAGTGTCTTCATATTTGTATCCCCAGAGCTTAGCAGAGATCCTGGTGCATAGTAAGATTTTTAATGCCTGTTGAATTGATTATTGGTAATACATATGACATCCATATTTTGAACATTTTTTGGTTATAAAGCAAATCTTTTTAGATAAATGGATGAATGATTTTTCTTAATATTTTCAGCATCTCTTTATTGGTCCTTCTGGTACTCAATACTCTTCTTCATCTCAAAAACTTATATGTTAAAGGAAATTATGTCTAGTAAATGAGCAGCCTCTTACAACTCCACATTGAATTTCAGGTTGTTAAATAACCAGATGATGATCCAATTCAGTGCCAGGTGCTAAGAATATGATGATAAAAACAAAAATTCTGTTCTCAAGAAACTTCCATTCCATTGCAAATGAATTCAAAGTAGATGCAAAGCAATTTAAAGTAAGAGGCATTGTGTTTGAGAGTTCTTGTTTCTCCTTCCCTCTTGAAGTAGACCTTGACATGAGGGAGGTGATGCCATAACATCCAAGTGAGTTGGATTTAAAGTGAGAGAGGCTGTGCATGGTCCCCTGCCTCACTTTCTCCTCCAGAGCCATCTGGGTCCAGGGGGAGGATATAAATCAGGATGAGTAAAGATGGCTCTGGATGCAGTGGGAGATCTTGACCTTTTTAAACTAAGGTCTTTAACAGGTTTCATTTTGATTGAGACAGTGCTCAATTGGTGATTAAGGCTAGGTAAGAAATGAGGGATCGAAGTAACCACTGAGGGTCCAGGAAATAATTCTCTGCCTTTAATAAGAAATGACTCTTCCTCTAATTTGAGAAGTGCCTACTTTGCCCCTGCATCTCTTAATAACCCCATTGTGGATATTTCCCACATACCCCTGCATCCACTGGAAGAAGAAAGACCTCTTGAAAGAAACGACATTTTATATAAACCTTAAAGCATGATAGAGATTCCAGGAGAGTCTTGTATGTTTTCAACTGTCCTGTTAAGGACTTAACTCTGAACCTATTCTTATAGCATCTCAAGTGTTCCTTTGTAGATGCTCACACTTAATGCTGATTTGTTCCCACAATACCTGTGAGAGTCAAGAAGGAAGGTACACGCATTATTCACATTTTGTGGGAGTGCCCAAATTGATTGTGACCTCTATGGAGGTCAGAGACTGTGTCTTTTCTAATCTTTATCTTCTAGTGCCTGTCTAGTACCTTGTTTCAAATACAGCAGTCATTTAATGAAAATTTGTTGAATTGGTAGGAAAACTGATTGCAGGTATGAGTTGTAACAATCAATAGAATTTTTTTAATGCCTGCTGAAAATGCAGATATATTATGCATTCCAAGTTGCTTAATTACAGAAAGCAAAGATGGAAAATCACAAGGCAGGGAGGAGTGTGAAAAATTGTTTAATCCATTGCTGCTTCAGGTGGAATCATAAGTAAATGATTCCAAATAGATAAAGACTTAGCTTATTTTGAAAAGTTTCTCTAGATTGAGAGGCTACCACTTTTGCAACTCCCTCCCTGCAAAGAAATTCCTCTCAGATCCACCCTGAAAGCTCTCTTGCTGCAGTTTCTCAATTTCCTTTTTTGTCTTCAGTGGATGTAGAAAGCAGCTGGCTGAATCTCAAAGGAGTTTCTCTGAATAGTCAACCACGTGTGCTTGGAAAAGGAGGAGTAGAGATGTAGGAAAAGATGGTAGAGAAAGGCGGAATTGTTGACTATGTATGAATCATGATAACTTCTCCCTTATAATGGCAGAGTAGGCTAAAGCTTTAAGCCCTAATTTTCTCACTAACTTAAAGGCTTCATCTGTCCAGCTTCCTAACATTGGAAAAATCACAAAGTCTCCCTGAATTCCCATCATGTGAACATGAGAACACTGCTGCTTCTCTTGAATTTTGTGGAACTTTTAATGATTTGAGGCCCTTGGAACAATTTATTCATCTATTCTTCAGCTGATATATTGCAATTGATATATTGATATATTTGCAGAAATATTTGTGTGATAGAGGAAGGTACAGCTCATGGGTGATCTTCTATGGGAAGCCTTTCCTGATCCCCTTAGTTTTAATGCATCTCCTCTTTCTTTTAGTGGGGGTGGGGTAAGAATAGTGCAGTGAGTAGATTGTTGGATTTGGAGTTTGAAGAACTCAGTTCAGATTCTGCCCCAGATACTAGGGGCTGGGTAGCTCCTAGAAAGGACACCTTTCTTTGTTAAAAATGGGATGATAACAGTACTTACCTTTTAGGGTTGGTGTGAAGAACAAATGGGATAACAGATTTCAAAGCACTATATAAATACTAGCTAATAATGAACTGATACTGAGTGAAATGAGCAGAGTCAAGAGATCATTATACACGGCAACAACAGGACCATATGATGATCAATTCTGATGGACATGGCTCTCTTTAACAATGAAATGTTTCAAACCAGTTCCAATTGTTAAGTGAACAAAGCCATATACACCCAGGGAGAGGAATATGAAATGTGGACCACAACATAACATTTTTATGTTCTCTATTGATGTTTGCAATGGAAAGCTTTGCAAGGGTCAGTGTTGAAAAATTACCCATACATATGTTTTGCAAATAAAAAGCTTTAATTAAAAAATAAATAAACACTAGCTAATATCATTGATATCATTATCAATAACAGAAGACTCGAGCTCAAATTGGGTTCTGCTACTTACTGTCTGGGTGACTTTCATTTAACTTGTCTGGGCCACAGTTCTACATATCCAAAATAAAATACAATGACTTATTTAAGATCACACTGATATTGAGCATCCAAGCTGGATTTCAAGCTCAAGTCCTCTAATTTGAAATTCTGTGCCTTTTCTCTTATGACTTGCATTAACTAAATAACCCCCAAGTTCTCTTCCAGCTCTAAGTTCTCTGCTCTCATGATCATATCTATCTATATATCTGTTTTTTGTTTGTCCACCCATCTAACCATTTATCTTTTTTTCATCCATCTATCTTTCTATCTATATATCTGCTCAACCACATAACCATTTATCTGTCTGTTTTTTCATCCATCTAACCATTTATGTCTTTTTTCATCCATCTATCTATCTTTCTATCTATATATCTGTTCAACCACATAACCATTTATCTGTTTTTTCATCTATTTAACCATTTATCTGTTCATCCATCTAACCATTTATTTGTCTTTTTATCCATCCATCTAACCATCATTTATCTGTCTGTCTCTGTCTGCCTGTCTGTCTGTATCTGTCTACACACATATCTTTGTCTATATGTTGTATCCTTTAGTACAAGAGCAAAGACTACTTTTCACCTAGTCTTTCTATACCAGAATCTAGCCCAGTGCTTTAACTAGTTACATTCTAGATGTGGCAAAAATAGCCTAAGCAAAGACATGAAGGAATGGAGGAGAGGGAATGTTGGGTATAAAGTCAGTTTGGCTAGAATGTAGGGTGTGTGGTAAGGAGTAATATGGGATCAGTTTGGAGACAGGATGGAGCCCTACCATGAAAAGCTTTAGATAACAGAGGCAAATTTGTATTTTATCCTGGCATAATAAGGGGCAGCTAGATGGCAAAGGATAAAGTACAGATTGTGGAGTCAGTAATACTCCTCTTTCTGAGTTCAAATCTGGCTTCAGACATTGTGTGGCCCTGAGCAAGTCACCTCACACCATTTGCCTCAGTTTCCTCATCTGTAAAATGAGCTGGAGAGGGAAATGGCAAGCTACTCCAGTACCTCTGCCAGGAAGGATCACAAAGGGACAGACAAGACTGAAAACTGAACAACAGCATCAATAGGGAGCCAGTGAAATTACTTGAACAAGGGATGCATGTAGTCAGTCCTCAGCTTCAGATGGATTGTAAAAGACTATCAGCAGCAGGATCATTTATAAGACAGTTGTTGAAAGTGAGAAGTCATGGGGTCTGTGCTGTTCCCATTCTAGGTGGCCTTCCCTATTCCAAAGTATCACCCTAGGCACTAATGTTTTATATGTGAACCCCATGACCTTCTCTCCTGGCAAGTACTGCTTTCTGACTCTGTCACCTGACAGATAGGAGGCACCCAGGAAATTTTGATTGACCTGATGACTACCTCTATTTCATTATGTGCCAGGCTTGTGGGGGACTTTCCTTTTTGGAGGATCAAACATGGAAGCACTGACCTGTTTAACTACAGCTTGGGACAATAGAAAAAAGCAGAACTTCTGAAGTCATAGGGCCTGGATCTGAATTTCAGCCCTACCTCTTAATATCAAGGTGATTTGGGCAAGAAGTCATTTACCTTTGAGCCCCCAGTTTCTTTTTCTATAAGAATATTGAAGTAGAACAGAGTGTTTCAACCTGGAATATATGAATTTGTTCATTTAAACATTCTTCATAATTATATTTAAATCTATTTTGTTTCCTTTGTAATTTTATGTATTTCATACATTTAAAAAGGAGAAGGATATCCTTAGGCTTTGGCAGGCAGCCACAAGAGTCCAGGACATCAAAAAAGTTAAGACTTGAGAGATGATCCAAGGCCCTTTCTAGCCTTAAATCTGTAATCCTGTTACTGCAAGGTAATTGCATCTTGGAATTCTGCTGAGCAATTAGACCAGGTCCCAGCACATAAGAACTCTTTTTTTTTTCTCTTTCTCTATAAATGCAAAATAATAATAATAAAAAGTCTCCCCTGATCCTCTTATTTGTCTATGGCAAGTTGATCAGATAAATATAAATAAGCCATATTGGCCCGCGGCAGATCGTTCTCTCTTGGGACTGATGCCACAGTCAGGGAAGAGCAATTTTGTGTAGTATGCCAAGAGGAAATGAAAACCAGCAGCTGGAACTAAGTACGGGACCTGCCCCAGTGAGGCCATCACCAGCATGACTTGTTTTTCAGGAGACTTTTAATTAAGTCTTCCCTTCTGACCTGTCAAAGCAGAAGGATGCAGGCCTGGGACTGTCCCCTTAAGGCTGAAGGTGGACTTTGTGCTGTCATTGTGGTCTGATCTAGGATTTTCCCTGGGCATTAGCTGGGTGGCACTAGCATAGTGATTTGCATGACGCCCATACAAAAATGCCTTTTCGTGCCATTTTAAAGTGAGCTAGTCAATATTTTTCCCCCATGGGTTGCCATTGCCAAAAAAAAAAATTTATCCATCTTGTCTTTGGAAAATTTATGAGAGGATGTGGACGAGGATCCCTGAGGATGGTGAAGGCTTGGATAGATTGGGGTCTGCATCCACAGGCAGCATATCCACATTGATAATGTCATGGGCTCCTCAGAGAATCTACCATTGTTAACAGAGAGCCCCTCAAGGTTGTTAGGTCTTGATTTTTCTCCTCTCTATTTCTTTCTGCTCATCATCAATCTTCCTTCAAACACTGCCAAAGTCAAAGCTCATTTTAGGGACATAGTCTATGAGAGACCTTGTAGTCTAAGAAAGAGCACCAAGAGGACTTAAGATGAAAGGAAATGCAGACATCTGAAAATGCATCACCTTAAGTAAGCAGATAACATGGGGAGATCAAGTTTATGGACTGGGGTGATGAACAAAGGGTGGGAGGAGTTACAGAACAATTGCACTGGTGCAGTGGGGGAAGATTTCCTCACCTAGGAGTTCCTTGTATTAGTGAAATCAATAGCCATTCAGATAGTATGAGACTGGGGATACCCTTAATGGGGAAGGCACAGTAGAGATGCTGGTAGCAGAGGGTAGTCTGATTAGAGCTGGTCAGAGTTACTTAGGGCAGAGAGAAAGCCTAATATATCAGAAGACTTGAATTCTTGGAGACTTGTGTTCAAATTTTTGCTCTCATAATGGTCTCTATGACTTCAATCCTTCAAGCCTTTGATTATGTAGGTTCTATCTATAGATATTTACTATATTAGATGTTAAAGTATATAAATTTTAAAATATTTATTAATTCATCTAAAATAGCATCCATTTAGTGGTATTTATTGTGGTATTTCTACCAAGATTGTCTAAGTTGTATAACAATTGCTGATCTTCATTGGGGAGTTCCTCATGTCATGAAATCAGTGTAGTAACAATGATGGAGTTAATTGAGATGGCTATTCTATTTTTAAAAATTGAGTTTTATCAATAATTGATTTTTATATCACCTAAATTTCTTCCTGTGTCCTCTACCTCTATTCCCTTTGGAAAAATTTTCCCTCCTAACCAAAAATTTACATTTTAAAAAACAAAGAAAAAGAGAAGAAAAAAATCAGCAAAATGAATCAATATGTTAAAAAAACCTGATGGTTATGTGGAAACTTCCATACTTGTGGACTACTCCCCTTCTGCAAAAGAGTAGAATGAAGTGCTTTCTTATCTCTTTTCTTAGGGGCCAAGCTTGTTCTCCATAATTTCACATTCATTTTGTTGTGATTGTTCTTTCCATTAACATTTTCATAGACATTCTGTATATTGTTTTACTAAATCACCTTATTTCATTTTGCATCAATTCATGTAAATTTTTCCATGATTTTCTGAGTTCATTTCATCATTTTGATAGCACAATAATCTATTAATAAATTTCCCATTACTTTAATGTAATTTGTTATAATTTGTTAGCCATTTCCCAGTCATTGATCTTCTACTTTGAATTTATTTCTGATAGCTATTTTGTGTTAGCCATTTCTCAGTTATTGATTATGTACTTTGTATTTATTTCTGATGGCTATTTTATTAAGGAGAAATATTCTAAGAATAAATGAAGGAAAAATAAATGAGCACATATGTTTCTTGTAGAGAGGTGCTCAAGCAAAGATTGGAAAACATCAAATTAATTCCTTTTTCAATTTTACAAAGGTAGTCTACTTTAATGGTTAACCATTATAAACGAGCACTTCTGAGTCTCTGTTTATGAAAGTAGGAATCAACAATAATGATTATTTAAGATGTTTGCTAAATGGGAATGCATTGCTATGAGACATGGAAAGAAATAAAATACTGAGAAAAAAATGTAAGACCTTGATAAATAGGAAGTTTATGATCTCTTTTGCTGAGACTATGATCTGGCAACCAGTGTCCAAGCCAAGTCTTTCTGGCCTCCCCTGCAAGTTGATACAATTTCATAAGCATTGTATTCAGGTACTATGATTGGTTTGTTGTTCAATAATTGTTCAGTCGAGTTCATGATCCCATATGAGGTTTTCTCAGTAAAGATACTAGAGTGGTTTGGCATTTTCTCCTCCAGCTCATTTTGCAGATGAGGGAACTGAGGCAAACAAGGCAAAGTGACTTGCCCAAGGTTACACAACCAGTGTCTGAAGCCAGATTTGAACTCAGAAAGAGGAGTCCTCCCATTTTTCAGTTAGGGAAATTGAGATCCACAGAGGTTAAGTAACTTACCTAATAAGGTTGTTTAAACAGAGACTAAGTACGAAAATTCAGGACTGGATCCCAGATCAGAATCTTCTTTTGTCTTCAGAGGAAAAATAAATAGAGTGCTGCTATACAGCTGGACTTGGGAAGACCTGAAATCCATTTCTACTCTAGGCATGGTAGCCTTAGACAAGTCATTTAACTTCCATCTGCTACTTCAGTTTCCTTATGTGTAAAAAGGAGATAATAACGGTAATTACTTCCCAGTATGACTAAGAAGATCAAAGGAAATCATATTTGTAAAATGCTTAGCACACTATCTGGCATACCAAGGATGCTCAATAAATGCTTATTCCCTCCTCTCCCTTTTCAAATCACAGTGAGTTTGGAAACTTCCAGTTGCTATATAGCTAAATCCTTATCTTTTCACCCTTGAAAAACAACCTTATGTTTTTTTTTTTAACTAAATTTATTTTCCCCAAGACAAACAAGTTTATGGTTTTTTTTTTGTTTGTTTTTTTGTTTTTTGGTTAGGAAGCTTAATGATCATAAGTGCCCAGCCCCAAATTAAATGAAACTCTCTATATATTTATGCATACACATAATAAACTGTAAATACATATAAAGTGTATGTGTATATATATGCATATTACATATGTATGTGTATACACACACACTTTCTTTTTGTCACTTAGAAGAGATGAATTTGAGAGCAGAAAAGGTATAAATGGTTACTTCCATCTTTCATCTTTCTGAAAAGTCAATTGGGGGGAAGGAATTCAGAAAAAACAAAGCAATTATTTATATTTTTAGAAAGTGGGGTTTGGTATTCACATTTATTTTTTAAAAGGCAATGCTAATTTTTGAGAACTGATCTAAATGTAATTGGATGCAACTTAGCATCTTTCTGCTCAGAGGAGGTTGAAATTGAATGATCTGCTATGTCTCATTTTAGCTTAGAGAAAAATAGCCTGCTTTCCGGCATAATCATTCTGTGACAGCAAATTGTTAAAATGATATGTTATTTTGGTTTTTAATCATATGCCGCCATGTTGTGTAACTAGTTCATGTGTGTGCTTTACTTCTCCAATGAATTTTATTTTCCTTTCTGGAAGACACTATGTCATACATGTCCCTGTGTTCCTGTAGCATCAAATGTAATAGGTCCTCACTTAATACTCACAGCAGCATAGAATTTTTTACTTGGATTAGACCTAAAAGACCCTCTTGCCCAATCATTTTATAAATTGAGCATATTTAATTTCCTTAGTAAAAATATATGTGTATATGAATGCATGCATTTATATGTGTATAATGTATTTTGGGGAAACAGATACGCAGCAAATAACATTGCTTCCTCTTCCTCCTCCTCCCTTCCCCAGTTTAGTGACCCTCTTAAAGATTATACCTAAGCTTTTGTATGTCCTTTCTACAAAGCTGGGAAGGCTTTGGATATAGCTCAGTTACAGATTTATATCTGTTGTCTCAGGACCTGTCTAGTTAAGTCTTGAAGCACTGGCTGCTGGTGATTTCCTCCCTCTCAAACTCAGTTACACAATTCACCAAATTGTAGAGGTTTTACCATCTGGATGAATGGAGGAAGCTTCCCAAAGAGAGAAAATTACTGACTTTTTAGGCATTGAGTGATGTGACTTTTATTTCTGCTTTGCACCTCGGTGGACCATAATTTAAAACAGCATGAACTGTAATAAAATGAGTTACGATAGGCTTTAGCAAGCAGGATTTGTTAGACTGGATTGAGACCTCATAGGATATGTGCCCAGGGTGAGATAGGTTGGACAACAAGTTGGATGAGATCCTATAGTACCTGCCATTAATAGAAGCTATAATCAGTATAGATCAAGTACCACTGGGAGAGTCAAAAGAAATGTAATACTTCCCTGGCTCCCTCATGCTAGGCAAACAACATCTGTCTTTATTTTCTAGTACCATTGCTTTTTTCCCTTTGTTCTTTCCCAAGAGGAAATGCAAAAAACAGTTTACTGTACAGCTACTGTCCCACCTATTCTTGATCATGAAGAAGTAGCTAGATAAAACCAAATCTGTGGTTTCCAAACTGAAAGTTGCAATACAAACCCTGATCCTTGTAGCACTTGGGCCTCCCTTTCCTAGGTATTGAAGTAGATAGAGTGCCAGGCCTAGAGATGGGAATTCTGATCTTCCCAAGTTCAAATCTGGCCCCAGACACTTACTGGCTGTGTGACAACAACAATAGAAATTGACCAAATACATCAAAACCCTAGTATCAACAACAATAGAGAGATGATGATGGGAGAAGATGCTGTAGCCTGGTTTGAAATAGTAATTATATATTATGAACCTTCATGTCTTTGGCAACTGGTCAAGGAATATTTTGCTTCGAGATGTGCCTCCTTTGAAACCCTATTCTAGGAGCGAGGAATGGAAATGTGAAACATTTAGCCTTTCATTGTATATTATTCTGATAACTATATTTCAACTTAATTGGTCTTCTTTGTCATCCTGTATATTTTATACCATGCTTTAAAAATGTCATTTTGAGAAAGAGCTGTCATAGGGTTCTACAATACAAAAAATAGTTAAGAACCTCTCCTCTAGGAATGGAAGAAGTGCAGTTTTTAGTTATATTCATTTTCCCAGAGAGGATCATGCTGCTTTCATTTTGCTGTTTCAGCCAGCAATCCATTTACAGGGGCCATGACTCCTTCCCTAAATCTTATACTCTCCCAAAGTGATACCCAGTGTTATCTGTATCATCTTATGGCCTGGGGAGAAAGATTCTCTAGGAATTCTCTTTTAGCCCTCGTGGCTGATTATTTATTTGAGCCCAAAGGAAAAAAAAATTCTGATATGTTAGGCTCTATCTTTGGGACTAGCAAGATAGGCTTTCACTTTCTGCATTCATGGGTTTTACAGATAGCTTAGCACAGAATATTAAGAAGTATACGTTTTTATATCTTGCCCTTATGTCAAAGGATTTGTGTTCTTGTATTGTTGGATGAATAGGAGACACCAAAAGGCCCTTTGACACCATTGAGCATACTGAATACTTCTTCCATATCTTTCCACTGCTCCCAGGCTTTCTCGGAACTCTTGCTGAATCTCTTTTACTTATATTTACTCTGGATGGCTGTACAGAGAAAAGTGATTAATGGGCCAGTAATAAGTGAAAGGATTGCCTGGGCATGATTGTGGAATGAAATTATTATTTCACTGAATTCTCTTCCTTCTTTATTTGCTTTCCAAACATGATTAGTATTTCATTAGCACATCCCACACAAATGGTGGTGTGTGGATGTGATATCAGCATGTGATACATATCCCCACTTCTTGGTTTCTCAAGAGCAATGACAACATTCATTTATTTTTTGTTTAGTAGACCTAATATGTGCCTATTTATCTGCTGGGCCTGATATGTGACTACTAAGGAATCAAAATTTCAGTGACCCATGGGGCAATGTTGAGGTAAATGGTGGGCTTATGTAGACTGTTACATTACTAAATGAACATTACTGAGTTCCTTGTACAATACATTACTAAATTTCCTGACCTCATGGAGCCAGTAGCTTGGATGCAGAATAAAATACTAGCTAATGCTACATAATAAGTGCATTAATTAATTACAGAACTGGATAAGATTTGAAGGAGAATGTTATTAGCAAGAGGGAGTAGAGGGGGAGACATTTGATTGGAACTTTGACAGATGGTTAGAATTCAGCTTACTTGGGGCAGCTAGGTGGCTCAGTGGATAGAGCACCAGCCCTGAAGTCAGGAGGACCTGGGTTCAAATATGGTCTCAGACACAACATTCCTTAGTTGTGTGACCCTGGGCAAGTCACTTAACCCCAACTGCCTCAGGTAAAAGCAAAAAAAAAAAAAAAGAATTCACCTTACTTAAGGGATAGGAAGAAGAGCAGTCTAAGAATGGGGAATGAGCCCTGAATAACGACTCAGTTTGTTGGGGGAGTGGAATGGGAAGTCTTTAAAAGTTGGAAGGACAGATAGGGTGTATAGTAATAACATTAGATTTTGAAAATTCTTTCTACTATTTCAAAGATTATCATTTTTTCCTTAAAGGATTGCATCCATTCCAAATAGCTCCTTGACTGATTTACATGCTTAAGCTCGTTAGACATGCCTTAATATTTCAGAATCAAGGATAGAGTACACATGAGTACATATGGGCATACCCATACTCACATATTTTCTGCAGCAATAAGGTACAGAATCTTAGAACTAAAGGGACTTTAAAAATGTATCTGGTCTAAATCTCTTGTTTTACAAATAAGAAACCTTGAAATGCCAGTCAGGCCTTGATTTTGGAAGAGAACAAGAAGCTTACTGCCTGTACCTTCAAAAGGCAGCAGTAATGTCCTGAGGTCTACATAGTTCCTAATCTTTGAAAGAGAAGCTAGGTGATACAGTGGTTAGAGCACTGGTTTTGGAATCAGGAATACTCATCTTCATGAGTTCAAATCCGGCCTCAGACATTTACTAGCTGTGTGACTCTGGGCAAGTCACTTAACTCTATTTGCCTTAGTTTATTCACCTATAAAATGAGCTGGAGGAAAAAATGACAAACGCTCCATATCTTTGCTGTAGAACCCAAATGGTGTCATGAAGAGTTAGACTTGACTGAACTGACTGAACAACAAAAACCTTTGTATAGCATTTTAAAGTCTAGAAATCAATATTATTTCATTTGTCCCTATCATCAGCCTTGTAAGGTAAGTGCTGCCAGTTCTATTGTCCCCACTTTACAGATGAAGAAGCTGATGATCAGAAAGTCTGAGTCATTTGCCCATCCCCACACCCAGTACTGATCACAGGTAATGATGGAATCCAAGTGCAACCTGATGGCCAAGTCCTCCATGTTTCCTATAATTCCATGCAGCCTCACCTAAGCAGATAAGATGGGACTTCCTATGATAGTTATAAGATTCTCTTTCTTTAAAGTTCTGGGATTGGTAGTGTAAAGTATCTGCCATGGGCCCTGCCATTAAGGAATGTACAGTCTATATGATGGCTAGTACAGGGAAAGACTATATTAAGTTTTGAAACATGGAGTATTTTTTAAAGCTGCAAGTAGGAGAGATTGACAGTTTCATAAGCAGCCTTTTCTTGCTTTTTTTGTGTGGTAAAATGTTCATGTTTGTTACTGTTTGTCAACTTCATAATCATAAAAAGGAAAAAAAATTAAAACAGTAAGAGAAGAGATGTTCTAAGATTGTTCACAAGTTGCTGGGTAAATTATATATATGGTAATTGCTATAGAATTCAGAGGAGAGAGATTAATCATTTCAGGCTCCAGTGGGTTGGGAAATGAAGAGATGATATTTAAACTGGGCCTTGAAGGATGGGTAAGCTTTTTCTGGGAGTTGGAAAGGAGAGGAAAGGCATTCACAAAATTTACATTGTAAAGGACTTCCATCTTTGTCCAACCTATGCCTGTACAGGAATCTCCAATAGATAGAGATTTCTTTATATCATCCAGCCTCCAGTGACAGGGAACTCCCTACTCCTAAGAACTCCTCATTCTACTTCTAGACAATTCTAAGGAGGATTTTCCTTATGTTTGAAGCTAAATCTGCATATCTTCAACTTCTCTCGAAGGATGAAGAAGAATTGGTTCAATTCTTTCAGATGACAGCCTTTCAGATACTTAAAACTACCTATCATTCATCATCCTGAGTGTTTTTTTCCCTTCAAAACAGATATTTTCAGTTCATTTCAGGAGATTACATCATAAAACAGAACTCAGAGGCAGAAAATACAAGGCCTCTATTGGGGAAAGAGTGGATAAATCAATGTATAAGCTTGCAGAGCACAAATTATGTTAGCTTTAACTTTGTGTGGCCCCCAGAACTTAGCATAGTATACCACATATAGCAGGTGTATAATAAATGTTGACTGAGTTGAGTTGAATTGAATTAGGTTGGACTAGAGCCAAGGGTTTGTGAGTGGGAGATAAGGTTGGAAAAGTAGATTATGACTATATTACAGAAATCCTTTAATGCTAAATTAAAAATATGGATTTTATTCTGTAGATCGTGACATTTCTGATTGGGAAAATGGCAGGATGAAAGCTGGATTGTAGGAAAATTATGTGACATTGTGCTACCCTTATGCTTTTCATTGTCAGAGCATACCCCTTGTTAGGTGTCTTTAGTTCTTTTGAAGAGAATTCAGACTTTTCATGATAGCAAAGTGATGGCATTTTATACTGAAAAGACAGAATGTACAGAAATGGAAATACATGAGGGAAAAAATGAGAGGAGAAAGAATGGAGATCAAAGAATATCAGGCTGGTGAGCTGTTACTCGATTCAAATAAAATTATATACATAGAGAATGTTACTCACAATAATAATAATCAGTATATCTCACTAATTGGCAGTAATAAGATTTTAGAGATTATTTTGAGAGAGCACAAAAACCATAATGATAGTCAACATTTGTATACAATTTGTAGATTAAAAAGTGCTTTCCATCTATTATCCCAATCTATGTTATGTGTTGGTTTCCAAAGGCTGAGACTGGGGTTCAGATCTGTAGTGGAGGGTTTGGCCTCTTGTTCTGCTAATACCTTCTTTGATTTTCTTTAAGAGTCCTTCCTTCCCTCCCAGCCATTGTGGAGTCAAGAACAGAAATGGAATCTTATATTGGGAATGGTTCCAGAGGAGAATGGCTGGCTAAAGCTATATGGAACCAGATACCCTGTCAACATAATTTAATTCCTTCCCTCTATAGAGATTTCTATGTAGGGAATGAAAAACAAGACCAGAAGCAGAGAGGAAAAGAAACTCAGAGATGGAGAGATGAAATAGTGATGAAGTGTAAGGATGGCTCAGCACATTAGATTTTCCACTTTCTCTCAAATTGGTGACCTTTAAACAACTTCACCAGATACTCTTCCCCTAGAGGCCTTCTCTACACTTAATGCTCAAACCCTCATTCATCACTTACACTTGTTGGTTTGTCTCAAGGGCACATCTCAAGAGCTGGCAATTCAGCCAAAGTCCTTGTTAGCATGTTCAGATCCAGAGATGGAGAGTTATTCTTAAACTACACCATTATTGTAATATTGTTCAATTGTTGCAGTCATGTCTTTAAAGGCAGGACTTTATTGTGGTTATTGAGTTCTACAATCCTGTTGATTCTTTGTGATCTTATTAAGGGTTTTCTTGACAAATATACTAGAGTGATTTGCCATTTCCTTTTCTAGTTCATTTTACATATGAAGAAACTGAGGCAACTAGGATTAAATGACTTACCCAGGGTCAAACAGCTAGTAATTGTCTGAGGCTGGATTTGAATTCAGGAAAATGAGTCTTCCTGATTCCAAACCCAGTGCTCTATCCAACTGTACCAGTTTAGCTGCCTCCTCCTCCTCCTCCTAGCTAACATATAAAGAGTACTTTGAGGCTTGTAAAGAAATTTACATATTTACATATCTTATTTGATTTTTGCAACAGCTTTGTCAGGTAGTTGTTATTGTTATTCTCTTTTTAAAAAAATTTCATTATAGATTTGGGAAAATTCTGGGCTGATTTTATTTTGTCAAAAGTCAATTTTGTGATTATGCAATTGAGAGTAGGTTCTCCCTTCTCCTCCCCTCCTTATTTCCCTCTTCCTTTTGAAAGCTTACTTTCTTTATTTGACTTTGTGCATGTTCACATCCAAACTTGCCTCCCTACAGAGCCTCATATGTTTCTCAATCTTCCTGCAGAGAAGCCTCATTCCTGTGTTACTCACATCATAACGGTTGGCCTTGGTAACAGGACATGATGTCACAGTGGGGAGGGTTGGGGAGGAAGAGTTAGCATAAGGGAAATCGAGCATTGAGTTGTATGGGATGATGATAGAATGATAGGAAAAAGCAATTGTTTAAAATATTATTGA
Organism: Myrmecobius fasciatus; assembly: GCA_023553655.1. NCBI lineage: Eukaryota > Metazoa > Chordata > Mammalia > Dasyuromorphia > Myrmecobiidae > Myrmecobius > Myrmecobius fasciatus. The sequence continues at coordinate 130,973 of JAJPUD010002259.1, forward strand.
TATTAATAACAAATCCACCTGGCCTATTCTGGGATTCTTTTACCTAAGAAAATGTGTTGTCATGGGAATTTTCATGTCTAAATTCTGTGATGAATGACAAATCTGAGAAACAGAGTTTCTGGGTAATTAATAATCTATTGATTAAGCTAGCTAATAATCAATAAACTGATTGGTTAAACCAAAGACAAAGCCCCTGAGAGGCTGAACACCTTATTATATTTTTGGAAAAGTGGATGCCCCTGACAAGTGAAAATCAAGTCTGAATGATGGACATTTAATAAGGAGGTGTGCTAGAATTCTTTAGCTCCTTCTGCTGAGAACATGGCTTGATTATGAGAATTAGCCACTTCCAGCAGTCTGAATGTGGGAATCCATCTCCATCTAGTCTGCTTTGATTGATTTTCTCCCTCATGAGCTGGGTCACCCTAAACTCAAATGGAGGGTTATGTGGAAAAGGGCTCAATTCCTTGGAGCAAAAACTCTAGGATTGTTTTTACATCTTCAACAGAAGTAAAGTCTCCTACTTGGTAAGGTCAGGCAAAAGATGGAAAAACATGTTTCTCAAAGATTAAAGCAATCTCATCAATCAATCACATCTTTCAGAGCCTGACGGACTTTCTACAGAGGGGCTGAGCCCTAAATGAGGAAATAAAGGCTACAGCCACCTCTGTTCAAGGTCACTGCAGTAGTTTGGGCATCTGCAAAATTACTTGGTTGAGCATAAGAAGAGGATGTAGGAGGAAATCTGGTGTCCATTTGAATCTATTTCAGAGAATCCTTAGTTTGGCAGAGTGCCATACTTGCAATTTAGTCGTTCTCTCCTCCCCCCACCTCAAAATCTGTGTTTCCTCAGGGCTTCCTACAACTCTGAGAGTATTGTGGTGGAAAGTCAGGGTACAGGGATACAGTAATCTCGACTCCTCAGCCAGCCCTCCAAGTGGGGACCTTCATCTTCCTCCTTCAGCAGCAATCTATGATTTTACCCTTTGTTGTTAAATGGGATCAATTAAAGACTCCAAGTAAAAGATTGCCACCTGCTGACAATTGAGGATTATCATTTTATTTAGTGTTATTCTCCCAGATTTCCTTCCCCATGTATCTTTGTTGTAGCACTGACCATCTTAGAATGGAAGCTTCTTAAAAAAGAGAAGCTGTTCTCATAACTTAGTATCAGTGGAAGCCCTCATGGAGGTGTGCTTAATATATGTGTAGTATTTTTTTAATGATAATTTGTTTTCTGATGTTTTAGAGAATAAACTATTCTTTGGATAAAAATTACAGGAAGGGAGATTTCAACTCAAAATGGGGGAGAACTTTCTAACAAGACCTCCCCAATAAAGAAGAAAGGAAACCAGCATCTGTTAAGTACCTACTAAATAAAGTACCTACTATACTAAGGACTTTGCAAATAGTATGTCATTTTGTCCTTATTTGGGGGAGATTAATGCTGTTATTATCCCCATTTACTAATTGAGAGTTGCTGCTATTATTATCCCCAAAGAGGTAGGTGCTATTATTACCCTCATTTTACAGATGAAGAAACTGAGGCAAAAAGAGTTAAATGACTTGCTCAGGATCACCCAGTTAGCAAATGTTTGAGGCCAGATTTGAACTTCTTCCTAACTCCAGGTCCATCATTCTTATAACAATACCTGGCCATTGGTAATGATAGAAATGGACCACCTGTTAAGTTAAAGAGTTCCTCTTCACTGGAGGAATTCAAACACAAGATAAGTAATTGCATTTCAAGGAGATTCAGTGTGGCAAAGCAGAAAGAGTGCCGCATTTGGAATCAGCAAGACTTGGATTCAAAGATTCCCTCTTTTTTGTGCTACCTGTGTGACTAATTTAAGTAATCTTAGCCTCAGTTTTCTCATCTGTAAAATGGTTATAATAATGCTTGTGGCACCTATGCCATAGAGTTCTAAGACTTAAATGAGAGAACTAGAGTTATTTTAAAACTTCAACTGTGATATGCATATCAGAGATACTATGAGGCTTAAATATTATTGATTAGTATTGACCTTTAGAGTCTGGAAGACAGGCTCAAACAGTTAACTGCTCAGTGTCTTCAATAAAGCCTTTGATTTTAAATTGTTACATAGTTGCAGATCTTTCTCAGTTTACTCCTAAGTAGGTGCCCCTTTATTGGTTTAATCACAAATAACTGTCAGTCATGAATAAAAAATATTCCTGCTTTTTGGGGGAGGAGGTTAGATTAAATGATTTCTGATCACTTAATTTCATGATTCCCTGAATCTTTGAGTTTATAAGGACTTGGACTGCATGGGTGAGAACTGGGATTCAGGCTGGGTTGTAGGAGCTGGGTCACTGCAGCCCAGTAGGGAACAGCTGTCACTCAGGGCTTTCCAGGAGCCAGCAGCCTGAAACCACCCACACTCGTTACAACTATCTTTTCTTGGAAGGCTCCCATTTAATTTTCCCTTTATGATCTCAGGTGAGTCCCTGGGTGCCAGGAAGATTCTTCCTCACCTGGAACATCTGTGCTTAAGGCAGTTTTCATCCCACTCCCTTCCCTTATGAACCTTGCTGTTGATTGCTTCCAAATTATGAGTTTGCCCGGTTTCTAAGCTTGATACTGTCAGTTATGTCTCCAACAACTGTAGCATTGAAGTACCTCCCATTTTGTGGCATGAGAATTATTGGGCATTGCAACTAGGGGAGGACTTAAAGGATAATGTTACATGCCAGAGAAAGGAGAAGGTGGATGGATGAAAGCAGGCATTTTGTGTAAGGTTTGCCCTTACCAGCTTCTGTGAAGGAGCATGTGAAGACCCTTTTATGACTAAAGGCCACTGTAATTAATAAGATTTCATTGCTCCCTATAATAAAATAGGAATTAGGTGCCTCTAGTAGGGTCTTAATCTATGCATATTGGATTGAATTGAACTGAGCCGTAGATGCCCCACAGCACCTGATTGGGTTAATTAAATTCGTTAAACAGTGGGGAAACGGGAAGAAATTTTCTTGAAAGCCAATGAACACCAGTGGGGTAATTTTCATTCATGGGTCTTAAAATCGAGGATACCTTTGTCTAGCCTTCTACTGGCAGGGCAGGGAAGACCTCCCCATCTATAACTTCAAATGTAATTCTGCCTACAAATAATCTTCTGTTTTGTGGGAAGTACATTGGTTTGAATGGATTTAGGGAGTCAGGACCAAGATGAATCTTCATCTACTACCCCTATAAAGTTGTCAGATAAAGTTATATCTATGGTACAGGATGTTATCCTGTGGAATTAAAATTTAGGGAGAGCATCTGGCTTCAGACACTTATTAGCTGTGTCACCTTGGAAGTTAGTTGGTTTACCTCAGTTTCCCCATCCATAAAAATGAACTGGAGAAAGCAAATGGCAAACTACTTTGCCAGGAAAACCCCAAATGGTATCACAAAGAGTTGAATCCTGACTGAAAAGACTGAACAGTAACAAAACAGTAACAAAATAACCCACAGATTACTATAGCGATGTAGAAATCACTACAGTAACTAATTCCCTGTTCTGCTGAGCTGAATTTACCCCAATTGCTTATATTATTTTCATAGCTTAAATTAGATGTTGATTTGAGAAAATATGATTCTCGATTCTTGCTCCTGTCTTGTTTTGTGCTGCTTGCCACGGATGCCAAAATAACCAACCAGTAATAAGTTCAAAAGAGAAAACAGCAATGGCCAAACCACTTAAAAGGAAAATCAGCAACAGAGAAGTCAGCAGTCTGCTGAATCCCTTCTTTTTGTCTGGGATATAGTTATTGCCAAAAAGTAGCTGGGTACTTTCTAGGTAGATAAATGTAGCTCTTAGAGCCATCAAAAGCCTGCTTCTGAGGTGGTCTGGTTGTTACCCGGGGAAGAAATTTGTCCTCTGCAGCACATCAGAGAGGAATCCAAGAGCCAGACAAGCTGGGTTTGTCTTCTCCAGTTGCCTCTTTTTGTAATCCCCACCTCATGCTTTTCTTGAGGGCTACATAATGGCTGGAGCTGGGACAGTTAGGTAGGAGGGAGCTAGCACCATGGGCAGGCAGAGGATTAATGTCAGGCAACCAGGAATCATCCAAAAAGCTTAAGCTGCTGCTTGCATCACAGGATTCTGAAATAACTGGATTTTGTTCTATTTCTAGCAGTGTTTACTAATCATCGACTATAGCCAACTCTGAGAGAACGCTTGGGTGCTGCCCTTCTCTCCTCCTCCCCCTCATCTCCAGAAGTCACATCCACTTCAGTGATCCATAAGGGGCTGGGCTAAGGGACAAAGTTGAAGGACGGCTGTCCCATTTCACGGCCCAAAGATCATTCAGTTCCAGCAGTCCTGCCACTGGCAGTCACATGTCAGTAGCTTGGTAGAAATGGATTTAGGTTGCTTTCATTATTCCATCAAAAGTCAGTCTCTGTGGGTCCTTTCTTGCCTTGCTTTGGTTCAGACTTCCAAAGCAAATACACTAGTTCAGTTTGTTCATGTTGAGAGAAGGGACCTGGCAAGTTGGCACAGACCCCATCATTGGCGTGAGATTTTGTGGGAGGCCAGGCAGGCAGTGGGAAACTTACAAAAAGGGGTACTGGCCAGCCTGTTTGTTTTAAGCCTTTATCATCCACAACCATTTGGAAGTCTGGAGCAAAAAAAGAATGAAGTGGTTTTTACCTAGCTCAAACCCAGGAAAACAGATGCTTCCTCCCCTGCAACTCTGGGAATTAAAGTTAAGCAGCTTTGGGGGATCATGGCCTGGGGAAAAGAAGATATTTCCCTCCCTGTCCACCCTCCAAACTTATTCCTGGTCTAAGGCATAATGCCTTGTCCAAAATGTTGCCCATTTCCTTACCCTCCAAACTATCATCCTGAAATAAGAACATAGCACACTTGTCAAAGGTCAGAAGAATTGTTACTTGGATAAACCAAATTTAACATTTAAATATTTTTTTAAATTTATTTTTTTATTAAAGCTTTTTAATTGCAAAACATATGTATGGGTAATTCTTCAACAATGACCTTTACAAAGCTTTCTGTTACAAATTTTTCTCCCCTAGTCCCCACCCCTCCCCTAAATGGCAGGAAGTCCACTACATGTTAATTATTAACATTTAAATATTCCAAGACCTTTTATTTCATTCATTTTGATGGGTTCCATCAGAACTACAACCCAAAGTATGCTAGTCTAGCTAGTCAGTTGCTAATGGTCATGATAATCATATATACCATGGGTCCCTTTAATCCCCTAAATCTTTAATTTAACTTTAATCTGAAGCTGAAGCCAGTGGCACTAAAGTGGCCTTCTATACTTTAACAGTATAAGCATTGCTCTATCGGGACTCTCCAGTGTCTGCTCATGGGGAAGGGTAGTATAATTCAAGTGTTTAAGAGAAAAGCTGTGTTTGTGGGGATTTGATGGTACTCAACCTATGCTCATCAGCCTCCCAAGGCACAGCTGAATTATATGTGATTATTCCATCCCAAGACATCCATCTAGAGAATGGTATGGCAGAGGTTATATAAATACTTCTTTGGAAAGCAGCTGGATATACCCCAAAGGACCTAGGTAAAGTGAATGGGATAGAGAAAGTTAAATGTCCAGAATGCTTACCAGTGATTCCAAGAAAGAGACTAGTTGAACTATTAAGAGGAGAAGTAGTTAAGAAAAGCAAATAGGACGGCTATAATATCTTTCTGGACATAAAAGAGAGCAGTTACTCTTATACCTCCTTCCCCCAACACACACCCCAAAAACTTAAAGTGGCTTCCTTTTATCTATGGAATCTTCTTAGATTGGCATTTAAATAAGGCCTTCATCCTTCAGCTTTCCTTTTCCACCCTTCACACAATTTTACATTTTGGTCAGAATGAATTATAAATTACCAGTTGTCTTTGGTTCTTGTCTTGGCTCTCTCTGCCCCATGGGCTTTCATTCAGGTCATTTCCCATGTCTGAGGCACACTCCTTTCTTCCATACTCAACCCTTGAAAATCTATTCTTCATTCAGGGAAGTTCAGATGTAACCCTTCTCATTTCATGTTGATCTCTACCTGACCATTGGACTCAGATGGCTCTGGAGGAGAAATTGAGGCTGGTTACTTTGCATAGCCCTCCCTCATTCAGATTCACTTGCATGTTATGGCATCACCTCCTTGATGTTATAGTCTCTGACATGGAAGGACAAACAGTAACAATCAACAAGCTAAAATTCCATGTTCCACAAGAAGCCTTTTTCTATGACTCTTAATTCTAGTGCCTTCCCTTTGTTGGTTATTTCCATTTATTTTCTCCATAGCTTCTTTCTATATAGTTGTTTGCAAGGTGTTTCCTCCATTAGACTGTTAGCTCCTTGAGGGCAGAGATTGTTATTTGCTTTCTTTGCATCCCCAGCATTTAGTCTTGTATCTGGCATATTGTGCCTGGCATACAGTAGGTTTCTAATAAATGTTTATTGACTGATTCCATGAAGCCTGCCTTATTGGTTATTTCCATTTGTTTTCTACACAGCTTCTTTCTATATAGTTGTTTGCAAGTTGTTTCCTTCATTAGATTGCAAGGCTTCTTGAGGGTAGGGAATGTCATTTGCTTTCTTTGAATCCCTAACACTTAATTTTTTACCTGACATTTTGTGCCTGGTATATAGTAGGTGCCTAATAAATGCTTATTGACTGACTAATTGATTGCATGAAGCCTGTCTGAAGTACCCCAACTGAAAGTGGTCTGTCCTTCCTTATTTATTAATAATAGGTCTTCCTTGTTTGTGTGTATGGCCTATTCTTTTTGTTAAATTGTAAACTCCTTGAAGGTCAGACACTGTTGTTGTTGTTGTTGTTGTTTAATGTGTCTATTACTAAAGTGAGAGCTTATTAAGTATGTTTTGAATTTTTATATTTGTGTAAAAATGCCAAAAATTGGTAGGGGAGAGGGGCATTTAGCATCGTGTTTTGCAGAGAGTAGGTATTCCAATATTTATTGATTTGGATTTGTTGAGAGAGGAGGAGAGAAGAAGGAAGGATGTGGGCACCAGAGAGGGACAAAATGTATAAATAAGACTTGTAGGAGGTGTCAGAAGGGAAAGGACAGGAAGTTTGAAAAATCCAGGATTGTCCTATTTAATACAGACTTTGTGTTTCCTTGATGTTTTACTTGGAATTCATGTATGATGGTGTTTATTATTATTAGTATGAGATGCTATTGGTCCTTCATCTAGGTTCAGCCACTGGATCCTCCTGCCCTTCCTCCCCTACTCCTTGACACTCATTAAGGGAGAATCTCCCTATGGGTTTTTCAATGGACTAGAAGCCAGAAGTGTCTAAGATTCTCAGCTTATCTAAAGACAAGAGGGACTGTTGGGTAGTCTGAACATGTTTCACAGTCACCTCTTTCAGGTCCCTTTGGGCAGAAAGCCAAAGTCAACCTTCCTCAGAGGTTTCTCTTTTTGGTTCTGCCAGCCCAGGGCTATTTCATTTCCTGTGTCTAACTGCATCTGAGCAGGATGTTTCCCATCAGGTGCAACTTGGGGGTTGAAATAGTAAACTGAAGGTATGTGACCTATACCCAACTCTAGTCTTCATCAAGTTGCAGCTGCTCTCTTTGAATGACCTTATTATTTTTTCTTTCTTTTAGTAGAATAGGAAATTAACTAGAGAATATATTTTGTGTTTTTACCTTTCTTTGTAACTACCAGCCCTCTGCATGGTGTTTGGTACATAGTAAGAACTTAATAAATTGATTGATAGAATCATAGATTTAGAACTAGAAGAGATCTTCACAAACATCTATCCCATTACAGATAAGGACACTGGGGCACAACATCATGAAGGTAGTAAGTATAGAACAGAACTAGATTCAATCCTAATTCTTTAGATTCCAAATCTGGTCCCATTGACACACTTTCCCCTCTTCTCCTGTCAATTTAATTCAACAAAGACTTGCTAAATCCCTATTATATCCCACACATTGTATTCTGAATATAGAATAATTAAAAAGGACCAGTCCCTAACTTTCAAGTAGCAAGTTCTGCTCGATCTGTCCTGATGCAGGCTCATGGGGGATATGCCCATCTCCTACCCTGCCTCATGGGATTCCATTCCCTTCTCTTCCATCTTACTTGATAAGATGGACCCATAGATTTTCCTTTAAGCCTGTCACTGGTAAAAGGCCTGAGGTGTCTGAATCACAAGTCTGGAAACTGAGGTTTCCACTCAAAAGCACTCACTGTCATTGCTGATCTGCCTAGGTGACCTTGAAGAAAGACCATCCACCTCAGCCAACTGCCACAATCTTCCCCTTTGTAAAGGGGGAAGCAGATGTGAAGTTAACTGGTGGAACATTGGCTCATTTGCTCAATATTCAACCTCTGGAATAGCAGAGATTTCTAGCAGATGTGAAGTTAGCTGGTGGAACATTGGCTCATTTGCTCAATATTCAACCTCTGGAATAGCAGAGATTTCTAG
>JAJPUD010002259.1:139419-182130 GCA_023553655.1 Myrmecobius fasciatus
GGCTCATTTGCTCAATATTCAACCTCTGGAATAGCAGAGATTTCTAGTGATAGCGCTACCAGGAAAAACCAATTGAGACTGCTGTGAGAATACAGTAATAGCTCAGATGTGAAAGCAAGGATAAACCAGGACATTTTCCCAGAAAGATTGTAGATACCATTGAACTTCAAACCAGATTGGGAGTAAATTTAGACTTCTGAAGAAAAAATGGGTCCAAGGGGCACCTAGATGGCTCAGTGGATTGAGCACTGGCCCTAAAGTCAGGAGGATCTGAGTTCAATCTTGTCTCAAACCCACTTACTAGCTGTGTGACTTAATCCCAATTGCTTCATCTCCCTCCATTCCACCCTATTCCCCCCCAAAAAAAAGGTTGGCCAAAAAGAGTTTTGGTAAGAACAATGGAGAGTTATTCAATATTCCCTTCTATCGGGCATGAAATACCATCTGGATACCAGATGTTGGTATGTTGGTAATACATTCAATACATTAGGGGGAAAAAAAGATAATTTGTATTGAAGGTAGACCGGAGGAAACATTTATTGGTTATCTAAATTATCAAGCATTGCTGTGAGTTCCTGTGGGAGAGTTGTAGAATCTTAAGGATACCTTTCCAGTTCTGACCTTGCTACTATAATGCTTTGTGGGTTTAGGCAGGTTATTCCATCTCCATTTGTAAAAAAGGAGGTGGTGAGACTCTATTGTCCTAGACTTGGATGGCCTCTAAAATGCTTTTTAATGAGCAATTCTATGAAGCTCTTTTGATTGCCTTATTCTTTCTTTGGGTAGATAGGGGTAGAGAGTTGTGAGTTCTATCTGTCATTTCATTGGGATGGGGATTTTCAAAATTTGAGCTCTCTCCACTGGCCTGCAATATTTTTAGAGAGATTCCTGAGGATGCCAAGAGATTAAATGACTTGCCTATGATCACAGAGCTAGTATGTGTCATCTGCTGGATTTGAACCCCGGCTTTCTTGCTTCCATAGCCAAGCCTTCTACCTCCTCTTACTTCTCATCAGATCTATTCTATTGATTTCTAGGGCAAGTTGTCATCCATGCAGGCTGGATTAGACATATTCCTGCCTGAAAGGAGGGAAATGGAAAACATCCCATCTTTTTTAGTCTAAAGATTTTTTTATTCTATTTTTATAGCCATCAAACTGCTTGCATTTTCTTTACTTGCAATGACCCAGTTCCCCTGACAATCCCTAGCATATGTTTTTAAATTATATAATATATATATATATATATATATATATATATAATTTTTTAAAATTTATGAAATGAGGTAGGATTTGAAAAAATGTTTAGTACAGCACCTGGTACATAATAGATACTTAATTCAGGCTTCTTTTTTTTATATTACCTTCATTTCAGAGTATATTTTTCTCTTCCCCTAATCAGTGAGCCATCTCTTGTTTAAAAAAAAAGGTGGGGAAAAGCAAATAAAGAAAAGAAAAAAAATTAATTCAGTAAAACTAATCATGTATAAACTGAATTTTAGTCATTATACATCTGTCCTCCTCACCTCTCTAATGAAGGGAAGAAGGTACATTTTCTTTTTTCTTTCTTTCTTTTTTTTTAAAGAGCTTAGTCTGGTTGTTTAAATTCTTCAGTATGTAGTTTAATTTGTTTTGTAACTTTTCACTGTACATTTTCATAGTCATTGTGTTTGTTTTCCTGATACTTCAGATTTCACTTTGTTTTAGTCCATAAAACCTTCCCATAGTTTTATGAATTATTCATATTCATCATTTCTAATAATATAATAATATTCTGTTACTTTTCTTACTATATTATATTATTTAATATTTCACCAATCAAAGATTATCTATTTTATTTCCAATTCTTACTTCCACACACGCAAAAATCTTGCTATCAATATGTTGGGGCATATGTTGGATCTTTTACCCCTGTCTTTGGATCATTTAAGCCACTTTCTTAGCATAATTCCAAATTGTTTTTTTTTTAAATAATGATTCGATCAATTTTCACAGCTCTTTCAAAAGTATATTAAGGTCAATCAATCATTCAACCTACTATGTGCTATTCACTATGCTAAGCATGGGAATACAAAAAGAAGCAAATGACAGCCCCTGACTTCTAGGAATTTCCAATCTAATGTGACTAACTTTCCATAATACTTACAATTTTGAAAGTTTCCAGTTTTAAAAAATCTTTTCCAGTTTGCAGGCAGTAAGACAAAATGTCAGTCTTCTAGATTTGTGTTTCTCTTACTATTAGTGGCTGGTAGTAAAATTACACATGGTTGTTGAAAGTTTTCAATGCTTTTCAGAATTATTTATTGATTTCCTTTGTTCCTCTGATAGTTCTTAGTCTTAGATATCCATGTTAATTCTGCTTATGTTTTGGGTATTAGACTTTCTTCAGGGACACTAGATAAAAATCATTTCCCCAGCCTAGAGCATTGCATTGATTTTTGTTGATTCATTTTATATATTTCATATAATTTCATATAATTAAAATAATCTAATGTACCTCTGTGGTTACCTTTGCTTGATTGGGCATTCTTTCCAGAGCCATATCTTTGAAAAATACCTGAAATGGTTTTCTTCTTACTTTTTTATGGTATAACTTTTAATATTTGAATCATTTCTCCATTTTGAACTTATTATGGTATATGGTATCAGATGTTCATCTAAACCTATTATTTGTTTCCCAATTTTCCCAGCAGTTCTTGTCAAATAGAGAGTTCTTCAATAAGTAATATATGTTTTTGAATTTATTGAATATTTGGTTATTGATTTCAGGAGTTTCTAATTCTTTGTTAGTCTGGAACACTGATTTACTTTTCTGATTTTAACCATTATCCAATAATTATGATGATTTTTACTTTCAAGTATAATTTAAAGCTTCTACTCTTTTTCTATAGTCAGTCTGGCCTTCATTTAAAGCCATATCTCTAGGCAATAAGTTAGCTGTTTGGATGCATTGACCTAATTGTTTCCTTCCTTTTTTCTGTACAGTATGAGTTCAAAGCCAAGAACATCAAGAAGAAGAAAGTGAGCATCATGGTATCAGTAGATGGAGTGAAAGTGATTCTGAAGAAAAAGAAGAAGGTGAGGATCTCAGAATCTGTCACTGGGGAGGTGGTGAGGGGTGATGATGATGAGGAGAGTAATCATGTCAGTCTGAATGTATCCAGATCCCCTGTCCTATTTTTGATGCTGATACTAGAGCTCAGATTTTTAACCTTGAGAAATGAGTAACTCTGGTCTCAAGCTGGGGTTGGGGAGAGCTTGCATTTTCTCTATAAAAGGAGATTCTCTCTCTCATCTCCTCATTATTGGCTCTTTACCCTCTGCCCTATCCCAGAATTTGGCTCCCACTATCCTGTTGTTTCATTCAACAAACATTAATTAAGGCCCACTATGTGCCAGGACCTAGAGATTGAAACATAATTCTCCTCCTCAAGAAACATAAATTCTCTTGAAGGGCAAATAGAAAACAGACATAGTTGGGTGGGAAGAACAACATTTTCAGATAAATGCAAAATAAATAAAAAATAACAACTGTATGCTCTTCATACACTGCCTTCTTTCTACTCTTACTGCTGATTAGTTTGTTGAAAAAAGCCTGGTCAGGAATGTTTTTGGTCAAAACCAGTTGTGGGGCCAGGGAATAAGGTGGGGTGGAATTCCTCAGGTTTCTGCAGTTGCTGCCTACAGAAATGGCTGCATTGGTGATGACAGATTGAACCTCCTAAAAGCCCCTAGAAGGATTAATTCATATGCTGGCTTCCTGGGGCTTGGGCTGTACACAGTATTCATTTGAAAGATGATGAGGTCAGATTATCAGAATATTATAAGCGCAGTGATGTTACTAATTGGGCACTTTCCATAATTCCATTTGGATTATGGGCTATAGCAGGGGATCTCAAGTTTTTATTCTCAGGATCTCTATACTATTAAAAATTTCCGAGGATCTATCTGCCCAAAGAGTTTTTGTTTATATGGATGATATTTATTGATATTTAATAAATTAGCAACAAAAACTACTTTTGAATTTATAGACTCTGAAAGGATTTCAGAGATTTCCAGGATTCTCTGGACCACACTGTGAATCACTGGGCTCTGGGACTTAGATCTGGAAAGGACCTTTAGAATCACCTAGTACAACCCCCTCAATTTACAGGGGGAGGAGACTGAGGCCTTTAAGGGGAGGGATTTGCTTAAGGAACAGAAAGATCCCCTACCCAAAATAACCCAAGTTGAGGTTGGAGTCCTTATAAAAGGGGAAGAGGGAAAGCAGGATGTGCTACCTTCAGCATCCCATTACTACTTTCTGAGATTGCTCCTTTGATTATGAGGCTGGATTTATGTAACTAAAAGTAGGAGGTGAAACTATTCCCTAAAGACCACTATCTTCAAAATGTAAGTGACCCAAGGCATCTAAAATCATTCCCTAATGAGCCTGATCTATAGGGACCACAGTGAGTGTTATGTTTCATGTTGGGGAGAGAAAGCAGGAATACCTCTTCCTCTCACAGTAATTAGTTGTGACATCATCCTTGAAACAGAGCTTTCCCTGGAGCCCAGGTGGTGTGCTGAATCCAGGTGGGCAGCTGAAGCAAGCTGGGTTCTGACAGGGGGAGAAGGTCCTTGGGCACCAGTTAAAAAAATTAGGTGTGTGTATGAAAGGGAGAATTTAATACTAACAGACAGTCTAGGTTACAGATGCCCAGCGTTGACCTCTAAGGAGGATAATTTTGAGTGACTAGGTTGATTGGAATGAAGCATTGTTGACCCTCACCATCCTCATGGTCAGGCTGAATCACATCCTGGCATCTGCCATAGTGGTTGCCATGTATCTTGGTTGGCTCAGTGGATGGGGAGGACAGTGAGGAGGAGGGAGGGTAATAAGGTGGGCCCCCTTAGGTCAATTTGATATGGTCTCTAGTCTCCTGGTGGGAGTAACTAGGCAGCTCTGCTTGCATCCTTGAAGAGAAAGCTGTGAGCTTCCCAAATTGCCTTTTTAAAATCAGCAGCTTGCCAAGGAATCAAAAAAGGAGAAATGTCCCTTCTAGCAAGAGAATAAAAAATATGCCAGAAAAAGATCTATTAAATTGAAAAACAATCTCCCCAAGGGAATCAGGAGGGACTCTGTGAGTCACTCAAAACTTAGCTGGGAGGAGTGAGGAGGAATGATCTCATAGCTCTTTCCCATATGTGTTTCTTCTGATGCCAGGCTGAGAAAAGCAGCTCACCTTTCACCTATTCCTCCCACACCTGGTTTCCCTTTCAGGGATGTAGTTGAGAGTTTGGTGATGTCTTTAATCTTAATTTCATTTTTCACAATAACTGACAATGAACAGTGCAATAAATAGCAATCAGTCTTGTTGTTTTTCTTATATACTAGCCCACGTGACAGCAAAAGCTCCCCTGACCCTGTTACTGTTTCTCTCTCTTCTTATAATGATGATAATCACCATCATTCCCAATTTCATTTTTATAAATCATTAGACTTGATCATGTATTTTCATTACTACAGCACAATAAGGAAGGTAGAATGAAATTGTTTCAGCCTTTTTTTCTTTTCTTTTCTTTTCTTTTCTTTTCTTTTCTTTTCTTTTCTTTTCTTTTCTTTTCTTTTCTTTTCTTTTCTTTTCTTTCTTTCTTTTTTTTTTTTTGAGAATAAGAAAACTGAGTCCCAAGGAAATGAAGGAAATTTAGTCCCATGGTGCCAGACCTAGTTTACTATGAGAGCCAGGATATGAATTCAGGTCTCCAGATTCCAAGGCTAGCACCTTTTTTTTTTTTTTTTAAATTCTGTTGGGAAAGTGGTGAGGATGCAGATACAACCTGCAGATGCTCAGTTTTCTCTGAGAAAATAGCCTTAGCATTATCAAGATGCAATTTGCAGATCTTAATACTCTAAGTGGGATGCAAAAACAAACTTAATTTGCATTATTCTCTTGCCCCCCAAATGGCCAGTCTATCAGCTTCTCTGGGTAGGATCCAGATTTAAATCCATGTTTAATCATGATCTGCTTTTGGGACCTCTTCCAGGGTGACCTAAAACCTAACTGCAGATGGGCAGGGCCATCCCAGCAGCCAGGGCAAAGAGCATAGTGGAGATTTATATAGTTCTTGAAAGACCGCCACCCACTCTATGTGCTTGATGATCATTCAGTTGTGTCGGCTATGAGCTCCATGTTTTGTTGCCCACTGGGAATACAAAGGAAGATAAAAATAGCCCTGACCTCAAGGAGCTTACAACCTAATGGGAGAAACATTGTGGAAATAATGATGTACAAAAAAGCTAAGTATAGAGCATACATACACCTAAGTCCTTATCAGTGTGAATAATGAATCCTGGGAAATAACTGCATGAATTTTCATTGTACATTTCCACCGAATTAGAGCCAATTACCATATTTTGCATATCATTACTTCAAATAGTATGATTCAAATAAGGTGACTGCTCTCAGGGATGTGTTATTCCCACTAAGCAAGACCTATATGTATCTCAATCAATCTTTGTCTCATGAAGTAGGTGCTATTGTAGTTCCCATTTTATAGGCAAGGAAATTGAAATGTAAATAGGTTAAATGACTGACTCAAAGTCATGTTGCTTTTAAGCATCTGAGGCAAGATTTGAATCCAGATCATCTCAACTTTGAGTTCACCAATCTACTACTGTCTCTATGGGTGGCCCCTTGGAAAATGGGGAGAGATGGTTTTAACTATCCCTTCTTTGGGAAGATCTCTACCTAGAAGGAGCGTGGAGGAGCACTAAATCTGAAGGCAGCCCTCTTTCTTTTGCATTTCATTTGCATCAATCACAGGTCTATAAAAAGACTCTTACAGGTATGAACATTAGGCACCACTTGGATGGAAGGAGGAGAGAATTAAAAAATAAAGCAATGTCTGTAGTTTTGACTTCTAGCATGACGGACTGGAGTTAGAGCAAGGACCCTTTCTTCTCCTCTATTACCCCACCAGGCAACTAGCAAAAGGCTAACACTACAGTCTACCGGGACCCATTCATTGTTTCTCTTGCTGCTGGAAAGAAATTTGTGTTCAAAAACCCATTGGGAAGAAGTGACTCAGGAAACATGATTGGCTAAGTAGATCAAGAGACTATGCTGAAGCCGAGCCGTTTCCTTTCGATGCTCATCACTTCTTCCAGTCCTTTCTACCTCTATCTGTGAGATGGGAGGTCAGAGCCATTTCCACAAAGAAGAAGAGGTCTGTGACTATCTCAGATGAAAGTGTTAATTACCATTTCACCATCTTTCTCCAATGAATCCTCTTTAAGAGATATTATAAGAGTGTGGGTACTGGCCAAGTATATTGTAATTATCTCTAGTTTATTGGAAAAATAAAAAAAAAAACCCAACCTAGCACCAGCCCTGAAGTCAGGAGGACCTGAGTTCAAATGTGGTCTCAGACACTTAACACTTCCTAGCTGTGTGACCTTGGGAAAGTCACTTAGCCTCAATGGCCTCAGCAAAAAGAAAAAAACAAAACAAAACAAAAAAAAAAAACAAAAAAACCTTCTGGTTATGTTAACAACTATCTAAAGGTCCTTCCTTCTGAACTGATGCCAGCCTACAGAGAATTCCTGGTTCCTTCAGAAGTTTAACTTTGATGTTGTCCTTGCTTGTCTGCTAAATCTAAGTTATTACTTTCTCTTTGGATTCGAGGACTGTGGTCATCCACCTCACAGGCCAAAACTGCATATAAGGCAAAAAGAAGGAAGTTACCTAAGTGTAGGGACTGGTAGGCTTTTGCTTTTCTATCTCCATCTCCTCCATACACCCAATAACATAGATAAAATGGCGTTACCTGACCAAATACCAACTACCACATACTGACCAAATACAATGAGGAATTCTATGCTAGGAATGACCCAACTATCCCAGCATTGAGGGATTGTTTTATACTTTATAAAACAACTGGGAGGCAGAGTAGAGGGAGGACTGAATCTAAAGTCAAGGAGGCTTGCATTCACATCTTGCCCCATATACTTATAAACTGTATAACTTTGGGTAAATTACTTAACCTCATATCCCTCAGTTTACTTTTTTTATAAAATGAAGATAATAAAATTGTGCATACCCTTTGATCCAACAGTGCCATTATTAGGCCCAAAGAAGTCATAAAAGAGGAAAAAGGACCCACATTTGCAAAAATATTTGTGGTAGCTCTTTTTATGGTGGCAAAAAATTGGAAATTGAGTGGATGCCCATCTATTGGGGAATGGCTGGATAAGTTATAATATATGAAAGTAATGAAATATTATTGTTCTACAAAAAAATGATGGACAGGCTGATTTTAGAAAAATTTAGAAAAGCTTGGAAAGATCTGCATGAACTGGTAATGAGTGAATTAAGCAGAACCAGGAAAACATTGTACATAGCAACAAGAAGATTGTGTAATGATCAACTATGATAAAAGACTTGGCTCTGCTCAGCAATTCAGTGATCCAGGACAATTCCTTAATAAACTTTTACATGGAAACTGCCATTCACATCTAGAGAGTGAACCATAGAGATTAAATGTAGATTGAAGCATACTATTTTCACCATTTTTTTTCCTTCTGGTTTTTTTTCCTCATGATTTTTCCCTTTTGTTCTGATTTTTCTCTCCTAACATGACTCATATGGAAATAAATAAAAAATGAATATACAGCACCTTTCAGAGTTGTTGGGAGGATCTGGGACATTTAAAAAGTTTGAGAGACATAATTTCTGGGCCATTTAATCATTTTAAAAATAAGGCTAACATGCTTATTAGTAAAAAACAGTCACTAGCAGTCTTAAATGCTAAAGACCCCATCATGGTAGTGAGTTCACAGTTAAAATGCCCTTGGAGGAGAGGTGTTCCTGAGAGTAGCAATCAACTTTGATTAGTTTATAATTAGTGAGAAAACAAATATCACAATGAGATGTGGGCTCATTCTAATAAGAGTCTTGGGTACGTGACTTGGATCACCCAAGATCATCACTTGGTCAAAGAGACATCAATTTCCATATTATCTTTCTGGCAAAAGGGAGTACCCATGTTTTCCCAGACCTATCTGAGTATACACAATGAACAGAAATCCACTGTCTTAGCCCATGATTTCCCACACTCATTGATTTCTAGATAAGGAAGTAGAAAAGGAGAAAATCCTTGGCCCTAATTCAATAATGTATTATTAATGCAAGAAATAAATAATCATTGTCTCAATCAGATAATATTTGTAAAGTGTTATGTAAGTATTACAAAGTAGCATTATGTTAGTGATAGTATTTATTATCATTATTCTTACATGATAGTAAAATAAGGGAAAAGAACATGAATAACAATCCCAAAAACGGATCAAGAGAGTATCAGTAACTATTCTTTCACATCTCAGCTTTCTCAGCTTTATGAGAATTATTTACATGCTTATCAATGGAATCTGAGATGGCAACCATGAAACTTTCATAAACAATTCTGTTTGGCAGAGCTCATCTATACAGTCACTCAGATGGACTAAAAGATACACAGAATACAAGATACATACAAGTATCAGTACAATACAGATGGATCAAAGATTCCCTATAGATGATGGGTTCCTACTGATTCTGTTGTTTTTATATGATATTGTGCTGATTTCATTAAGCTTTCCAACATTATAGGGCTTTCTCAATGAGATCCATGATTAATCAAAAGAGACTGGCTTAACAATCTAGACAGAAAAGACAAAGTAGAGGGAAAATGCCTTTTACCTAGACTCTAATGACTGGTTCTTTGAGTTAATATATCATTGAGTGTTTTGGGGATGGAATCTGCAAACAGGCGATGAGTTGGACCAAGACTTCAATAAGAGAAAGAAGTCAAAATGGATCACATTTGACTAAATAATTGTATAGCACATTCTTCCTAACACAGCCTTTTAATCCAAGGGCTCTTCCAGAGATGCTATGTGACTGAAAATCTTAGGAAACTAAAATTCATGAAGAAATGAAGCTGTGGGTTATTAATTAGTTTTGGTGGAGCCTCTATTACAACAATGAATATTCAAATATACCTGTAAAGCCAATATTTTGTAGATAAAAACAATTTCCAGGTCAAAAACTGTTCCAAAGACAATGAAATCTCTCATTACATGGTGAGGACAAGCAGGCTCCACCTTATTGATCTCTCTGCAAGAAGTGGCATAAGGGTAATAAAGTCACAAAAGGAAATGAGAATAATGGAGAGATGGTCCAAGAATTCTAATGGTACCAATTAAATGTGCAAAGACCTTTAAAATGATGGGCAAATTCTCTGGAGAACAATGGCATATTTGCTAGGGCAAATATCTTACCATTTACATCAACCAGAATTGGGAATCATAATGTGGATGAGATCACAGATTCATGGAAATTTTACCATGAGAATCCCCAGTGTTTAGCATGGTGCCTTACATGAAGTAAGAATTGAATCAATCTTTATTGAATTGGAATGAGTTAACCCTCTAACCTCATTCCAAGGGAATTTGCTGGGGTTTTTTTAAAGTATAAGGTCTTTATTTTAATCTATTTTCCCCTGACATGGACCAGAAAGATAACATAATTGGAGAAGCTATAGCATTACCGTCAACAAACTTTTCTTATATGCCTATTATGTACAAAGCTGGACAGCTAGGTGGCAAATTAAGCACTGGGTCTAGACTCAAGAAGACTCATCTTTATGAGTTCAAATCTAGCCTCACACACTTGCTAGCTGTGTGACTTGGGCAAATCACTTAACCTTGTTTGCTTCAGTTTCCTCATCTGTCAAATGGGTTGGAGAAGGAAATGGCAAGCTAGTCCAGTTTTTCTGCCAAGAAAAGGGCAGATTGGGGGGGGGGTTCATGAAAAATCAAACAGAACTGAAAAATGACTTAACAACATCAACAGTTATGCACAAGGATAGAATTTCAGGTATCAGGAAGAGGCTAGATGTGACTTTTTTTGAGGGGAAGGGAAGTGGGGTGACAACTTTGCAGCCCCTCTTAATTCACTTTCCAAATATATAGATATATATTGATTCATCTACTCTACTGAAGTACAAGGCTATTTCTCATGACTTCCACAAGAAAGAAGGATTTATTTTGCACTGAATAAATGCAGATTTTATTGTCATTGGAACAGTTTTTGATCTGGAAAATGTTTTTGCCTAAAAAATACTGGGTTTCACAGGTAGATTTAAATATTCATTGTTGTAATAGTAAGACTCCACCCAAATTAATAATATTAAATATAACTAGCATTTATATAGAGCTTCGATGCTTACAAAATGTCTTACAAATATTTTCTCATTTGATTTTCATGATAAACTTAGGTACTCTTATTCCTATTTTACGGATGTGGAAACAGAGTAAGAGTAATTAAGTGCTTTCTTTACTCAGAGTTACACAGCTAATAAGTGTCTGAGGCTGGATTTTTTTAATTTGAACCTGGTCAGGTGCTCTCTATCAAGCTTCTTAAGCTATCCAATTAGATTGCTTCCTGAACTTTCAAATTAAATCTTGAAGCTTAATGATCAGAATGCTGTTTTCAGCTTTGTTTACAGTTATAGTAAAATCCAGTGGAGCAAAGTTTATTAATAATCATGGAAATGGAATTTACCAAAGTTTAAATCTAGAAGGATAGTCTTCTATGAATGAAGAACATAAAAATGGTGAACAAACATCTGTAGAGAAACGTTTTCCTAAAGCACCATTTTCTTCATCATGCTCTTCCCCAGATTCAGAGGTTCCTTCTTGCTTGCCATATTTCTTATCTTGGCATTTAAGGCTCTTCACAATTTTACCTTATTCTGCTTTTTTTTTGCTTTTTTTTTCAATTTTATAATTTAAATCCTACTCTTTCTTACCATAGATCCTCGGTTCAAACTAGACTAGCATGGTCTCACCCAAAAATATAACTTGTCTCACATGACATGTTTCTGCAACCCACCATCATTGTCTGTGGACTAATTCTAACTGATAAAATTAAGATTGTAGTAAATTAATTAAATTAAAGCTACATCTGGAGAGTCATGTTTGCTTCCTTTCCCAATTCTGGCACATGCTATGTGTGTGTCCTAGAATACCTAAAATACCCCACCAAAGAGTGACTCAGAATATCCAGACCATTCACCTATAAATTCTGTAAATCAATCATTTATGAAGTACTATTATTTGTAAAGCAGGTACCATACTAGGTAATGAGGATACAAAGATAAAAATGAAAGACCCTGCCCTTAAGAAGCTCCTAAAAAAGCCTATCAGGGAGTCAGCATGTGCATGTATACAAAAATCCAAAATTAATACAAGGTAACTGAGGAAGAGGGCAGTTAGTAATTGCAGGGAAGACTTCATGTAGAGGGTAGTTCTTGGACTGAGTCTGGAAAAAAAAAACCAAGGGATCCTAAGAGGCAAAGGTGAGGGAGGACATTCTAGGCATGGGAAACTGACAGTACAAAGGATTGGAGGTGAGAGGTAGATTGTCATGTGAAGAAACAATAAGAATATAATGTGTATGAAAGGAAGTAATGTGTTATATCTGGGTAGGTGGGCTGAAACCAGGCTCTAGAGGGCTTTCTGCACATGCACCATTGCCATCAAGATTTTAGAGAAATCATAATGTGAATATGCAAATATACAGTTGCTTTAGTCACCTGGATCACTTTTTTGGGAGGAGAAAAATAGATCCTGATTCTGGTCTTTATTGTTCTTTATAGATCTCTATAAATAGCTTGAAAATCAGTCCTTCAGGGGCTTGAAACCATCTTGCCTCCAGCATGGCCTTTGGTTTATATTTGTTCAGGCCCTGGCAATTTTCCCAATTTCCCAATTATAGGTTTATCTCCTAAGTCTTCAAATATTGTCGTTAAATGATTGAAGAGACCCAATTGAAGTAAATAGAGGAGATCACCTCCCATGACTTTATGATCCCTAATTAATCACAATTATAAAATTAATATGATATGGTCCTGAAAATTTTCCCTAAGAAATTGGAAAGGGAAAGGAAATTGAATTTTTGACAGAATGGACATTACTTATGACAGATCTGTCTCAGCAGCATGAAATACTAAATTGGTAATTACCAGAATCTGGCTCTTTTGCTGAGCACTATTGGGCAGACAGTTTCTGATTCATTTGTTATTCAGTTGGTTTTCATCTGTGTCTGAGTCTTTGTGACCCCATTTTGGGGTTTTCTTGGCAGAGATATTGAAATGGTTTTCCATTTCCCTCTCCAGCCCATTTTACAGATGAGGAAACTAAGGCAAACAGGGTTAAGTGACTTGCCCAGGGTCACACAGGCAGTAATTGTCTGAAACCAAATCTGAATTTAAGATGAATTTTCCCTATGCCAGACCTGGCGTTTGTGCACTATGGCACCACCTAGTGCTCATTCTGATCCACAGTATTTTTGTATGGGATCTTGTGGAGTGGTGGGATGCTGCTCTTAGAACATTGGAATCCATCCGAAGTGTTTACTTATAGTCTGTTCCTGAGGATTTGTGGAGCTTGTGGTATAATGGATAGAGCTTCAGGCTTAGAGTTAAGAAGATCTGACTTCAGGGCTTGCCTCTGAGTTTCAAGGGCTTTGTAAGGATCAAATGAGATCTTGTAAGCTAAGCATTTTGCAAATTTTAGAAGTTCAACATAAGTGTCAATTATTCCTGCTCCTCCTTTTGACACAGACTGACTGGGTGTCCCATTGGAACTGACCCAGAGATTATCAGAATGTGAGAGGTGAAGGAAGGTGAAGATTCCACAGAACAATTAAGTGATCAATAGAATCCTTGAGCAAGCAAGGAATTGGGGAGCTTAGGAAGGCAAGGTGGATTCCGCCAATCAGAAAGAGTCTTGTGATCTTGAGAAAACCACAAATTTATGATAAAGCCAATCAATCAATCCGGTCTCTGAAGGGTTGGACTGTGCCCAACTAGCTAGCATAAAGCTTCTCCCACTTCTATATTCAGGGCTCCCTTTACCCAATGAGGAGGGGAGCCCATTTCTGGCCAGAAACGTTAAGACGATTCCTTAAGATTCTTCTTTAATAAATTTTCCTTGATATCTTATTTTCATTGTCAAGACTGCATTTCTAACATAACCATTTTGTTATAGCAAAATTCCATTTTTTAAACCATATTCTTTCAGTACATCATATCCCTGTAATTAATGGATACCATTATCTTCAAAGAGCAAATGGTGGTGGGCAACAGCAAGCTGCAACATATTTCCAATCAAAAAATGCCATGGAAAAGAAAAGAATCATGAGAGAGATGTATGACCAGGAAATAAAAAATGGTCCCCTTCATAGGGAGAATGGGGGATAATCTATGAACAGACTAAGTGCTCCCTTAGTATTGATATAATGCCAAGAGAGCTGAAGAAAATGTGTTGGCAGGTTGGTCCATTAGTCTGTCATTTGATAAACATTTATTAAGCACTTACTGTGTTCCAGGAATTGTGCTGAGCCATGGATCAGACTTCATGGAGGTTTTATGATAGAATACAGGTGGGCAGCCAGGGATGGGTGGCACTCTGTATCTATAGAAATATTATAGTGATGAGAGGACAGATCCATGGAGATTCCAATGTCAATTAATGACAATAATAATAATAATAACAGCTAGCATTTTCTTAATGTTTTGAAGTTTGCAAAGTACCAATATTATGTCATTTTATCCTTGTAAACACCATGGAGGTAGGTGCCATTATTGTCTTCATTTTGAGGATGAGGAAACTGAGGCAGACATTAAGCAATCAATGTCACACAAGTAGGAAGTATATGAAGCTAGATTTGAGCCTGTCTTCTTAATTCAGTCTCCCCTGCTCTTTCTAGTGTGTCTCCTACACATGGGTCAGATTAAGGAAGAAAAGAGGGACTTAAAAAATGTTAGGAAGCCAAACTGTAGAATTGGAAATTAACTTCACCATCACCTCATTCCTGAGAGTTAAAGGTTAAAGAGATTAATTGTTACTATTAAGCTTACACCATCTAATGGGCTTATTTTTAATTTTGGTGGTTTTAAATTTATTTTATAATACTATTTACATAATATGCATGTTATATATAATCATACACACATGTAATATATTTATATAGGATATTATATGTGTACATATACATATATGTTTACACATATAAAGTTTAATTTTCTATGGTTGTTCATGTAACAAAAAAAGCAGCTTACCTAAACTACCCAACAAAACGACCCCATCTGAGAGCACATATAGAATTGGGCTTCCATAACAACTCATCTCTCTTTGGCTAAAAGGAGAGATGCATGTTTCAACTTCTTTTCTCCAGGAGCAAGAGTAAGCATTTCAATTGATCTGATTCTGTCCTAAAACCTCCATGAGGTCTGATCCAAGGCTCAGCACAGTTCCTGGCCCACAGTAAGTGCTTAATAAATATTTATTGAATGACAGACTGTTGGACCCAACATGCCAACACATTTTCTTCAGATCTTAGTGAGTTTGGTGATTTTATAGTATTATTTCCATGATTATTTATGTTAGTAATAATAATTACTGCCGTTATATAGGCACTAAGACTCGCAGAGCACTTTATCTACACCCTCTCAATTGCTTTTCTCATTGTTTTCCTCTTTCTCACACCACTTTGTATAATGCATGTTTCTCTGAATTCCTCATACTTGTCACTTTTTGCAGCACAATAGCTGCATTCATTCCCTTACATCCATATATCACAATTTGTTCCGCCATTTTCCAGTGGAAGGATGCCCACTTGCTTTTTTTTTTTAATTTTTTTTTTGCTACCAACTAGTTAGTTTTAAACCACACTCATTTGTATTAAGATGCACCATGCCAGGACTCTCAGCTGTTCTTGAAAGACATTTTGCACCCCCATGTCTGTTGCCTGGGAGAAGGAGATAGCTTTGTCTTGTATCACCATCAGTTTTAGTCTTGTTCTGATGTACTTTACTTAATCCTCATCTGCCATGAAGCATGGAGATCTTGTCAAGCTGTATTAATATGGCCTCGCTCTGATTTTTTAAGAAGTCCCCTCTGCTGTCAGGCATACCGAATGATAAAGAGTCCATCCTTGATGGCAGAACTGCTGACATTTTCCAAGAGAGAGGGGGAAGTGTGCCTGCATAGGATATTCCTTTATATTTAGGACACTGAAAAAAAATTTAAAATGCTGTAGAGATTTCAGTGATGCTACTAGTACTTCCATCTGGTGCTAAGTTAGGGAGAGTCAGATTTTGGCAGAGTATATTGAAGACATTTTTGATGGTGAGAGCTTTCAGGATATGGAAGCTGAGGAGGTTCTGAGTTTTCCAAGAGCACTATCCAGCAGCCCCTAAGTCATTATTTCCCCAGGATTATTGTAGTGTAACAAGGATTCCTCTATCAGTCAGGAGGTTGGAATAAATGTTTTCTTAGATCCTGTCTAGTTTAAAGACTATGATCTCCTGGAAAAAATTAATAAGAAATCCGATTATAATATCACTCCCCCAGTTTCCCAGCTCCTAGAAGATTCTGACAACTCCTCCTGACCTAGTTATTGCCCAAACTATAAGAGATTTTTGTATAAGAGACTGCTAGCTTTCCTACTTCCTATCTCTATGACCATGAATCAATCTCTCTGGGCTTTGGTTTTCTTGTGTATAAGATGAGAAAGATGAGCTAAATGATAATTTTAAGTTTCTGATCCATCCTTCAAAACTACTGTGGTTTCCCTATCATAGTCGGTGTGTTTCAAAGGTAATAGATATTGTAGTTAGCCCTCTGGTTCCAGGGCTAGGCCTCCTATCACTGTATTATTCCTGTCCAGTGGCCTTCCAGATATTTCACACCAGATATAGCGTGGTATAATAGAAGGAGCATTTGATTTGGAATCAGAAGACATGAATTCAAATGAGGGTTCTGCTCTTTATATTTGTGTGATCTTATGTCATATGAGTCACCACCACCCATCTCATTTTTCCTTGCCCATGAAATGAGAATTTTAACATAGAATCTTTAAGGTTCTTTCTGGCTTCAAATTATGTCTCCCCTTCTATTCCTCTGTAGGGAGCAAGGTCCTTATGAGAAAAATGAACTAACGTGACCTTTCTGGCAGGATATCAGTCTGAATGCTTATTAGAGATGATCCTCTATATTTCAGTCCTCTTGATTTGTCTTTGCCATAAAAGGTGGAGGGGATGCAGATGAAAAATGGAAGAGGATGAGAGAAGTGATTTTAAAGTAACACTCAAAGTCAGAGACTTTGAATTTTTCCTGTTTATAGCCCTGTAAATCTAAAACTTAAACAAACCCAACAAACTACCTACTTTTACATAATTGAAGTAAGAGTGACTTATGTCTAATGTGAATGATATGGAAAATTTCTTGGTCAGTTTGTACACAGAGTAAGCGCAATAGAATATAATAAGGCTCAATGTATTTTCACAATGAGAAAGAACAGGTCATCTTAGGATTTTTTGAGAATAAAAGGAAGTAAGCAGCATGCAAGTACCGAAGGTGCTGCAGAGATGTTCAGTGCAATCCAACAAGCATCTGTGATGTTCAATTGGTGATTTTTAAAAAAATAGTAAATAAAGTCATCCAGAAAAGAAATAAAACCCATTTTGCTTAGCTCCAGAGGTAAAACTAAGAGCAATCTACAGAAGATGCCAAGAATCTCATTTCATGTAAGAAAACTATCTCTATGATTGAGGCCAGTTCCAATGATTTTGTGATGAAGAGAGCAATTATATACTCAGAGGACTGTGGGAACTGAATGGGGATCACAGCATATACCATTTTCACTTTTTGTTGTTGTTTGCTTGCATTTTGTTTTCTTTCTCATTTTTTTCCCTTTTTGATCTGATTTTTCTTATGCAGCAAGATAATTGTATAAATATGTATACATATATAGGTTTTAAGATATTTTAACATGTTTAACATATATTGGATTACTTGCCATCTAAGGGAGGAGGTGGGGGGAAGGAGGGGAAAGTTTGGAACACAAGGTTTTGCAGGGGTCAATGTTGAAAAAATTATTCATGCATATGTTTTGAAAATAAAAAGCTTTAATTAAAAAAATCTCTAAAAGGTAAGAATTTCTTTTCAACAATGAGATGATTGAGGCCAGTTCCAATGATCTTGCGATGAAGAGAGCCATCTACACCCAGAGAGAGAGGACTGGGGGAATGAGATGGATCACAACATAACATTTTCACTCTTTTTCTTGTTTACTTGCATTTTATTTTCTTTCTCAATTTTTTTCCTTTTTGATCTGATTTTTCTTGTGCAGCAAAATAATTGTATAAATATGTATATATAAATTGTATTTAATTATATGTTTTTAATATGTTTAGTATATATTGGATTACTTGCCATCTAGGGGAGAGGGTGGGAGGGAGGGAAGGAAAAATTTGGAATACAAGGTTTTGCAAGGATCAATGTTGAACAATTATTCATGCATATGTTTTGAAAATAAAAAGGAAATACAATAAAAAAACAATAAAAATAATAAATAAAAAAGTGATTTTTAAACAAGGAAAAAAAAGTTAAGAATTTTTCCAGAAGTGAAGTGGGCTATTGTGGGAGGTAGTGGGTTCCCTCTCAATGGAAGTCTTCAAAATGGAATGCTAGGGCAAGGAAGAAGCACATTGGAGGATCTAAATTCATATCTAGCCTCAGACACATAATAACTGTGTGACTGTAGGCAAGTCACTTAACAGTGAGTGCCTCTTCTTCCTCCTTAAAAAACAAAACCCAAATGATTTCCTGTTAAGTTTGTTCTAAAGGATATTCACATTCAGCTATATATTGGACTGGTTGACTTCCAAAATCCTTTACCATGATTCTGTGAAATGATACTTTCTTGTGGTCCTCTTTGTAGTTCTTCTGTCCTGAGTTTTTGTTTTTGTTTTTCACTTCTTCCACTTCATTTGTTAGGAACCCTCATTTTTTTTTGCATGTTCATGTAAGAATATAACTGGGATGTCAGTGTTATTTTATCTCGATCATAACATAGATGCAGTTTGTGTGTGTATGTGTGTGTTTATAGAATGGGAGGTCTCTTTTGGCCTGTTAAATTCCCAGAACCTTATTCATTGCCCCCCAGAAGCTACTCTCACCTTTTTTTCTTTCTTTTTCCTTTAGTGCTTTAGAGTCCAATATATATATACATACCTATGTATTTATGCATATATCTAAATATATATATATAAGTATATATATACATGTATATATTGCATAGGTATATGTATGCATGTGTGCATAGTTTTGGTTAGTCCATTCTAACCTAGATTTCAAGATTGCCCACAGTCCCAGGAGACATCCCCATCCATTTTTGCCCCCAGCATCCTGGAGAAGCTCTCTCCTGACATGCTTGAAGGAAAGTGATTAGACCATGTACTTGACACTTGGCACTTTCCCTTCCTGGGCAATTAACTCAAGAGACCTTAGAGGGAAATGGGGGTTAAGAGCACAGTTGATGTAAGCATTTCTGTCTTAACCTGCCTACTGGTTCTGTAGCTGAGGATAACGCCTTAATTTATTCATTTACAGCTTCTTTTATTGCAGAAAAAGGAGTGGACCTGGGATGAGAGCAAGATGCTGGTGATGCAAGACCCCATCTACCGGTAAGAATGCCCTGAGTGCCAATGGAACCCAGATCCTTTGGCATGGGACAAATAAGAGGTGTTCAGAATAGTATATTATATCATTTCACATTACTTCCACTGTTGGTTCTTCCTGAACTCTGTTCCTTCTTCTGCCTCTGTCTTTCCAGCTGAAAGTAAAAAGAGGAGATTCCACTTTATCATATGGACAAGAGAGGAAGGCCATTCTTGTCATTAGGTGAATTATCTATCTAAATTCAATAATTTGAAAGATATGAGGGTGTATCCAGTCTATGCCTCTGTCTCAAATTCACATTATCTTTAATTGATTAATGCATGTTTACTATGCTGTAGAGTATGCTAGGTTCTGGGGATAAGTTTCTGCTCCCAAAGTTTACAATCTTAGAAGTAAAATAACCAAAATATATAGGAAAGATCAAGAATTAGTGGTATAATATATCTGAGAAGGAGAAGATAACTTATTTGCTTTATTCAAGGCAGGAAGATATCTGCTCTGAACTTTGAAGGAGAGTCAAGTAGTAGGAAGAGAGAAAGCATCCCAGAGTGGAGGGAAGTGGATAAATGACATTCAGGCTTGAAAGGGCAAATCACTAGGAGCTGGAAAGTTGTCTGCTGCAGCTGGAATATAACTTATAAGGAGAGAAATGGCATGTGATTGTACTGGAAAGGCAAATGGAAGGCAATTGTAGAGGACTTCAAATGCTAGGCTAAGGATTTGTATTATTTTTGGTAGACAATGGGGGGGTCAGTAAACCTAAAAACAAAACAAAATAAAAAATAGAGGAATGATTTTGTCAGCTCTATGCATCAGGAAGATTATTCTGAAAAAGTGTTAAGAATGAACGGTATACTTATTTGCAGAGATATGGACCATTATGTATATGTTGTTGGACTTGGTTGGTATGTTGGCTCATTTGCTAAACCCCTCCTCCCCCTTTTTAATTCTTGGTTATAAGATATAACACTGAAAGAGGAAAAGAACAGAATGTACTGGAAAGAATACAAAAAACATTTAAATGGATCAGACAATTCAAAAATAGGCACAAAAGAGAAAATGCTGAAAATCAATGGAGAAATAGATTATTTGGAAAAACAGGCTAGGGAATTGCTTCTTTGATAAGACTAACAAAATTTTAAAACCTCCATGTGAAAAAAATATTCTTATCAAATATTCCCAATAAAGATATGATTTTCAATTACTAACCAATATGTAGAATAGAGAATATTTCCTGGAAGATATACATTTAAAGGATATTAATGCTTAAGAGAAGGGATGACACAGTATAACAACCATATGAAAGAACATTCTAAGTCAATTGTAAGAGAAATGCAAATTAAAACACTCACTTTTACACTCAGAAAATTGGCAAAGAAGATAAAAATGGCAAGAATTTATATTAGAGGGCTTGAGGAAAGACAGAAACACTAATGTAGTGTTAATTAAAGCTCTAGCTTGATGTAACTATTCTAGAAAACAATTTGAAATTATATAAAGAAAGTGACTGATATGTCCATAGATAAGGACTGGTTGGAGCTTGTTGGAGAAGTTAGGCTAGATATGATAGATCTGGAAGTCATTCATACAGAGATTATCATGGAAGCCTTGGGAGTGAATATCTTGGTATAATAGAAAGTCATGAGACCTAGATTCATATATGTTCCTTGAAACCAGTTGGTAACTGTAGGCAAATGAATCATTTACCCTCTCTGATCTCATTTTTTTTAATCTTCCAAAAAGGGATGCTAATATCATATATGGCTTTCACTATAGGATTGTCAGAAAGAGAACACTATATGAATTTTAAGGACTATGTATATATGAATTTTTATTTTGGTGGGTTTCAATTTATTTCTTTTGGAGTTTATTCTATCCTTTTACACTTTGAAAATTATCATCAGTAAGAAAGTAAAGGATGAAATAAAAATTAAGTCATTCTGGCATCAAATGGTGTCACCATGCTGCCACTTTTTTTTCTGATTTCACTTCTTGAGAGACCCTTGTGCTTTCTCTATTGATCAGTAGAAGAATGAGAAATTTTGTTTAGACAGTTTCTAGGAATCTTATAATCTATGGGATAACAGAAAACAACATTTTTGACTAAAGAAACAAAAAGAATATGATCTAAAGTTCCCAGTGGCACCCTGAGTTTACTTTCCATCAATATAAAAAATTTAGAGATAGCTGTAGGTTAGTTAAGTCTAGTTTGGAAGGTAACACATTCTCTGGATATCTAGGAAGCCCTAGAATAGGCCTGATTAATAGTACATTGTTTAGCATGTAATAGATGTTCAACAAACATTTGCTACATAAATCAATGTCCAAGGAACTATTGTTTTAAATTACTTGGGAGTCAGCAGCTATTTGCTTTCATTGGCTGCCTAGTTGACTCCTAGTTTAGTTTTCAGTAAATCAGAGACATACTGTCTAGATGTCAAGTAATGTCTAGTTTTTAAAGCAAATACTCTTATTTATTCATCCTTTTATTGAATATTTGAGTTTTCACCATGTGAAAATTTCAGCCAAATGTTAAAACCAAGCAACTGGATTTTAAAGCAAGCATGCACACGAATAAAGTCCAGCTTTCTGTGAATTACCTAGGGATCAATGAACTGATTTTCTGAATAATAGTATTTGGAGATTTTTGTCTCCATATGTCAGGCCACCTCAAGAAATTTCATCCTCAAAATCTTCACATTCAGAATGTTCAGAAGAGCATCAAGACTTCCTAGTGGAGACAGGTAGGGGGTCAGGGCCACAAGCTTCTCTTTGCCTTGTGGGACATTCAGATTTCCCATAGTTCAGTCCTGAAATTGAACGTAGCCAATGGGAAACAAAGTCATCTTTACTTTGAAGGAAGAAGATTACCCTGATTTTTCTCACTAATTCTAAGAGGCATGCATTCTTTCTGCAACCAGCTAATTTGCTGGCTTTTGGAATAAAGATTATCTTGTTCCCCTTATCCATGGCTAGAGGTGGAGCCCAGGGCAGTGCCATAAATTGTACCTGGGAGGTTTTTAAAGCTCTGAGGAAGGTTTTTTCTTCATGTACAATATGGTACTGTGGGATCAGCTATGAGTAAGGCTTCCTGAAAGGCGAAAAAAATAAGGATAGGTTGTATATATTCATTCATTTAATGGAAGAGCAGGTCTGATTATTTAAGAGTCTGGGAAGTCCCAGAGATAAACAGGCAGGTTGTAAAAGTAAGGCAGTGTATGCTTTGATTGAGCATTACTCATCCAGATGTCAAACCAAAAAAAAAAAAAAAAAGGGAAGAACTCAGTTTCCTCATCTATAAAATGAGCAGAAGGAAATGCAAACCATTTCTGTATCTCTATCACAAAACCCCAAATGGGGTCATGAGAGTCAGACATACCTTAAAAGAATGATCAAGAAACAACTACATGAAGGGCTAGCCTAGTCTCCTGATCATTAGATGAAGTACTGCTATGTCTTCCTTATTATCCCTACTGTCTCCTAAATGGGAGGCAGCTATGTTCAGACGATGGTGGACAAAGGATGATTTTGGAGACTTTTTTTTCCCATTCAAAGTTACTGTTACTTCAGATGTTTGATATACAAATCCACAACACTCATTCTTCTAGATGTCATATTGGTCTTTTGATTCTGAAAGCAGCTTAACATTAGAATTTACCATTCATTCTTCGATTAAATATAAGTATCCACTGTGTGTATTTGGATGTGGGAAACCCTGTATTCTAAAGAAACCTGCAGTTCTTATGAGGAAGACAAGACTGATACATGTGAAGTGATTAAACATGAAACAACTTACTTGAGACTAACCCAAGATAAAACACAACAAAGAATCGAAAAGAATGTAATTAAGAAACTTGTAAGAGACTATTATTATACTAGAAGAAATGATAAATATGATGAATGCAGAAAAAGCTGAGAAAACACATAAACTTGTGCAAAATGAAGTGAGCAGAACTAGCAAAACTGTTTTAACAACATCAAATATGAATGTTAAAAAATTAAAATGACCAAATTTTGCCCCAAAGGAAGAGTTATGAGAAGACATCTCCCTCTCTACTCTTCTCCCTCCTCTGCCCTTTTTTACTTAGATGTAGAATGATACATATGTCAGGCTTTAGTTTTGCTACAATTTTTCTGTCTTTGTATTAGGGGTGGTTTTTTGGGAGGGAGAAGGATCCTTTTAGATATGGAGATGTTATAAAAATAAAAAGTAATAAAATATATTTTTTAAAACAGCATGGAAGATATATCATGGAAAATGGATAGACTTTGGCTAGAGAAAAAGAAAAGAGTATCATAGAAAGAAATAAAGTAGAAAAAAGAAGATGATTGTAGGGGAAAATGACTTGCTCAATTGGACTATAGCAGAGGACATATGTTATGCATTTTGAAAATGTTGAATGATTAAGTGAGTCAAGGAAATAAAAGATGAATAAAATAGAAGCAAATTATTGAAGGCCTTGAATCCCACATGAAGTAGTTTAGATTTAAGTAATAGCCTCGGAGAGCCTTTGATAGACTTCTAAATAAGGAAATGGCATGATAGAAGTGATTTAGATATATTCATGGAACATCATTGTGTGGGAGAAACTCTTGGGTAAAAAGGTAGAAAGACCAGTTTGAGGCTATTGAAGTAATCCAGGCTAATGTAATGAGGCCTGGACAGATTAGAATGCAGAAGGAGTGAACACGAGATATTTCAAAGAAAGAATGAATAGGATTTAGTGATTCATGGGGTTAGAAAAGAGGGAGGAGTTAAAGATGCTTTATAGATTCTGAGTTTAGGTGCCTGGGAAAAGGGGATTAATGTAATTTTTAAAAAATAAAGTAAGATTTGAAATATAACCTCCCTAAAAGGAAAGGAGTTCAGTTTTAAATATATTGAACTTGAGATGATCATGGGATGGAATGTTTTAATGTGAATTTGGGATTGGAGAGGGGCTGAGGGATTAAATTTGGAGGTCTGATTAATCATCAAATAATAGGGGATGGTTCAAGGTGTAAGATTAGTGAGAGAGAGGCTGGATGGAAAAGCACAAAGTTGGGACCAATTTTTTTTTAATTTTATTTTTTGGGACTAATTTTGGAAAGAGAGTTGAATGTGAAGATGGGAGATAGCTTTTGTTCATATCCTAGCCTGGGATCTTGTATCTTTTGGAACCTCAATTTCCTTATCTATAGGATGGACAGAATGACATCCTAAGCACCTGCCTCAAAAGACTTCTCAAATGAGATAATATTTATAGGTGACTACTTAGGAGGATGGAGCAATTACCCTAAGGCTACTTGGCCTTGGAGTACACTAGTTGGCCTTGAGAGTACAGTAGTTCTACAAACAATGCTGGCTGTCAGATAACAGTCTATTGGTCAGAAATCACAGTTTCTGAGACAATAATGACCAGACCACTCCTCAATAATATCTCTAAGACATAAAATTAGCATACCAATGATAAGAAGCACCTGTTCTCTCTTATCTTTTTCCTATAAATTTATCTTCTTGCTCCTGGTTTTTTGCTAAATTCTTTTTTTTCCCCAACAAAAGCATATCCTTTTTAAAGGTTTTTAAATAGCATTTCCTTCACAAAATACATGTCAAAGCAATTTTTAGCATTCATTTGTACAAGATTTCGAGTTCCAAATTTTTCTCTCTCTCTCTCCCTTCTTCCCTTCTTCCAAAAATGGTAGACAATTTAATATAGGCTATACATGTGCTATCTTGTTTATATTCTATTATATATACATATATATCTATATTAGCCATAGTTGTGAAAGAAGAAACAACAAAAAAAGTGAAAAAGACTAAAGTAAGTGAAAAAAATAAGATTTGATCTTGAATGAATCCATCAGTTCCTTAACCTAAAGGTGGATAACATTTTCCTTTGCGCTTTGTACTTGTCTTGTATCTTTGTGTTGTTGAGAAGAGCCGAGTCATTCACAGTTGCTCATCGCACAGTGTTGCTGATATTGTGTGCACTGTTTTCATGGTTCTGCTCATTTCACTTTGCATCAGTTCATTCAAGTCTTTCCAAGTTTTTTTTAAATCTGCATGCTCACCATTTCTTATTGCACAATAGTATTGCATTCATATATCAAGTTAGTTCAACCATTCTACAATTGATGGAAATTTTGTTATTATTTTCCTTTTTTGTCATGTTAGCCAATCTGATAGGTTTGAGGTTGAACCTCAGTTATTTTAATTCGCATTTCTTTAATCAAAAGGGATTTAAAGCCCTTTTTTTATTATGAGGGCTTAAGATTAGTCACTTTATTTTTTTAAGCTTTTTATTTTCAAAACATATGAACAGATAATTTTTCAACATTGACTCTCTTGCATAGCCTTGTGTTTTAGATTTTCCTCTCCTTGCCCCCACTCCCTCCCCTATCTTTGCTAAATTCTTTTAGAACTTAGCCCGCTTTAATTGGCATTACAATTATAAAAAACTTTGCCCCTTGACTTGGAGATGGATCTAAGTCTGCAAATTCTTTTGAGATACCTTGTGACACTGGTCTGGAAACCCAATATTTTTGAGATCTCCCTTGAATCCCAACATTGGCATACGACAAATCTTGAAATGCTGTGTCAATGTGAATTGTTATTATTATCTTGAAACTCCAGTCACATTTAGTAGAAGGAGGGAGGGAGAGTTACCATCAATGGAGAGTGCTGCAGAAACATGCATTTATTATTAAAGAGCCTACTGCGATGAACACTTAACAGAAGGAGAGCGTAAATCAGAGAAGCAGGAAAAGAAGCAGGGTCTTATGATGTTATAAAATCTCAGGGTCTTATGATGTTATAGAAGCTAAAGCTGGAGGAGTTTTAAAACTAATATTTTATTTTTCTTCAATTAGATGTAAAAACAATTTTTTAACATTTGCTTTAAATTTTTTTTTTTGAGTTCCAAATTTGTTCTCTCCTCCTTCATGGGAGAAGGAGGTGGTGGTGGGATTGGTGGTGGGGAAATGACAATATTACTTAAATGAATGAATCCAGATTGATAAGAATAAAAACTGAGAAAAAAGCACTATCACTGACACCAAGGAAATTTTTTGGTGATTAGATATAAAGGCATCTAAGTGAAATAATAGATGACAGGCAAAGAGTTAGGAAAGCTGGAGTTTTAATCTTGACTGGGGGATAAGAGGTTGGGTCTGGAATCAGGAAGATTTTCTTTGGAATATGGTTACAGATGCATACTAGCTATGTGACTGTGGGCGAGTCACCTACCTCAATTTCCTCAACTACAAGTTGGGGGGTCATCATTATACCCACTTCTCAAAGTTGTTGAGATCATATATCGGAGTTGATATTTATAAATAATTTAGCCCAGGGTCTGGTATAGAGAAGGTGCTTAATAAATGCATATTTCCTCCCCTCATATACTCACTAGCTGTGTGACCCTGAACAAATCATTTATCTTCTGTCTGCCCCAGTTTTTTTTTCCAAAAGTAATAACGCCTACCTTACTTGGTTTTTATGAGGGTCAAATGAGATAATATATTTAAAGTTTTTTGCAAAATTGAAAGCATTAAATAATGCTAGCTTCTACCATTGGTTATAAAGCATTAAATAATAAGAGTACTGAGGATAAAAGCTGGGTTTTAGGAATTTAACAATAAAATTAACTAGGAAGGACATGGAGGCAGTTAAATGTATCCATGAAAGGAAGATATCATCTACTATAATCCTCTAATTTTAAAAATGGAAAAACGGAATCACTGAAGAGATATGTAGGGACTTGCATCTTTGAGAACAAAGTACAAACAATAATATCTATGAGCATTAGTTGCATAGGACCTCAGAATTTATCCAGGTTAATCCCTCATTTTATAGATAAGAAAACCTAGTAGAAGAAACTTAAGGTGAGACTTTTTGCCTCACGGTCAGTGTTTAATATGAAGTGGCCCAAGCCTCAAATATATCCTGTGGGGAGCTGGAAAGGGTTCAGACCTTTGGATCTGTGTGACAATTATGATCATTGTGCTAATGAGGAAACAAGTGTTATTCACCTGAACAAGCTACAAGTACAGGACCCGTAGGTGTTTGTGGAAAGTAGTGAGCTTAGCTTGGAGGGCAGTCTTCAAAATCTTGGTGATAGGATTTGGAGAGAGGCCTGACCTTACTTGGAAAGGGCAGCCAGGGGCACCTAGGTGGTGCAGTAGATAGAGCACCAGCCCTGAAGTCAGGAGGACTTGAGTTCAAATCTGGTCTCAGACACTTAACATTCCCTAGCTGTGTGACCCTGAGCAAGTCACTTAACCTCAATTGCCTCAGCAAAAAGCAAAAAAAAAATTAAATTAAATTTTTTTTTAAAAAAAGAAAGGGCAGCCAGGTCAACTGATGGGATAGTTGTTTTTTTAAGGGAGGAAATACCTAACACACTTAAAACACAGAGCTGCTTCTCTGAAGAGTCAAGTATTGAATTTTTTAAAAAATTCTAATAATAAGCAGCTGCTATCCAGGTTAAGTGAAGGGAAGGTGAATGATAGGATATAAAGTCTAAGACTGGTAGATAGCACAAGGACCAAAAGAAGTGACCATGGAGTTCTCAGAGAACATATTTCAAAATCTGTCTTAATCTTCTGTAAGACCCAGGTGGAGAGTAAGACTTCTGCTCCTTCTCTGTGTATCCATCTCTGAAAGCCAGTGTGATATGGCAGCTGGAGAGCCAGCCTTGAAACCAGAAGACCTGGCCTCCAGTGATGATCTGTGACCAGCTAGATTAGAGTGGACAAGTCACTCTGGACAGCTCTCCTAAGATTCTAGAAGTTGCAGAGCTGCATTGATAGAAAAAGGCTCCTTCTCCAGGGTTCCTTAGATTGGTGGAATCATAGGCATTGCCCCCCAATCCAACTTTCCAGAGGCCCACATCCTTCACCCTAATCCTGGATTTTCTTACCTTGCATTGATGCCGTGCTCCGGAGAAAGCCTCAAATATACAACACAGGGTGTAAGAGCAGAGATGGACATGAATCCTGCAGCTGACCGTGGCAAATTTCAGCTTTACTCCAGAATGAAAGCTGAGGCTGAAGGAAACCCCCTGCCCCCCAGTCTTGCATGGTCTTCTTGGGTCAGTATTTGTCACTGAAACAAAGAAGTCTGAATTCATGTTCTTCTTCCCCTCCCACTATGGCTGATGTTCCTAAGCCTTCCTCCCCTGCCTTTAGAAAATCGATAATTTCTAGAGACAACTGAGATCACGGAGGGTATTCCTGAATAAGCAAACTCTTCCTATCAATGCTGTCATCTTTGTTAGCCTTGCAAACATACATTTGCTTTACAAAAAATTCTCTCCAGGTTTTTTTTTTTAATATTTAGGTTCCCCCTAGTTAAGGAGTTCTTAATCTTTTTTGTGTCATAGGCGCCTTGGAAGTCTGGTGAGATCTATCCCTTCTAGGAGTAATCTTTTTAAATGCATAAAATAAAATATTATAGAATATATAATATTATAAAACATTATTATTATATAATATATAATTATATATCATAACATATATAATATATAATTATAAAATATATATTATAAAATATAAATTATTAGAATATAATATACAATTGTAGAGAAACCAATTATACTGAAATATAATTATCAATATTTTTTTTTAAATTTCACAAATTCCAAGTTGAAAATCTCCTGCCCTAATAAAACTAAAGATTATTCAATTTACAAAAATCCAATCTTTCAGAAGGCCTAAGTGCAAATACCATTTGAGATGCTGGGTAAATCATTAAACTTCCCTCACTTTCTTGATTCAGTGGTCTCTGGGGTTTCTCCCAACTATATCCAGGATCTTTCATTCTAAGAACACATCTATTGTCTAAAGCTTAATACCACATTGTTTTCCATCAATCTTATAGCCATTATCCTTTTTTTTAAAGACATAGATGAAATAGAAAGATAAAAGCTAAGGGTACTTGAAAAGACTGAAATAAGGACCATGACCTACACCAGAGTTCTACTCTATTGACTAATGGTAGCCAGGAGATGACCTTGTGTTCTCTAAGTTGAAGCCAGCCAAGCATAAGCTGGAAAGGGTTTCAGTACAGGTCCAGCAGTGAACAGGGTGTCTTAACCATCTGAAGGTCTGTCCTGTGAGACTCGAGAGCCTTATTCCCAGAAGGTTGGTCACCAGCACAATACTTTGCACACAGCATGCATTTAATATATGCTTGCTGATTATTTGATTGACATAATAAAGAGCAGAGCCATCAGCAAAACTTTAGTTTGGGGGAGAAAAGTAGAAGGGGAATGGAAATGGAGAATACTTCACAACAGGAAGCACAGACAGCTGTCAGAATGATTAAGCTGAAGCCAGTGTGGCAGGTCCCACAAGAGCCAGCCTGAGAGAGCATCTTTAATACTAATAATGATAGAAGATCCAATTAGATTAAAATAGAAAAACCTCACACACATAATTAAACATTGTCTACAAGCAGGTAATAATTACACAGTGGAGGAGGAAAGGGGTGGAGGGGATTGTCAAGAACATTTGTCCAACAGATCAAGAGAAAGTTTGGTACCCTGAAAAAGCATTGTTCTGGGAGTTACAGGATTCGAACCCCAGCTCTGTCACTTACATACAGTCTGTGTCTTTAGCAAGCCCTTTAACTTTTCTGGAACTCAGGAGAGAGTTGGCCCTTTTCAGTTCTAAACCTGTTTAAACCTATGAGCCTTTGAGACCTGAGCGAATTCTAATATAAACCCGGCAAAGGGTTTGATGTTTTGTGATGTTGCACTTTCTCCATCTGAAAAGAATAGTAATTGTGTTTCTCATAACTGATGCTTATCAGACTGTTTAGAGAGTCTCTCAAGAGGAGAATGCAGTGCAAAGTAATAGGGATATACTCACTTGATTGGCCCTGCTAATGTAATACAGAATCACAGAACCTGTGTCCCAGAGGGCACTGTTCCAATCTATATCTGAAAAACCTCTTTTATAACAGTGATGTATGACCTTCAGATCTTACTTGGAAACCTCTAGAGAGGGAGCACACACCTCCTGATTCAACCATTCTACTTTTGAAAATCTCTGCTGGTTAATCACCATCATCCCTAACACAACTTTCACTGGTCCCATTGTCTACTTCCCATAGGTGAAGAAGAGTACCTGCTCTCAGAGGGATGCTAACCCTTACACATGTACCACTGCTAGAGGTGCTAGAACCCCACTCCATTTAGACCTTTCCATCGACTGTTCTCATTATCAGAGATCATATACCCTGTTATTGTTCTTCAAGCTTCTTGGACTCCTACTATCTGCCTTCCTGCTTTCTGTGATAGCATTCCCTGACTTTTCCATCAGACAACAGCTGAACATAGACAGGAGTCTACTTCTATTGGTTATCTCCCCTAATTAACTCCTTGAGGACAGGAACTACTCTAATTTTTTATTTGTATTCCCATGCTTAGCATATAATGAATCTTTTATAATTTTTTTTCCACTCCAGTGAATATCTATTCCTTTAACAGCCCTAGATCTGATTTTTAGTCTTCTTTCTCCCATCTGCACTGGTACAAGTTGATTATTGGTCTAAGACTTTAGTTTTATCTCTACTAAATTTCATTTTATTAAATTTGGCCAATCCACTCTCATCTGTTGATCTTTTTGAATGTTGACTTTTGCATTCAATGTGTTAGCTAGCCCTTCTAACTTTAGTTCATATACAAATATATTAACATACCATTTCTGCCTTTATCTGAGTCGATAATAAAAACGTTTTAGTGGCATAAAACCAAGGACAGCTTCTCAAAATACTCCATTGAAGAACTCCTTTCAAGTTGTTATTGAACTCTTCATTACTATTCTGGTCATAGTCACAGTCACTTTAATATTGTATTCTAGAGTTTTGCCAGGAATTAAATCAGATCACTAGCCTATAGTTTACAGACTCTCTGCTATACATTTTTTTAAAATTAAATTAGGATATTTGCCATTTTGTAATCCTGACACATCTCCTGTTCTTATCATTTTCAAAGACCATTCTTGATATGTGATTTCAGCATTCATGTCCTCAAAATTCTGAGGATGTATTTGTTCTAGGCCTGATGACCTGAACTTATCAAGAGTAGTTAGTGTCAGTCTTAAAATAGTCATAGGTTCTAATTGGTATTGGGTTTCAACTCCTTTATTTTTTTCACTTTTGTTCTTGTTCTCGCTATTCCAAAGAACATTGTCCTTGGTGGATGAAGCAAAAACAGAATAAGATTTGAGCAGTACTCTCTGCCTTTTCTTCATTATCCAGCATTATTATTGATTCACACATAGCAATGTCCTGATTTGTATCTTGCCACTGATCCCAGCTTTGAAGGAGGAAGTAAGACTAGTGATTTTACACAGTCCTCCCTCACTCAAATTCAGTTCACTTGCATGTCATAGCATCATCTGCCTGATGTCATGGTTCTCTTCGAGAATAAAAGATAAACGACAATAACAACAACCCAGCAAAGATCCAATGCCTTCTTTTATCCTCTGGTTTTCAAAATAGCAATAAAAAGCTTTCTTCCTCTACTTCAGCATGTTTTCTATTCTTTACACTGTTCCTACATGTGCTTGCATTTATCTTCCATTAATTTGCCTTGCTTTTTCTTTCCCTATCTTTTTAAAATTTTAAATTAGCTGAAAAATTCTCTGTGCATTAATCTAAGTATTTTTAGACAGTTCTTCCTTTTCCATTTCATTAGAATTGTTTCTGTTTATTCAGAATTTCATCTTTGATACCTTCCTATTCATCATGGTCTAACTTCCCTTATAGAATTGTCTATGAGATCCTATCAATCCTTTCCCTCCAAATCTTGGCAATTCCTTCTTCAAATATCTAAGGCACATTTCAGAATCAGTCTGGATTTATTCTTCTCAGGGCTTCTAAGCTGAAATAGTTTCCCACTTCCACTCACACCCTGAGTTCCTTCTTATTGAGGAGAATCTAGTACAGAATAGCAATCCCTCTCCTTAGTTTCTTCACTTTTTTGTTAGGTGAAATTTCATTAAGCTAAGGTAAAATTGAATGAGATGCACCACTTTTGGCAGAGAGGGAGAGAATTCCAGCTGAAGTCTGAATAATTAAAATTCTCCAACACTTATATTAACTCTCTGTACCAGATTTAGGATTTATTCTCCTCTTTCTCTCCAGATAATCTATAGTGACATGTGGTAATGATATAGTTTAATATTTCTCTCTTCATTATTCTTCATATTACTCCTTCTGGTACCAAAATTTTCTCACATGAATATATCTCAATATACTTAATATAATATGCTTCTGTCCTTTTAGTGTTTTTTTTTATTTTGAATACAGTGTACTTATTGAGAGCTTTATTTCAATCATTAGTCCCATCTTAGCAAGTATTAGTGAGAATTATGAAGTCATATTTGCCCCCTTAATTGGTATCTCTAAGTTTCCTTGTTGCCTATATTTTCTGCCTTTGTACATTTGTATCTGAGATGGAAATGGCAAACTTCTGCAGTATCTCTGCCAAGAAAACCCCAGGTGGGTTATGAAGAATTAGGTATTACTGGACAACAACAAGAAGAAGAAGTATATTCTTACAAGTCCTTGTTAGACATACTCCATCTCTGGCTAAGGGCTTGTCGTTTCTATATTATAAGCTGTGGTTTGATAAATTATTATTAGACTCTGACTTTGATATGTATATTATCAGTATTGGCATACATTGTTATGATATCATCATGGGAGTTAAAACTAGAGAAGACTGTACAAATCATTTAAAACAATTCAGTGCAATAACAATAGTAGTAGATTCCAAGTCAGAACTTCTGGTTTTGAACACCAACTTTGCTAGTATAATTGGGCAAGTTATTTAACTTCTTTGTTCTGCCATTTTCTCTTCTGCAAAGTGGGGAAGTCTGTTGAGATGATTGTTAGGCAACTTAAAATCTGTGATTTAGTTCAACCCCTTCATTTATGGATAAGGAAACTGAGGGGATAAGTTGTCACACAAGTAGTAAGTGATAGAACCTTAATAGGTTATATATATATTATGAAATATGATATAAATAGTATATAGGTAGAACCTAAGGTTTATAATATAATATATAGTATAAATAAGGTTTGAACCTTAGTCATGTGATTCTCAAAACAATGTTCTTTCTACTGCCCCACATTGCACTTTATTTGTATCAGTGAACAGAGCTAGTGTTTGAACCCCAGGTTCTCTGGTTCCAAAGCCAGGAGTCTTTTTTATTTCAACCAGAGGCAGTCCCTTTAAGACAACATCTTTAAAAGAAAGACAAATATATAGAGAGATATATGTATATGTGTACACATATATATACTATATCTATACATACATACATATAATAATTATATAAATTTCATTCATTCAAACACATTGTTTAGACATTTTTCAGTCGCGTCCAACTCTTTGTGACCCCTTTTTAGGGGTTTTCTTGGTAAAGATATTGGAGTGGTTTGCTTTTTCATCCCAAAAGAAAGTAGGTAAACAAGATTAATTGATTTGTGCAGGGTCACACAGCTAGTAAGTGTTAGAAGCTGGATTTGAATGAGACTTGCTGACTTTAGGCTCAGTGCTCTATCCACTATAACACCTAGATTTCTGCATCCCCACTCCTCTCCTTTCCTCCTAACTTTTCACCCCCAGTGTACACTGTGAATACTAGTTCAAAAGAGTGGCCAAGGGCTGGCTGCATAGGCGGTCCTTGAGCTGCCCTTTTTGGAGTCAAGGTGAGTCTAAACTGGGTGCCTGCCCTTCAGAGGGAAGCCAAAAAAGCTAATGAGATCTCTTGCTGCATTAATGGAGGCACATAATGTCCATGATGAAGGAGGTAATAGCCTTGTTGTATTCTGCTGTAATCAGACCATGTTCTAGAAACCAGGTCACCAAAAAAAAAAATCTATTGAAAAATGAATTCTGGAAAAGATTTAAAGAAATATGATCACTATTTTCAAATATTTGAAGTGCCATTATGTGTAACAGGAAATTAACTTGTTTTTTCTTGTTTCAAGAGGCAGAATTGGCATAATAGGTCATATTTGCAAGGAAACAGATTAAGCTTATTCCAAGGAAGGGCTACCTGATAGTTTGGATTTCCCAGAATGGAATGGGCTGCTTTTGTAGCTAGTGAATTCTCTGATATCAAGGGTATCCAAGTGGCAGCATCTAATGGATGACCACTTTGGGGAGATATTGTAGAGTTTTTCATTTAGATGAACTCTCAGGTGTCTTCCAATTCTCAAATTCTATCATGCTCACCATAAAGCCTGATAGGGTAGCTATCATATACAAAATCATTACAGTGCAAAATTCCATAAAATCTGGAAAAACTGAATTAAAAGGAAGGGAAATAGTTTGCTTAGACTTACTCCGTGATTCATTAATAGAGACCTGAGTATGATCCAGGCTCTTCCTGCTTTTTGGTCTGCCTTTGAAAATACATCCTCCTTTCTCCAGTTGGCATGGCTCTCCTGTCGTCTTCCCCCAACCCTTGTACTTTTGAGCTTTCCATTACTGAAGGTCTCATTATCCCATTTTATGGGTCATCCAGCCTTCTGACTTATTTTGCCTCATCCTCCTTGCTGTCAGCCTCTTGGCTCTGGTTCTTCATAATTCATGAGCACTGAAAGTAAATGGAGGAAATGAAGGTACATTAAGTGGTAAATCTGTTCATTTTGCTTTTTGCTAACAGCTCTGGCCAAAGATTCAAGGTAGAGAAAAGAGAGGAGAGAACAGGGGAACAGAAGAAGGGTAACTGTTGAGTGGACAAAAT
The DNA here is from genome assembly GCA_023553655.1 of Myrmecobius fasciatus. Taxonomy (NCBI): domain Eukaryota; kingdom Metazoa; phylum Chordata; class Mammalia; order Dasyuromorphia; family Myrmecobiidae; genus Myrmecobius; species Myrmecobius fasciatus. The sequence continues at coordinate 174,718 of JAJPUD010002259.1, forward strand.
GAGGTTCATCTGGAGAACCTCATTTATCTATGAGTGCTGGGTCTCCTTTTAGCATAAAATTTCAAGTTGAACGTGATCATTTGTTGTGAATAGGGTGCATTATTAGACCATCATCTTTCAGAGGAGTAGACTGACCTTCCAACTGAGGGGCCAGTGGTCTAATACAGTACAGTAGCAGCTCATGTCTGTTTTCTTTTTCTTTCTTTCTTTTTTTAATAAAAAGGGGGGAAAGAATTGAAAGGAGAAAGGTTTCTCTTGGCAGGAGCACATGAACCCAAATTTTCCAATTGCCTTTGCTTAGAGATGGAAGGACAAAGACCCAAAGAAGCAATTGACCTTGTCACACCGATGAAGATGGATTTAACAAGCTAAAAGCAAAGCAAAAACCATAACTGCTGATGAACTTGATCCCAGGAGACTCACTGTCTATCCTCACCCACCCCTTCCCTTATTCCTTCATCCCCTTTATATAATACCACATTTGTACTGGTTTGGCAAAACCCATGTGAATCATCATCATCATCATTATTATGACAAATTTATAGTGCTTTGTTTTATAAAGCACTTCCCTCAGAAATAATCTTCTGAACTTGATAGTACAAGTACTGTCATCCACATTTTCCCAAAGGGAAACTGAGGTTTAGAGCGTTACTAATTATAAAAGCCTAAATTTCCACTAGGTCATGAGATCCTCCATTTAAGCTGTGTTCTTGGCAAGTGGCCACATTGTATAGTGGATTAAAGGCTGACCTTTGAAATCAGGAAGGGTAAGGGTTATATTTTATCCCTGACATGTGCAAGTTATGTGACTTTGGATAAGTCCCTTTAATCTTGCAATGCAAATTTCTAAGTTATTAAATATCAATCTGCATAAACAGAGGGAGTTTCCTTCTCCATTGGAGTCCTGAGTCTAAATTCCCCTTCAAAAAATTACATATTCTTGTTTGCATTCTATTTGTAGGAGCAAAAGAAGCAAAGAACGGGATGACAAGAGCAATTTGAGGATCAGTGACAATGAATTTTTGCCAAGGAATTTTTAATCTGCTCTCTTAACTGAGAAATTACATTGCCCTTCTCTCCCCATCTAACTTATTTGACATGCTGTAATGAGGCAATGGTACAGCAGAAGGGTTATGGGATTTGGGTCTGAACCCCAAACCTGCCACTGACAATTTGGGTGACTTTGGTGAAATTGCTTAAACTCTTGGGGACTCAATTACCTCATCTTCAAAAGGAGATTGAACTAGTGAGCCTCCAGTTCCTTCCTTTTTTAAACCCATAAATCTATAACCTGAACTGGAGTCACCTCCAAGCTGTGTGAACTGGGACAAGTCACCTACCTTTGAGCCTTGATTTGGACATCTTTTAAATCTCTTCCAACACTAACATTCTATCTGAGAAGAGTGTGAGTGTGCAGTCTAGCAGGAAGACCACAAAATTTGGATTCAGAGGGACTGGTGTCAGCACCCAGGTCTGTCTTTGACTTACCTTGTCAAAGAAGTCTCTTTAGTTCTTGATGTGTCCATTTTCTCATCTTTGCAATAAGGCCTTTACACTAAATAATCTGAGATTCCTTTAGTTAGCATAAGCCAAAAATGTTGGGATATCGGTGTGTATTGTAGGAGCATCTCTAAAAGAATTCAGGCCCAAACTATGTCCAAATCAAGCAAAGAGCATTTATTGGGGTGATGAACCTGTGTGTCTCCTCCATAAGGGAGAGAAGCAAACCAGCAGAGTCAGGGGAAACATTATATGGAGAAGGAAGAGTAAGAATGAACCCAGAATTGGGCAAAGCAAGGAAACTGGACAACTTCAGGTAAGATGAGAAGGGAAAAATCCATGTGATTAGGTTTATCTCAGATAGGATATGAATGGAAAAGATCCTTTTGTTCTAATGTGGCTCTTGAGAGAAAAAGTGGGGAAAGGCTGCTAGATATGCACAGAAAAAATAAAAAGTCCTCTTGTCCTAAGGAAACTCAGGATATTAAGGGTTGGGCAGCAGTTTAGATCCCATCACTTTCAGATCTAAATTCTCTGATCCCCCAAAGATAAGGAAATCTTGTAGGTGGACCTTGGTGCTTCTATACAAAGAGAAGCATTTGAAAGAACTCTTTGGGAGGGAAGAAATGTTATTCTATTTCAAATTTGATAATTGAACATTTAATAAATATCTGCTAAGTGCTAAATGCTGGTATATTGAGTCAGAAATGAAAATCCCTCTCTTCAAGGAACTTACATTCTATTGATAAAGCATTGCTATTATTTCTGGAGAAGCATCCTGAGCTCTGTGTCCTTCCCTAGCCAATTGGCTAATTCCAAATTGTTCTCCTTGTTTTTAGATCCTTTTACCCTCCCCCCCCATCCTCCAAGCTATGTGAGTTCTTTCCTTGTATCCAGGTGGCCCTTGGATCCAACTCGTATAAAAGCAGCAACAATACTAGAAGAGCATATTGTGTGTTTTGAGGAGAAGCTATACTTTAAAGGAACATTCTCTGCCCCAGAATCAGGAATATCTTGGTTCTTAGAAAGCCTTGGCACCTGGCTATTCTTGCAGCATTTCATTTCCTCTTTTCTCTTCATTGACTGATAGAACTCACTATGTGTTTTAAAGGTAGTAGACAGACTGCATCATAATACACTAATACCAAATATATCATGGTGTGAATTCTTGGAGATTTCAATGGATCCTATTGGAATCTTTGAAAAGAACAAAGCAAAATTTGCATACTTAGGATAATATTGAATCATGATATTATTAATTTAAAAAATAAAAAAACAGTACAAATATATAACCAATCATTATACTAATATAATTAGAATAGAAATAATAATAAAATTACTGCTAAGTAGCTAATAAAATGAATTAATAATAAATAGAACAAACTTTTGTAAGTAGAGTTTGTGCAATAAATGTTGAATAGAAATATTTATATATTTGATCCTGGAAAAAGGATTTGAACGAATTGAAAATTTGGAAAGAATCCAGTCACCTTACCCTGATATCGTATAACACAACAAAAATACCAGTCTTATTGGGTTTCTGCAAAGACTGAAAAGGGAGGTGTCACTAAACACTTTACCATAGAAGCATAAAGACTAGGCATTTGGCAGAGTGGTGGGAAGAGGACATGTAGAATTTGAATGGTCTTGTGACTTCAGAAGGCCTGAGTTCCAGTCCCATCTTTGACTCATTCTCTTGATGTTATTTCAGGCAAGTTATTCAGCATCTTGGATCCTCACTTTTCTTATCTATAAAAGAAAGGGATCACACTAGGTGGCTCTCAGGTGCCTTCCATTTTTCTAGACATGACTGTGGGATCTAGAGTCATGATCATAGATCATGACAATTAGCCAGACTGAATATTTTAAAGGGGCAGTGAGATGAGTAAATAGGGAACTCGTGTTTTGTCTTTATTTATAACTTCTCTTGTGCTTCTGTAAAAATGTTTCTGCCTACTTGCCTTTATATTTACATAGCACTTTAGGGTCTATAAAACATTTTTTGTAAGTTTTCTGATGCCAGCCTCACAACACCCACCCAGTAAAGTAGAGATCAATCTGTCAATCACTAAGCATTTATTTTACTGTTTACTGTGTGCTGGATGCTATGAGGGTACTTGGGACACAAACACAAAAATAAAACTGATCCCCTTTGTATAGCCTGGTAGATACCAATATGGCACCATAGGCATCATTAAGCTCCTGTTACAACTATGGAAACTGAAGCTCAAAGAGATTCATTGACTGGACCTTGCTTTAAAGAATAGATGCAATTTAAATCTGTATTTTTCCTGTCTGGCTATTCCAAACTTTTTTCACTTCTTCCAGTTAGATGGTGTCCTCATCTGTCTATCTCTCCTCCCTTTGGCCCATTATACTTCACAATATGCCTTCTAGGCCCTTAGTCATTACCATAGATTGTAATAGTACACCCTGAGGGACTTCCTGTCTATTTGGAGCTGAATCCTTCCAAGAGCACGATAATTAGAATGCACAGTGTATATTGTAATTAGAATTAGAATACAAGTTTTTGAAAGCTATGCTCTCTTATTTTATCTCCAGTGCTTATTACATGGTAAATACTTTAAATCCTTCATTCATTTTTTCATTCAATCATACACTGTTCTATCTCTCAACATGTTCTGCTCTTTTTGAGGAAGGAGGAAAACTCTCTTGATAAGATATAGTTAGTCATCCATGCAAGTCCTTTGAGCATCATAGATGTTTACAATTATCTTGTCTAATCTCCTACCAGTACTTGGGTTTCCTCTACAATGTCTTAAGTGAATGGTCATTTAATTTCTTCTTGAACACCTGCAGTGACTGGGAACTCATCTCAATCATCAATACAAAATACTCTTTTATTCTACGCACCCTTTTCCCCCTTCTTGAGACCCACAACTCCCTAAAGGGAAGGGAAGTCGATTTCTCAGCCTTTTTGATTATCTCCATTGTAAGTGTAGGGAGAGAGGAGATGAATTAGGAAAGCTCATGTAAGGGGCCAAGCCTGGTGGTATCCTCAGTAAATGAATGGGAAGCCCATAACTTTAGTAAAAAGAGGAGTTAGTCTTGAAGTATACAAGGAAATTTTTGGAGGGGAAGAGGTCAGAAGGTGGCTGACAGTGGTGTAGTTCTTCCTTGTCTGACTAAAAGAAAACCATTAAATATGAGAAGGCTTTCTTGACTGCTGAGGGGTAAAGCACTGGAAATGAGCTAAGAAGCTGTGAACCCCACATCCAAGAAGAGCACAATCTCTTCTCCTGTATGGTTAAGGCATTCACATGTCTGAAGACAAAGAGATGAAGGGGATCAAGCTTTAAGATTTTTCCCAGCTCAGGGAGTTCATATTTCTCCAATTCTTTTAAAATAAGAAAGTCCATGAAAATTGATGATTCCATCAGTGCCAAATGATCTTGGTCTATGCCTTATGAACACACATGAGGCATGGTTATAAATTAATGAGGCAGATGGCTGATTTGCCAGATGAGTCTCATTATTTCACTGTGACCCCCTTATTCACACAATAAGTAATTCTGAAAATATAACTGAGTCACACAGGAAGCAGCAGATCAGGGATTAGAACACCAGATTGGCAATAGAAGGTAATCAACAAAATGAGAAGGGCAAAACTGAAGCAAGAGAGAAATTGAAGCACTATCTGGAGTAAGATTGTCAGGCATAAAATGGAATCAAAACATATGGCTTTTTGGGAGAGGCAATTGGAGTTTAATGATTTGCCCAGGGTCATACCATTAGCAAATCTGAGGTTGGATTTGAACTCAGGTCCTCATGACTCCAGAGCTGGTGTGCTATCCATTGTACCACCTAGCTGCCTCCAAATTATATGGTTTTAAATTCTTAGTTTTCTCCTCTGGGAAAAAAAAAAGAAAAACTAGGGCATCTAAATTGATGTGTTCAGGATCCAAATGATGTGTTTGGGGTACAGCACTAAATGTTAGGATTCTGACATGTGAAGAATTCACAGTGGCCATTCTCTTTGGCAAAAGGCAGGTTTATTTAGAAGAGGCTACAGATAAAATGAAGGGATATAATAGATAACAGGAGCAGTAAATATGAAATAGAGTTGGGAAAGCATATAGCAAGAAGGAAAGTGATTTTTAACAATTAATAATGGAAAAGACAGGTTTCTAAGTAGAATTCACAATTAACCAGGAGAAAGGGAATACTCCATGAGATGGTAGAATATTCTTATCAACTGACAGGCTAAATCTATAGAGGGGTTTAGGACCCTAAATGAGTTAGTTATAAGAAGGAGAAAGACACCATGAGCCATAGTGGGGGGTTGAAAGGAAAAACATTACATGGCATGGGGGAAGGGGAAAGGAAAGACACTATAAGGCATAATGCCATAAAAACTATAACTTCAAAAGGGATTCAACAAAGATGGTGTGAGCCATGGACAGGTTTATAGGGGAAATTTGACCTCAAGTGTTTGATATAACTTGGATTTCTGGCTGACAGCAAGGTGGGGCTAGCCACAACCTCCACAGAGGGTGGGATTATAAGGTAAAACTGATCCCCATCAGTGTTCTTCCCTGCTTGCCTCAGGGAATAATTCATCAGTACTTCAGGCTTTTTCTGCCAACCCCATCTAGTAACCAAGGACCTCATCAAAATGGCGCAGGGGATAGAGCACAAAATCTAGCTCCAGATTTAACACTTACTGGCTGTGTGACCGTAGGCAAGCAATTGAACTCCATTTGCCTTGCCAAAAAAAGAAAGATTAAATTGCATTGCTTACTTCATGGAACTATTAGGAAGATCAAATATTAGCAACTATTTTTAATATATGTACAGAGTTCTATGAACCATAAAATGACACATACCCATAAGCCTCTTTACCTAGAGTTATTCCTTTTCCTATTAGGAATTTATGACTTGGAATAAGGGAGGCAATGAGCTTTCCAGGATCCCAAAACAAGGGTAAGCTAGTGCTGACATGGTCTGGCACAGGATCAAACCCAGAACTTAGTGAGCTACTATTTCCTTTCTGTTCTAGCTTCAAAATTATTACATAGATTTGAAGCTTTAAAATGCAGTTTGGTTTGGGGAACCATCGTGTATCTTCAGGAGGATTGAAAGCAAAGGCTACTTTCACCCAAATGCGTATGTATCTAAGGTCCTGAAGGTATATGATTACAATCAGAACCAGAAAATCTAGACATTCAATCAAGACATTTAGGAAGCCCCATGATCTAGGATCTTTGGTCCAAAATCAAAAGAGTGATTAATGGTGGTTCTCCTACCACACCACTGAAGAACTGGGGAGGGGGCAGAGAGAAAGAGATGGCAGCAGTGGAAATTCAAATAATAGTAATAGCTAATGCTTATATATCTTTGATTCTCTGGAAGGGTTTTCATATGTGTGTGCAAATATAGACATATATAGTTATGCATGAATATATACATATGTGATTGTATATTATATAATACACATGCAATTGCATATTATACAATGCACATAGAATGCATATAAAATTATATAAAAATATATATACACACACACACACACATATATATATATGAATTATCTTTATAGCTTTCCTATAAGGTAGACAGACAGGACCCATTTATATGAATATATATGAAGACATAAAAATTCAATAGATATTTGAGTGCCTTCTGTATGTAGAGTATTTTGCTAGTATTGGAGGACATGAAAAGATTAAATAAAATATGGTCCCTGTCTTTATGGAGCTTAAGAGTTTAATAGGAGATAAGATGTTTTTTTTCTTTTTTACACAAGCCTTTATTTTATTGGTATCAGGAACTTTTAGTGAGGAAACTGTCTCTAGTCTTGCTCTGTCATTTGTACTGGAGTGCTTAGAGATCATCATAGAATATGTGTGTGTGTGTGTGTGTGTGTGTGTGTGTGTGTGTGTGTGTGTGTGT
>JAJPUD010002259.1:182140-201941 GCA_023553655.1 Myrmecobius fasciatus
TGTGTGTGTGTGTGTGTGTGTGTGTGTGTGTGTGTGTGTGTGTGTGTATGCACAGTGGAAGTTGAATCCATGTCTTCCTGATTTGAGGCTGGTTTTCTGCCTACAGCATCACACTGCCTTTCAGCCAATAGGATTCACACACAAAAGGTAGTATCTTACTTGTACCCAGTTTGATGAAAATGCTTAATATACATTACTATTCTTTCCTGTCAGGTGAGGAAACTGAGGGACAGAAAAATTAAGTAGACTTTCCTTACAGTCAGATAATAAGCTAGTTCTAGAGACAGATCCTAGAACCCATCTAAGATTTCCTGACTCAGCTCTCAACCATTATTTATGAAGCACCCTGTATGAATATTTGAGGCTCTTTGCGCCAGACTTATTATAGATAGCTATGGTATTATATACCTAGGTTTTCCCTCTCCTTCCAAAGACCCCACCTCCACCCATTTGTGTATGACTGGGCACCCTGCCTTTCAGCTGAGCAGGGAATCAGGGTCACATCAGACAGAACTCCTAGGGAGGACATCTGCCCCTTGTTTCCTGCAGAATGCACCTGTAAGAAAATTGGTAGCTTTGTTTGGGGGAAGAGATTTCTGCTAGCTCAGAGACTCATCACATCTGTTTCCTAATTATGGAACAGTAAGTGCAGGTTAGAAACAGGAGAAAAGGTTTACACCTGTCAAGCTGTACGTCAAAAACCCTTTCAGTTTGAGAGAGCTCTATCAAAGTAAAATGTGTTTTTGGTAGTGTCACCTGAGATTGGATGGGATTGATTGTATCTGCCCAGCAGATGCTTGGGTGTGAGTCTGAATTCAGGTGTAAAATGCACCAGAACTGAAATGCCCCCAAAAATGATAGGGCAAAGATCCTCAAAAACTGAGACCCCCCCTTTTTTCTGGCTCAGCTACTGACAGAACCATGTGATTGGAGCACTTGTATGAGGGAAGAATGCTTAAATGGGGAACTAGAAGGAAAGGGTCACCAGCCCTTGTCTTTTACCACTAACTCCCAAGTATCTCAGAAGAATAAGCTGCTGTGGTTGGTGACTGGGCACCAAAATTGCCCAAGGCAAGGTCCTGTGGTTGTACCTCCCAATAGTCACAGAAATATGCTTCTCCAGTGATGGAACCTCAGCATGGAAGATCATTCAGGAGCCTTGGCACCTCAGTTGGAGATGGAGATCTGACTTGTAATTTACCACTGTACCCCTGATTCCTACAGGCAACAATGAATAGGTAGTGAATATATAGTGGTTAACAAATAGATGCTGGATTTAACTGCATGTAAGATGGTGGGTTGTGAAAGAGGTGTTCTTTTCATCATGGTCACACTTGCTAATGTCATCTAACTAGTTCCTTTTGCATAGAAATTGCTCTGGTCTTTTTGAGCATTTAAAATCTCATTTTCCCAAAGAGAAAGATCCACAACACACCTCAGATAAATATGATCAGGGATTTTTTTTTTGTTTGTTTGTTTTCTTTTCTTTTTGGAAGATGCCTTCTTGTGTCTTAAGCTTCCTAATATAGAGAGATCGAGGAAAAAGAAAAAGAACTTCTCCCTTCTCAACCTGTCTGAGATCATTATTAAATCATCTTCTCTTTGCTGGAAAAAAAAATCCTTCCTTGACTCTGACATCCCCTCAAGCTCTCATCACTTATCTCTTTTCACCTTGAAAAAAAATTTCTAGGGGGAAAAATAACATCTGTATTCATTTGCTTCCGTTTCCTTACTTCCCACTCAGTTCTAACCCCTTGCTTTCTCCATTTTATTTGATCTTTCTGAAGTATAGGATGGTGTGAACCACCTCTATCTGAGATACTCACTCCTCCCTTGGCTTTCTTAATCATTTCTCTTGGATGTGCTTCTTCTGAATGTGAATGGATTAACCATTTCTTCTGCCTCCTAATCAAGCATTTCTCCTAAAGCAATACCCTATTATGTGCAAAAAAAAATACCCTAGATCCTGTTCTCCTTATGGACTCTCTCTAAATGATATTATCCATTCCCATAAATTATTATATATATATATATATATATTATATAATTAAATATCAATTGTTACCACTATGCAGATGATTCCTAAATCTTTCATATTCTGCCCTCATCTTAGATAGCCCATTGGATAAAGAACTGGATAGAAAACCTGAATTCAAATTCAGACTCAGACACTTCCTAGCTGTGTGATTCTGGGCAAGTCTCTTTACTTCATCTGTATTGTGGACATAATAACACTTTCCTTTAGAGGCTCTTTTAAGAATCAAATGAGATATTTGTGAAGCATTTAATATAGTTTGTGGTACAAAGTAAACTCTAAATGTGCACTAGCTATTATTATTAATCCTACTTCCAGATTCTAATCTTGCTTTACCGAAACCTGTTGGATATCCCTTTGATGTCTCCATCTGGACACCCACATAAACAAAATGGATCTCATTGTCTTACCCCTAAATAGCTAGTTCAGGCCCATATCACTGTAACTTCAATTATTCAATTCAACAAGTCTTTATTACATGGCAGACACTATAGAAGCCTTGTACTAGCATCCTTATTGAATCCATTTTCTATCCTCTACAGTCTATTTACTTTACAGAAGGTGAAGTAATATCCTAAGGCAGGCATTTAATCATGTCATTCCCATGCTCAAAAATCATGAGTGACTTGCCTCTAGGATACATTACAAATTCCTCAGGCTAACATATCAAGCCCTCTGCAGTCTGGTTCCCATATTTATTTCAAATTACTTCCACTTATGCTTGCTTCTTTACAACTAAAATTGCTTGTAGCCTGTCTGCTCCTTGCCTAGAATGTATGCCCTCCTAATTTCTAAGTCTTTCCCTCCTCCCAAATCCCCTGTTTCTTTCAAGGTTCAGTTTGTGTATCACCTTTCCTTTTAACCTTTACTTTTAAATCCCCTTGTAATATCTTCTTCCTCAAATAATCTTATACTTAATTTATCTATCCAGAAGATAAATCAATGTAACCACACATGGTAGTCTCCCAACAGAATGTAAGCTCCTTGAAGGCAGGAACTCTCTTGTGTCCCCAGACCTAACACAGTGCTCAGTCCAAGTTAGTGCTTAATAAAACCTTGTTGAATTATTTTAAATGCCTTCTTTCCTAAGAGCATTAATTAGTAGCTCTTTCCAAAAATGGATGCATCTAAATTCAGTCTGCCTAGGCCAAACATTCTAAAAGCCAGTTAGAACAGAATTAAATAAGAGATACTGCTGAGAGAATGTTGAAATCCCTCTTTAATGAGCCACTTGAACAAAATAATCCATCTCTTTTTTTCATGGAGGTCAGATTCTTCTCTTATCCTAGTCTGGATATGGTAGAAGAAATAGGGGAAAAAAATCTCATCCTCAACTGCCCACAGAGTTCAGCTAAAGAATAGTGTAGAAAATGGAATTGTAGACACTACCCAGGATCTCTGTAAACCCAGAATAGCTTCTTCACTGCCTGGACTTTAGGGAGAAAGAAAGTTGTTCCCTGCTCTGATTAAATTAAAGGATTCAAGTGGTTTTGTGGTTATATCCTAACTACTCTGCTTTCAGGTTGGCCCATGCCATCACAAACAGATGAGAAATTTATTTTCCAACCTAAATTCATTCTGACAAGTGGTAATTAATGAATCAATGTTGGCTTGCCATGGAGTGTCTAGTGGGATGTCCAGGCTCTGCATTTGTTTTTCTTCTTTTCGATATTTTGATTAAATGACTTAAATGAAGACATGCATCAATAACTTGGAAGGAGACATAGATGACATGCTTATCAAATTAATGAGTGATGTAAAGCTTGTAGGACTAGTTAATGTGCTGGATGAGAGAATCAGGTTCTCTGTAGATCAAGAGAGGATAGAATTATGGGACCAAACAATCTAATTTGTTGCCAATGTCACCTTAACCTACAGTTACAAAAGGAGAGGATGTGTATTCCAGCCTCACCATACTGGTCAGGGCATTTCTGAAGCATCTGGTTCTGTTCTGGCCTTCACACTTAGGAAGGACATTTTCTCGAGCTGGAATGCAACTGGACTAGTGATGGGATTGGAAACCATGTTATGTGAAATATGGCTAGAGAAAGTTTGAATGGACGTCTCTTGGAAAAGAAAATAAGGGTTGTCATGTGGAAATATCAATCTGACTGTGTATAACCCCAAAGGACAAAGTGAGCTCCAGTAGCTGGAAGCTCCTGGGAGCCAGGTCTCAGATCAATATTCAGAATAACTTTTCTAACAATTAGAACTACCAGAAAAAGGAAATCAACTGCCTTAGGTGCTTAATAAATATCTGTGTTCTTGTTGTTTGAGGAAATAAGTCTAGGAGAGCCCTGTCCTGATTTTGTGGAGCTGCGGTGAATACTTGGGCAACCTTGTCATTCACTCCAAGAGCAGGAGGCATTTGTTGTGGCTTGAGGTGTAAGGGGATGGCCAGGAGTAGGAGCACAGAGACAGAGATAATAACATACAAGACCTGAGGTGCAGTGGTCATGGTACAAAGAGAAAAGATATTCAATCATGCTTCTACAAAGATTATTGCTTGGTCTTGGAGCTCTCAACCTGGTTATATCTCTTAAACAGTGGGAGAGATGGCTGGGGTCCTATCTCCCTTACTGGAAAAGTGACCCAAACCCACCTCCGTATCTCCCTCATTGGGCCTGGAAGGTATCTCCTGCATAAAAAGCCCTTATCCTGGTTCTGAGAAGCAGAAAAATCAGCCCTAAACCAAGGGTGGTGGGCTGTAATTGTAAGACCGTGGCCAATACATACATTCATACTCAGAGAACCCTCCTAGGCTAGAAGAGGCTGGAAAAACCTCTCTCTGGGTCTGCAGTGAAATAGGTGAAAAGTAGCTTTATAAAGAGGAACAGGGATTCATACTACTGGTGTTTTTGATTGGTTTTCCAGTTTTTAGCGCCACAGGAAGGAAGCCACCCAACAGCAAGGGGTGTGTAAGGTTCTAGCACAGAACATTCTATGCTAGATATGGAGGGTTCCAGAAGAGGAATAAGGATCAAGGAATAGGAACTGCACAAATAAAAGGAGGGGGTAAAGTACCAAGGGATGATTAAAAATAAACTCTAGTGTTGGCCATCACTGGGAGGATGGCATGTGCCACTTGTTCCTGCTTGTTACATTTTAAACGTGAGCATTTGCATCTCACAAATTGGCTGTGGCTACAAATCAGAACTTGATTTATCATTTTGTTGATTGTCTAGACTGAAGAAAGTAATGGAGAAAATGCTAATGATGTCAATTAAATTTAAAAGTGTGTCCTACAAATGTAATTTTTCCTTCTCATTAAAGAACCATTTGTTAATTATTTACCATCACATCCCTGGATGTGACCCACCTTTGTATCCTCTGATTAGTTGGCCCTTTTGGTATCAAGTCATAGCCTCCATTTTTAGAATTTCACCATAACAGAAGCATATTTGTTGTGACATGAAATGTGAGAATCATGAAGAATAGAAATCCTTACTATATTCTACCCTTTTTATGTCCCCAAGAGAGCCAAGTGGCCTGAGGCCTGATAGCGCTTGAGTTTGATTCCCAGAACTCATGAAGGTCCTAGATTAGCAATCTGATAACAAGGCAAGTCACTGGCAAACTTTCATTGGAAATTTTCTCCAATCGAACTAGTCGATTTTTTTGTCTTTAATTACATGTTGTTTGCTTTTAATACTGAAGTATTGTATATCTGTAATTCAGTCATAGCAGAGCGGTTTTCATAGATCTCTGATTCAGGGAGAGTGGCTATACTCTTACAAAGATTCTCATCAGATTCGCTGAAAATATCCCAAAGTCTAGGTAAAGATTAACCTTGGATTCACCTCCACCACTAGGAGCATGCTTTCAGAACCTCTGTATCTCAAAAGTCTGCCAGCTCACGTTCAGAGCTCTCTTATTCATTTTAAATGTAGCTCCCTGCTTTGGGGACATTAAAAAATAATAAATAAAAAAGCTCCAAGCAAAGTAGTTCCATGTGGGAAGCATCTGAAAAAAACTAAATCTGTTTTCTCATGAGGGAAATATATAGCTCATATGCAGACACTTAGTAGATTGTGAACATGATGAGCTAAGTGATGCAGTGGATAGGGCATTGGGCTTGGAATCAGGAAGTCTCATCTTCCTGAGTTCAAATCAGGCTTCAGGCACTTACTGTGTGACCCTGGTCAAGTCACCTAACCCTGTTTGTCTCAATTCCTCATCTGCAAAATGAGCTATAAAATGTCCAATCACTCCAGCATTTTTTACCATGAAAACCCCAAATGGAGTCACAGAGAGTTAACTACAACTTAACAACAATAACAAAAGCAATAACATCAACCACTCAATGTGTCTTTAATCCCAAAGTCCAGAGTTTTAAATTAGGAAGGCCCTTTTGTTGACACTGGAAGGACTGATGCTACACACACCTAGTGAGTTTGTTAACATACCCATCTCACAAACCAGGATAAAAGCACCCAATTTTCCTCTTTGTTTTGGGGACTGTCTTTGTAAAATGCTTAGTACTATTCCTAGCACATAGTAGGAGTTTAATAAATAAATACTTGTTCTCTTCCCCTACTATGTTCTGTGACATCTAAAGCTCACAGAAGCAACCTGTAGAGTAAAGCACCAGAGGATTATTGGCCTTGATTGTTGAGATAATTTCTCCTTTTTCCTTTACAGACTTTAATACCCATCATCACCTGCCATCTTTGAGCCACTCCTGGATTTCCTAACTTTCTCTCTCTGGTTGTGATAGGTCTCTCTGTTGTCAGGTTATGTAAAGGCAAAGGGGCTGTTTTATCATTCTAAAAATAAGTTATGTCCTGCTTTATTATTGAGGAAAGATGCCTTAGAGAAATGTACACAGACAGATGGCTTTGTCACAGAAGCAATTTATGGCCTGAACTTTCTGAGGACAATTCCATGACCATTTAAACCCTCCCCCTACTCAATGGGAGGAAAAAATGAGCGAGGCTGAGCAGGCTAAGGGCATTCTGACTTTACCTCTTATATAAACAGTCTCTTAAATCTCTCTTTAAAAGCCACGTTGAACTGAAGGATCTGGAGGACTACCTTATCTCCCAGTAAACCAGGCTAGCCCACCCTCAGTGGCAGGACCACCAAGGAAGCTCACTGAGAGAGGGAGAAGGGAAAGTGGAGCTGAAATCCCGAGGGGCTCTGGAGTTCTCAGGCTGTGTCTTAGCCCAGGGTGGGGGAGGAGAACTCACTTCTTTCATTGGACTTGGTTGACCTGCCATAAATAACTACTTCTTAGGCTCCTTGGTTGGAAGGACCTGGTTAGCTCGCTCCTTAACTTCATAATTGGGATCTAGATGATCCAGACAGACTCCGGCTCTCCTTTCACCCTGCTCTCACTTCCCAAGTTAGAAAGAAGGGTAAAATATTGGCTTGTGACACCATTTCTAGAGTTGCAGCCTCTTTCTTAATGAGCATGCTTTCTACTGGACTAACTTTCATTCTGCTACTAATTGGCTTTGTAACTTTGTTGAGGTCCCTTCCCTACCCTTCTCTTCCTCCCTGGACATCAGGATTTTTTGGGTTTGCTTGTTTTTAAACATTGAGTGTCTACTAGGTAGAGCAGTGGATAGAGTGCCAGGTCTGGAGTCAGGAAGACTCATCTTTCTGAGCTAAGATCCGCCTTTAGGCTTTTATTGGCTGTGTGATTCTGGGCAAGTCACTTCACCTTGTTTGCCTCAGTTTCCTTATCTGCAAAATGAGCTGGAGAAGGAAATGGCAAGGTACTCCAGTATCATGCCAAGAAAACCTCAGATGGGATCATGAACTCTCAAGCATAACTGAAAATGATTGAACAACAATTGAACAAATAGTAAGCACTTTGCAAATATTGTCTCATTTGATCCTCAAAACAAAGTAGGTGCTATTATCATACCCATTTTACAGTTGAGGAAACAGGGGTATGTAGAGCTTAAGTACCTTAGCCAGAGTCATATAACTAAGTGTCTGAGATTCAGATTTCAATTCAGGTCTTCTTCATTCCAGGCCCAGTGTTTTACCCACTGTATCATTTAGCGGCCTTAATTTCTCTGAGGGAATTAGACTAAATTATTTCTTACCTCTGTATCAACTCTATTATTCATGATTGATATCTCCTTTCTTTCTTTGACAAGGTAACCCACCTTCTCTCCAATCCATTTACCTGCAAATAAATTAGTCTGGCTCCTCAACCACAGATCAACAAGAAAAAAGTTACCCCCTAACTGAGTGCCAGTTACCATTTCCCTTCCTGCCCTCCTTCCCCCTCCAACTCCCTTAAGTTCTATTCCTTGTGGAACATGTTGGGAAGGAAACTACTTCAGACTAACTTTCCTTCCCTATTTGTGGAGTCAGCCTTTGCTCATGGTATGACCTTATCTGGCTCTATGGGTTCCTAGAGGTTTCTGACTGGATTCTTCTCCTTAACTTCCTTCTGCTTGTTTTCCTTCTAGGATATTCTACGTCTCCCACGATTCTCAGGATCTAAAGATCTTTAGCTACATTGCCAGAGATGGTTCCAGCAACGTCTTCAGGTGTAATGTCTTTAAGTCCAAGAAGAAGGTAAAAGGGGAGGGGAGAGCTAGTATTTTAATTAGGTGGATTTTTATTATTATGATTATTATTGTGGTTGTTTTGTTCTCCCATGTGTCCAGAGCAAGCCCAGTCCCACCTTGCCTTAGACAGCTGAAATTCCTTTTGAATATTTCTCATTCAATTTACTTCACTTTTGCCCAAGTTATGCTCAGTGCAGTTTGGATTGTGAGAGTGATGTATCTTGATGGGAATATCTTGGATTTGGAGGAAGAGCTCCTGGGTTCATTCTTGGTTCTGTTCCTTTCTACATGGGTCACAATGGGTTAGATTACATAGTAAACCAAGATTTCATTCTTTTCACTTATAAAATTAGTGCTTTGCAGCAAGGTAAGTATGGAAACATGTATACATATATTCGACTTGTCAAGTATTTTAATATAAATAACATGTAGTGGACTTCCTGCCATCTAGGGGAGGGGAGGGGACTGGGGGGAAAAATTTGTAACGGAAAGCTTTGTAAAGCTCAATGTTGAGGAACTACCCATACATATGTTATGCAAATAAAAAAGCTTTAATAAAAAAAATAAAAATAAAATATAAAATAAAATTAGTGCTTTGGGGTCAATGATCTGTTTGTTAGAATCCTCTGTTCTTATCCTTCCACAAGCAGTGGTGGGCTGGAGCCAGTTTATCCTGGCTCAAAGAGAAGGGAAAGGAATAAGCATTTATTAATGTGCCTACTATAGGCCAGGTACACTGCTAATTGCTTTACAAAGATCTCATTTGATTCTCTTAACAACTCTGTGGGGTATATGCTATTATCAATCCCATTTTTGAGGAAACTGAGGCAGATAGTTTAATTGACTTATCCCAGCTCATTGTTGTTGTTTAGTCATATTTTTCAGCCATGTTTGACTCTTTGTGATCCCATTTGAGGGTTTTCTTGGCAAAGATACAGGAGTGTTTTGCCATTTACTTCTACAGCTCATTTTATATATAAAGAAACTGACACAAAGAGAGTCAAATGATTTGTCCAGAGTCACACAGTTAGGAAGTGTCTAAGACCTTATTTGAACTCAAAACTTCCTGACTCCAGGAATGGATATAGATCCATTGTACCACTTAGCTACTAATTGTTAAATTTTCAGTGTATTTACATTTCAGAAATTCAGCAAATGGTACAAATCAAGGCTTAATTTATTCTTTTGTTAATTGTCTAGACTTAAGGAAATGATGGAGAAAATGTTAATAATGCACATCAAACTTAAAAGGCTGTCATGCATACATGATTTTTCCCCCCTTTGGAGAGCTGCCAGTTAAAAATTACCAACACAATTCTCCACAGGGGTGTTTAGTAGTGCTGCAGACTGTTAAAATGAATTCTGCATTAGGGACAGGTGGAAGAATGAGGCTAGGATGAGTTTAAGGACCTTTTACTGGGGTGATAGTTCAACTTTGTTCTGTGATTTGAACCCAGGGGTTGGGCTCAGGACCTGGGGCTTTTACAGCTATACCTAATAGCACCCACCCAACTTGGTGACTAGAACCCAGAATACTCAAGCTTGTTGAATTTAGGAACCTTGTATGTAACTTTAGGCAAGTCAGTTACCCTCGCTTCCTAAATAATTCCTTTGGGAATCTCCATGTTCCAATAAGTGACAGCTTTTGAAGATTGGTGAAACTATTCTTGCCTACTGATGAGTCATCTGGCTTAAAAACAAAATTTAAAAAAACATTCAGGAAATAACTCTGTTGGCTAGGTACCTGAAGCAACCTAAGATTTAGGAGATCCAGATTCTAATGCTGACTTGAGTGATCTTAAATGAATGAATGAGTCACTTCATCTCTCAGCTTATTTCCTCATTTGTGAAATGAAGAAGCTAGATTCAATACTCCCTGGATTATGAGAGTCTTAACTATATACCATTTTTCTTCCTTGGCAACCTCCTCCCCCAATTGTGATGGGACAAAACATCCTGTATTGTTGCTACTGCTTTCATGATTATCAATTAATTCTGCTGGGTGGGGCAGGGGAGGTAGATTTTCTAGCAGAGGCCACACTAAAGGCCAACAGTTTTGTGAACACCTGTTTGGTCTCACAAATATTATGCAGTACTTAAAAAAAAAATGGATGGCAAAGTATACTTCCTTTTTTCAACTAGTAACTAGATCTTTTTAAATTGCCTGCCTCACCCATTGATCTTGGAGACCAGCCCAGAATATAAGGTTCTTTTTACGTTGAGATCTGAGGCAGCCCTCTGTTTTCCTCCTAGCTTGGCTGCCCATCACAAAGCACTGGGGACAGTCAGCCTTGCTCTGGGTGACTTCCTCTTCCTTCACCCAGGCCTTAATGAGATCCTAATTCTTCTAGGAGTTGGCTTTCCCAACCCTGCTTGGCCAGTGGCCATGCATCTGAGTGAATTGTTTGTAGCCCTGGACTGCCAAGCCTGTGGCAGAATTCTCGTGATGGTGGTCAGGGCCGATGTCCCCCCTGGGAAAGAGAAATGAATTGTTAAACAAAGGAAGCAAAAGCAGGGAGGGGTGGGAAGTGAGCTTCCGGATATTTATTTTTTAAGGTGCTATTGGTTAGAGGAGCTTACCCTTGGGAGAGATAAAAATACCAAGTGAGGGGAAAAAAGGATTATGGGCCATAAAGATGAGGAAATGACCTGGGGAGGGACAGGCCCTAGGAGAAAAGTGTCACACAGGGATGTCTCTATAGAATGGCTCTAGTCTGCAGATAGAACTCTGGATGGCTTTCTTCTCTAGCTCTAACAGAGATTATATTAAAGTAAAATCCAATTGTGAAATGTCTATTATGAGGCATGTAATGGATTTGCTGATACAAGTCTTACCCTAGTGGAAATCCCTTAAATGTGTTTAGTGGTCTTATTCCCCAACCCCTGCGCTGTAGCAGTGTTCTAATATCATTATATATTTTGGACTGCTTGATGTTTACTTCTCAGTCATGTCTCATTCTTCCTGACCCCATTTGGGGTTTTCTAGGCAAAGATGCTAGAGTAGCTCATTTTACAGACAAGGAAAATGAAGCCAATCGATCGAGTTAAATGACTTGTTTGGGGGTTCTACACTAGTGTCTAAGGCTAGATTTGAACTCAGGTCTGGTGCTCTGTCCACTGCACTACCATCTAGTGCCCTATGGAGCCTGATAAGGAGAACAGAAACTGCCCTGACATTTATTGTACTGTTTTCTTGTAATTCAAACAAACAGAAAAATAAAAATGTGGGAGATAGGAGGGACTAAGGATTTAAGCAAAGTGTCTTCTGCGACATGGTAGATGAGTGGGTGGTCCTTGGATGAGAATCTGGGTCTTTTCCAATCCTGTGCTGTTAGGACTAGATTATAACGCAGGATCCTCTTACAAAAAGACTCATAAGCTCTTTCCATCCCAGGTACAAAGTAGGTAGTGGGTAAACATTTATTAAGTGCTTATTGTGTACCAGGCAGTGTACTATCCACTGGAGTACAAAGAAGAGCAAAAACCTGGTACCTGCTTTCAAGGGCCTCCCCATCTAAAGGAGGAGACAATTCACATCAAAACAAAATTGTTACTTAGGAGATATATTCAGTGTAAATGGAATATAATTTCAGAGGGAAGGTACTAGCAGGACTTGGCTGGAGGAGGGGAAGAGTTGGAAGAAACTTGGAAAGAATGAATTGTAAAGGACATTAGAAATGAACTCCCCCTACCCTCACCCTTGTTTTACAGATAAGAGAATGAGTCAAAAAAGTTGTAGTTATTTGTCCAAGATCACAAGGAGCAGAGAGAGGGTTTAACCTTGGGTTCTCCTACTTAAAACAAAAACAAAAACAAAAACCCTGGGTCATTTCAGTTTTATCCTGCTCACTTCATGTTGGGGAGCATGTTCTTCTGAACAGATCACATATGAAGGCTGACCTTTGCTGTAACCAGGATTGGAAAGGGTTCTTGTTGTGATGGTGTGAGCACCTAGCATGTTCTCTTCCTGAGTCTTTGACCCCATGGCACCAAGATGGGGGTTTTTGCTCCTTCAGATTAAGCTGTGCTACAGCCTGTGCTGTGGGTGATCCTCGTCATACCACGCTGAGAAGAAGGTGCCCTCCTGTCATTCTTCTCCCAGCCCACCGGGGATGTAGCAACTGTCTGCCCTGATTAAAAGGGGATGTCATTTCCTGCTTATCAACCCATCAGTGCGTGAAGTGTTGGTGATTAATAACACCCATAATAATCTCTTCTATTATCTGCATGGGCAGCTCCTTGAAATAATTTGGCCTGCAATCAGGACTCAGTTGGTTTGGGTGGGGAGAGCTCATTTCCTCTGGTGATGCTGTTCCTGCTAGATTGGGGGTTGAGGGGGAGCAGGAGCAGTTGGGTGGTTGCTGAGCTGGCTTTAAGTTGGCAGTGCATTTTTAGTGATAATGATTATTCTACTAAGGGATTAATTACCTGCCTGGTAGAGCCTAAGACAGAGAAGTCAGTCTAGATTTCAGAGGGAAGGGCTTGTTTTTAAAACTTTTTAATGTGAATTTATTAGTGAGAAATCCACTAGAGACACCATTAAGATGAAAAAGGACAACTGGGTTTCTCTTTGAAAGGCCGTTTTGTTTTGCTTTTGCATGAGAAAACCTTTTTAGGGATGCTGGACATTCGAAAAATGTCAACACCTTTCCTCCTCCCTCCCAGTCTGAGACTCCCTGGCAGTCTCAGTCCTTCCAAAAGTCAGGCCATAGGTGATAGCCAAGGTCAAGGGTGGCTGAGGTTCAAGGTAGATTTTTCCACCAAAATTCTTTTGCCTTACCTCATTCTGATACAGCCATGGCTGTGGATTCACAAAGCCTCTGTCAGCACAACATGAACCCTGGTAGCGTCTATTAAGCTTCAAGGTAATCAAGCTTCAATCATGGCCCTAAAAATGGACAGTGTGTCTGTTTTCCAAGAGTGAACCTTGCCATATATATTCACACCAACTTTCAGGACCGGGTAGCTAGACAGTGCAATAGGTAGGCCTCTTAGTAGCTGTGTGACCATAGACAATGATTCGACCTTCCTTGTCCTTGATTTCCTCATTTGTAACAAGGGTTTTATAATAATAGCAATCTATATCACAGGATTGCTGGGATAGTCAAGTGAGATGATACATGTCAAGTGCTTTGAACCTTAAAGTGCCATATAAATGGTAGCTGTTATTATTCTTAATAAATTTAAAAAGGAATTGTGGTTTTCATTGGTAGAGAAGTTCCTGGTTGCTGACAAAATTATAGATCCTTGCAGTATTAAAAATAGGACAAATAATATCAGAGAACAGCAGAAGTCACTGGCAACCACTGGATGTGAGTCTTGTTTCTTATTCAAACACTGCACATCCCCCCCCCCCAGATCCTGGCACGGTTCTCTGTACTGGGCAGATGCAGCTGATTGTTGTTTTTTCTAATGTGGGGGAAAAGGCAGGTTGAGAGAACTACTGGATGATGGGTAATCTCACTCCAAGAGAGATGGTATTTAGAAGCAAGTGGTCTGGATTTGCTACTCAATAGCTGTGTGACCTTGCAAAATTCAATTTCTGTGGGTCTCAATTTCCCCATCTGTATAAGGAGGTGACTTCTGACCAAGATAGCTACTTGAGTAAAAGCAATCAGATCAGTTTTCCTATATATTTATTCCAGCAGAAACTTAAAAATTGCACCAGTTCAACTAGTACTCATAACATACAATGAAAAATTGTAGTCACAATTGAGCTGTGTGAGAAGAAAAGTGTTCAGAAATGTGAAGGAGGGGAGGAGCCAGCATCCATTGAACGTCACTCTTATCTGAACTGAACAAAATGGGGTTGAACACATATACATACATGGAAACCCAAACAGTTTGTAGTAGAAATACTTCAGACTCAACAAGGAAATACATTAAGGAATTAAGAGGGAGGATAATACTTGGGAGGGAACAATCAGAAGCAAAACAAACTTCCTGATCCAAAAGGAAGAATTAAAAAGAAAAGCAAAGAACAGGAATGGCTGAATGGTATAAAAATGGAATGAATTATTGTTATGCCACAAGAAATGATGAAAGAGACATTTTTCAGAGAATCGTGAGCAGTCTAAAGCAATGCAAAGTGGGATGGGCAGAACCAGGAGAAGAGTTTATTTA
Organism: Myrmecobius fasciatus; assembly: GCA_023553655.1. Classification (NCBI taxonomy): domain Eukaryota; kingdom Metazoa; phylum Chordata; class Mammalia; order Dasyuromorphia; family Myrmecobiidae; genus Myrmecobius; species Myrmecobius fasciatus. The sequence goes on from JAJPUD010002259.1 coordinate 196,829, forward strand.
AGGCCAGGAATGTTGTAAAGAAAAACAATTTTGAAAGACTTAAGAACTCTGATCAATGCAATGATTGGCTGTATCTCCAGAGAACTACTGATGAAAAAGGTTGCTCATCTGTTGGCAGCCAGGTGATGGACCCAAGTTGTGGAGAGATTTTTGAATGCGGCTACTTTGTAGATTTCTTTTGTTCAGCTCAACTTATTTCTTACAAAGCTGCTTCTTTATTGAAGAGCTGCAGGAAAGGGGAGAAGGAGCAGTTTTGCAATTGTTACCCCAAAAAGGAGGTCAATGAAACGCTTTTTAAAAAATGCACCAAAGAGAATGGAAAGAAATTTAGAAGGAATACAGACAAGCAGGACAGTTCTAAAGATAATGCATGGGAAAAAAATGCATAGAATATGTAATATAATTTTTTAAAGCAAGTTGTACAAAATGGAGATTCACCATTTGACATACAATCATCTTTTAGTGTTCCATTGTGTATATGGAAATAATCACTTTTTTTGTTTTTAGGTTCCTAATAAAATTAATATGTATTAATAAAATAAAATGAGAGAGTTGGATCCAGATCTTTCCAGCTCTGAATCTATGATCCTTTGAATCAAAGATCTTAGAAACCACCTTGGTAAGCCTCTATTTCATCTCATTTTGCAGATAAAGAAACCAAGGTCCATCAAGATGAAATGACTCTGATAACATAGTTAGAAGGTAACAGGGCCATGACAATGACTTTGTTCAATGAGGCCGTTAGTGAAACACATTTGTTTTCTAAACATTAGCCAACTGAAGATGCTAAGGTTTATCTTTTAGGAAATTTAGAGCCTATGTTGGCTTTGGAGGCATGTGTTTGTGTGTGTCTATATGTATGCGATTGGGTAACCCAAATGACCCGAGAGACAGACATAAGACACAAACAGAGAGTCAGACAGAGACAGAGTGCCTTGCTTGACAGTTTAGTTCTCAACTTGGGTTCAAGTTAATGCCTGATCCTGTCATATTTAATAGCTGCTCAAGGAATATTAGTTGAATAATGTAGTTTTGAGTCTAAAAATTGGGCAATGCTTCATGAGTTAACTTCAGAGTTTGCAATTATTGGATAACTTTATGAAGTACTAAAACCTGATCATCAGTTACTTTGCAAAAATGTTCATCAGCTTCTCTTTGTCTAGTTCCTGTGCTAATGGAAAAAAGGACAATTTAAAGACATCAAGCCTCAAACACCACCATACTTGTAACATGTTACAAAGATAAAGAAATTCCTAAACCTAAAAAGGATTGGTCCCTAGAGGCTGCTTTTCCTCCCTAGTCCTGAGAAACTCAGGAAGACTCAAATAGGTATTATTCAAGAAGATTTTAAGTGTATATCATGTTCAAGCACTGAGACAGGTCCTGGGCATACAGAGAGGAAGTCCCTGTCCTCAAGGAGCTTACATTCTATTGGGTGTGGAGGGGGTGGGATGGATAAGTTAAAGCATATAAATAAATCTGTTGTGTAATAACAGATAAGAAAATAGAAGATAACCTGAGAGAGGAAGGATGGAGAGAGAATACTAACAATGAAAGAAAGTAGGAAAATTTTCTAGAGGAAAGAATATCTGAGCCCAACCTTGAAGAAAGCTAAGAATTTTAAGACATGCAGATAAAGAAGGAGTCCATTTTAGGCACAGCAGCAGCCTTTGCAAAGATATAACCTTCCAAGATGAAATGACAAATTCATGGTAGAACAGAACTTCTTAATTGAAATGTACTGTATGTGGAGGTGGGGGAGTGGGTGAGTATGTTTATGTGAAGAGGAAGAGGAAGAGTAGGAAGAAGAGGTAGAGGAGCAGTAATATGAAATATATGTGGAAAGGCTAGGCTAGAGCCAGACTAAAAAGGGGTTTAAATGCTGGACTAAGGAGCTAGTTTGACACTTGATATGATGAGAATAACATTAGATTCTTAAATATGGAGAATGGCATGACATGGACATGTGCTTTAGAAGATTATTGTGGCAACAGTGTATAGGCTGAATTGGAGAAAGAGACTGAAGCAGGGGAAAATATAATAGCAATTGCCATCATCCCAAGTGGGAGGTGATGTGGGCTGTGGCCATGTGAGAAGAGGGAAGGTGTAAAAAGTATTATAGAGGAAGACTTCCCAAGCCTTGGTAACTGGTTGAATTGGGGATAGGGAGGAAGGAGAATTAAAAAACCTAATTTCATTTCAAGTATTTATTAAGCACCTGTCTATACCCCATGCTGTCCTAAGTACGTGGACACACCAAAAAAAGTAAAAACAAAACACACAAAAAAAAATTCCTACTCTTCTACAGAAGCATTTTTGTGAATTAGAATAGGCTGTAAAATTATACCCTCTTTGCATATTTGGAAACTGAAAAGACCAGATCATATGGTATAAAGCTTTGTATAGGTTACAAAATATTTCTGGGGCCCAAAGGCAGTCATTTGGAATAAGATCAAAAAGTTTAAAAAAAGAGAGAAAGAAGAAAAGGAGGAAGGAAGGGAGGGAGGGAGGGAAGAAGGGAGAGAGGGAGGAAGGGAGGTTGTTTATCAGAGTACAGATATCCACATTCTCATTTCAATATTTTTGTACATTTGAATCATTTTCCTCTTTAGGGTAGAGCCTCATACTTGTATTGCCAGATCAAAGATCATTTTAATAGAATGGCTGGACCAGTTAATTTATCTGTCTTTCCACAGTTCCTCTTTGTCACTGTTTAGTCATTTAGTCTGATTCTTTGTGATCCCTTTAGGAATTTTCTTGTCAAAGATACTGGCTGTTTCCTTCTCCAACTCATTTTACAGATAAGGAAACTGAGGCAAACAGGGTTATGTGACTTGCCCAGGGTCACACAGCTAGTAAGTATCTTAGGCTGGATTTGAATCTGGCAATTGTCTTCTTGTCTATGCACTGCACCACCTAGCTGCCCACAGCCTCTCTAATATTTGTCATTCTCCAGTTTTTGTCAACTTTGCCATTCTCTTGGGGTGAGGTGATACTTTAATTTTCTTTTCTGTAGTTATTGGTAATTTAGTGCTTTTTTATGACTATAGATTAGCTTGGTTCTTTTCCTTTGAAAACTGACTATTCATATCCCTAGACAATTTATCAGTTGAGAGCTAATGCAGCCTCTCTGGCCTGTTTAATTTTCTTGCAGCAAACTCACTATTTCTAATGCGGAAAAAAACATTCACCACAAGCCCACCATATGTTATGGAGAAGGCTCTGTAGCATCTGATTCCTCCTTTTAGGAGGTCTGACCTCTATACTAGACTGTCTTTAGACCCACATCTAGGGCAGTTTAGATTCTTCTAAAAATCTCTGATTTGTGCTGCTGAAGCATATTTCATCTCTATCTTTCATTCTGGGTTTTCCATGCCCGTCTTCTTAATCTGTTCAGAAACCTTGGTGGACTCCCCTTCATGTCCCTTGAGCAAAAAAGTTTAGACAGTGATGCTGCTGACGATGACAGCTAGCATTTGCACAGTGCTTTAAGGTTCACAAAGCACTCTACAGATAGTATCTAATTTTATACAGCACCCCATGAGGTGTGATTATTTTATTATCCTCATTTTTTCAGTTCAGGAAACTGAGACAGACAGATGTTTGACTAGGGTCATATAGCTAGAAAGTATCTGAGCCTGAATTTTAATTCAGACCTGCCTTACTCCAAATCCATTGTCCTCTGTCCATTGTGGCAGCTAATGTTTAAGTATTTTTAGGATATACATACACAATACACATATATGTATACATATATATGTATACACATGTATACATATATACACACAAGTATATATATATCTATTTATATCTACACACAAACACGTACATGCATACGGGTATACACATACATAATACACACATATAAATAAATATATATACACATATGTATGTGCATTTTATGTGTATAGATATAAATATCCATCTATACACACACATCTGTCATTCCATTCTAACAACAACCCAGTGAGGCAAATTCTATTTATTCATTTTAAAGATGAGAAAATTGAAATTCATTATAATTAAGTCATTTGACTAAGATTACACAGCTAGTAAGTATATGAGGCAGTATTAGAACCCAGATCCAAGACAGGGAGATGGCATAATGGATAGATCAGTGGACTTGAAGTTAGACAAACCTGAGTCTGATTTTGACTTGTGTGAACCTGGACAAGACATTAACACCTCTCAGTCTCAATCTCTTTGCCTGTAAAATGGGGGTTATGTTTCATCTGAGAACGAAATAGCATATGTATAGAACTTTGTAAACCTTAAAGTGCTATCTTAATGCTAGTTATTTTTATTGTTGGTATCGAATGATAAGCTTCTCCTCCATGTCCCTTCTGCCTCCTTTAACAACCCTGGCTCCCAGGTAACCAGTAGAGCAAGAGGGACAGGAATAATCTGAAGCCAATAAATATTCCACCCTTTTTTCTATTCTCCCTATTCCCCTGTGGTTTATGATTCATTGCTCAAGCCTAAAGGCCAAGGCCTGGAGCTTACTAAAAGGAAAAAAAGAAGAGAATTCCAAGGGTACAACTTCAATGAGTCATGAAATAGATGTGTACAATTTAGCCTACTGCAAAAAAATGACTGAGAGCTGCATCTTTGCCTTCAGTGCTACACAGGGAAAGCCTAAGGAGTCTACATCTACATACATAGGTAAATGGTTTGAAGAAGAAACTGTGTGACATGAGCTAAGTAGTTAAAACTTCTAGCTCATCTTCCTTTCTAGCACTCCCATTGTCATAAAATTGCTTCTAATTGATACACCCAAGAGCTTCAGATCTTTCTACCCACTACTGAGTGGTATTGAACACTCAACTCCTAGCTGTGAAAATATCAAAGAACCACTTTCTCCCCGATCCTGACAGCTTCAAGCCCACAAATACCTTCCTGCTTCTAGTAGAAAATGCCTTTTAGATGGAAAATTTGATCCATGTTGCTAAGTTCTATAAAACAGAATGGAAGAGTGAGAAATGGAGACAGAGAGAGGCAGAGAGAGAGAGAGAGAGAGAGAGAGAGAGAAAGAGAATGAACAACAGAGACAGAGGCAAAGCGAAATTGAGAGAGAGAGAGAGAGAGAGAGAGAGAGAGAGAGAGAGAGAGAGAG